>LR749509.1:579901-673064 GCA_902729485.2 Mus minutoides
TCCTCTTCTATATATGCAGCTAGAGACACGAGCCCAGGGGGTACTAGTTAGTTCATGGTTATTCTTCCACCTATAGGGTTGAAGACCCCTTTAGCTCCTTGGGTACTTTCTCTAGCTCCTTCTTCCTTGGGAACCCTGTGTTCCATCTAAAAGCTGACCGTGAGCTTCCACCTCCATGTTTGCCAGGCATTGGTATAGTTTCCCCCAAGACAGTTTATAAAAAGTCCTTTTTTTATTTTTTAAAGGAAATCTAATAAGCAGTCCTTCAGTGGGTGAACTTTAGAACAGTGTGTTTCTTTTTCTCGTTTTTTTTTTTTAACTATGTGTCTCTGTGTGTCTCTGTGAGAGTATGCGCATGCGAATTCAGGTGCTCAAGTAGGCAAGAAGGTGTTGGATTCCCTGGAGCTGAAGTTACATGCAGCTCTGAGCCATCCCAATGTGACTGGGCCACAGCAGCACCATGAATAAGATTTTTATACTTAAGCTATAACTCTACAAGTGCAAGATTAGAGTGAAGAAAATAATATATGAGACAGAATAGAAAAGTTCAGACAGGAGCAGAGGACCTGACATGCAGCAAAGAAAAGAGCCCCTTCCTGAAAACACAGACATAGTGGGGACCGACTGAGGTGTGACTGGCCTACAGGGGAAAATGCGTTCCTTGTGGCAGTTTACAGGCAACACATTGTCAAAGTCATTACATGTAAATTCTGCTACAGCCTCAATGGCCTTAGCCAGGACATCTTTTTCTGTTTGATCTCATTTTCTCATCTTTAAAATGGACCATTGTCTATAGAGCCTTCTCAGTTTTAAGAAAATTCTCCTCAATCAACTTCAGTATTCAATAACTATCAATCTCCAGCTGTTCCAGTGCAGAGTCAAACTTATCACTGTGGAGTGTGTGAGGCCAGGACAAAAAGCCAGGAAATGATAGCAACTTCCTTGTTTATCTGAGTTGGCTCAGGGACAATCCTTTTGACTTCCTTTCCAACATGAGTTTTGTACTAGATTCTTCTGGTAACATTACAATTATATTTAGGTTACATTTGAAATATCTACAAATGGTCTCTTGGGTGGTGAGGAGTGGGCAGGAGAGGGGATAATCATTTCTTGGAAAATGCGGGAATTGGTGAATCTGAAAACCACTTCCAGGTGCTATTGAACTTAGGGTCACCCCCAGTTCCTGATAGGTGTTATAATGTCTAGAATGTTTCAGAAACATTGATGTGGTAAGAACTGAAAGGATCCAGAATCCAGGAATCCCAGGAGAGAACTAAAGGGAGCGTCTTATTTCTGAATTGAGATTCTTTCCAAACAGACTTTTAAACCACAGACTGTTTTATTCGCAAATTTGAGGCAGCATCACTTGGAGGTACTACACAGTATCTTTGAGCCATTTTAGTTTGTTTGGAATCCTCTTTCAAATTAATATCTTTCTACAAATTAATACCTGTGTTGACAGGAACCAGAAAATTTGGACTGAGTCAGGAGAAGCCAGAAATGTTTAGATTGAGATATGAAGTTGTCTATGAACCTTTGAGGGTTTCCAGGCAGAAAAGTGACTTCAAGTTTTTAGAGGTCTGGATCTAAATTTGAGGTCTACAGCAAGAAAGCAGCACCCATTCACAGCCTTCACCTGAGTTCACTGTACACCCTACCCTTGGTGAATGCAATGTTACCCAAATGGCAGAATTAGAAGGAGTTTATAAAGCTTCCGCTCCATACTCTTATCTTCAAAGAGGAAAAACGAGACTCATTTTTAGCCTCCCCTTCTATGTGTAGAAGCAACAAATGACTTTGTCTCTTGACACAGATTCCAAGCAGACAGTGTCCTGTTTTCCAGGATTGGGTAATTGACTGACCACTGGCCAGTAGGGCTTTGTTGTGTGTTGGCTTTTGCAATATTGAACTCCAGCATTGATCAACACAATGCCTATCTATGGCATGCATGAGTCTATCATTACTCTCCATGTCCCAGTCCCCCTAGAACTAAAAGCCACAGATGCTTCGACACGTCCAAGAAAAGTTGGGGAGACTTTTATTAGCTCTGGTTTTGACCCCATTCTCATAAAGTATGCAAAATTTGTCATTTATAAGAACAGCCCAGAAGAACAGTTGCAAATTATAATATAAAACAAGAAAACGATGCCACAGAAACAGAGACCTGACTGTGGCAGATGCCCTGTCAAAGGAATGATTTATAATCTGGAAATACAAGCAGCAAGAGAGGCCCACCAGCTAGGACTGCATCATCCGAGGCAATCAAACCTTGCAAATATAAAGCAATTTTGTATTCCCATTTCCAAGGGCTCCCCACAATAAGGACTCTTGTATGCCCAAGTTTAGTATTCAAAGCAGAAACCACAAACTCTAACAGCTCCTCCTGGTCAAGATAGTTAATCACAGTTCCTAGGCGCAGGCAGGCTGTCAGAGCGGCTGGGGATTTGCCTGTGTGTCAGCTTCTCTCTCTGAGAGCTAGAAAACGATGGTGGGTCAGACATCCATTTGCTTTGTATATTGATATAATTTCATCAGAATTTATGATGTGGGAGTTATTGCACAGGCAAGAAATGTAATCTAACCTTCATCTCACACAATGCGGCAAAGATATTATGTTCTCCAGAAAATATATCCTGACTTGTTGAGTCAGATTATACACATGCCATCCTAATGGACTTCAATATTTCCTTGGACAAGTCATTGCTATTTGCGTGTATATTAAATTGGCTTGTGTAGAAACTATTTTTTAAATAAATAATGAAGAATTCTAATGCTATTACTTCTTTTCATTTTTCTCAAGTCCTGGCATGTGCATGCATTCTGGTAAATTTTAAACATCTGTGTATAGCTTATCCTAATTTCTCCAGCTCATATTTGGATCTGACTATTGTATGACATACATACATGATTCTCTTTAATCCTTATGAAGAGTTCATAGGACTCCAGTCCTTAAGCAGAATACATGTCAACAGTCTTCCAAGACTATGTCTTATAGATGATCGTTACACTGAGACCATGTTCTGGCATTGTTCGGCTCTGAAAATAATTTTGGTCATCTTGAGTTTTGTAGCTTTTCTCAGTGGAAAATTTGGATGTGAAATATGTCCATAAATGAAGGGCTTTCTAGATATCACTTAAGTGTTTCATCTAGAGCTAAACATTATTTGAATCATTTTTCAAAATTAAAGAAAGAAATGACAACTTTAAGATGCAGAGCAGTACATCTTAATAGTGGCCTGCCCATGTGTCTGTACAAGTACCTTTTTGTCATGTTTCCTACTTTCTCCTAGAAATGTTGCTCAAAAGAGTGACTATTTGCTCACTGTTCCTGGTCAATCCAGGCAGCAAGCATCACTACTACAGTCTCTCTACACTCCTCTTCTTCCTCTTCCTGTTCATCTTACCTATCCTTTCTTATTTAAGTGTGTGCATGTGGGGTGTGTGTGTCTGACTATGTGTTTGTGTATATTGTATATGTGTCTGTATGTGTGTGTGTGTGTATATGTGTCTGGGTCTCTAAGTGTATGTGTATATGAATTTGTATGTTTGTGTATATATGTGTGTGTGAGTATGTATGTGTATATATATGTGGCTCTGTGTATGCATGCACATTATAGATGGTACAACACAGGAGTAGGGGGCAAAGGTCAACCTCAGGGGTTGGTCCTCACCTTCTTTCTTGTTTGAGACAGAGTCTATTCATTTTTTTCTCTACTATATATGTCAGGCTAGTTGACCCATGAGCCTTTTGGGATTCTCATATCTCTGCCTCTGATTTCTTCTTCAGGACCAATGGGGCTATAAATGTTTGCCTAACATATCTGTTTACCATTTTCCATGGTTTCTGTAGATTCAAACTTGGATCCTCATGATTGGATAACAAGTACTTTTATCCACTGAACTATCGCTCCAATGCTTTGTTTTTCCCTTCTTATGATGCCATTAGGATTCAGTCTTGAAAGTTACATGATAATGATTTTATCTAATTATATCTACCTCCTAAAGACTCCATATCTAAACAGCATAGTTGTTTATAACTTCAACAGGAATCCTTAAAGAAGACAAATGACATTCAGTGTGTCACATATCTCTGCTCCTCATCCCCCATTATTATTCATATTTTGCACATGAAGAAATCTGTCTTCAAGAAAGTTGAATGCTTTCTTAAGGGCTCATGAATAGCACAAATTGCTGCCTGCATATGGACCAATGAGTGTCATCCTTGGACATTTCCCCAGAGTCACAGTGGGGCTCCTTTTTGCTGTTACTTGACCACCTAAGTCCATCCCTGCTTCTTTCTTTTTCCTAGAGAAGCTCAAAGGTTCTTTTATAAATCACAACCAGAAATCTGTGGGAATGGTCAGTGTTGAGTAAAACACTTGTTTCCTTAGAGAAGGATCAAAAGGAGCAAAATGGTTTTTCCTTCAGCTTCTCTTGAACAGGATTCTAGTGCCCAAAGCTATAGCAGGTCATGAGGTGGAAACTAAAGCATGCTGGCATTTGGCTTTGGCATGGCTAAGCAGATAACCCATTGCCCACAGTTCCATACCTCCATATGTCTTGTAGAAGAAAAAGTAACTCTTGCTTTATGCACAGTTTTAGCAAAATGTCCCCTAAGGACATCCACCACTCACCATGTGGAAAATCCATTTGGTTCTATGTTTCTAGTAGGAAATATAGGCATAAAATTTTCTTACTCTTGAGTTAATCTTGGAAGTGGCTGACTTGAGGAAAGAAGCCACATGAAGATAGTTTAGGTGATCCTGGTACAGTGTAAATGTCCAAGGATGGGAAAACCAACCACAGTTGCTATCACCTCATTATATTTCTTACTAAACCCATTGTTGCTATTTTGGAGGCTTCTTGACCACCAAACGATGACTGATTGAGTAAAATTACTGAGTGGAAAGGCTCATGGGATTTAACTACACAATTCCACTCCACTAATTTTATTAATGTTTATTTTCATCTCTGCAATCCCACCAAGATGAAGTTGACAATACTAGCAATCTAAATTGTTAGACACCAAGCTGTAAATGAATTTAAGATAAACAAAGAATAGATAGATAGATAGATAGATAGATAGATAGATGATAGAAAGATAGATAGATAGATAGATAGATAGATAGATAGATAGATAGATGATAGAATGTCCTATAGAAACCCTGAAATGAGACTCAGTTAAAAGAGTGTGTCTCAGGCCATACAGTAAGGCCCACTGTGACTCAGCCACCTTAGGGTATCTGCGCTCCTTCTTCACCAGCTCTGTGGTGTTTTATATTTACTCATGTACAACCCCTCCAGCTTTGATGTCCAACCAGTGATTTCTGTCTCTCAGCCTTTGGTTGTTTCCTGGGAGCTGTTTTACCATGGACTCTTTCTCCAATCCTTCTTCCCAATATTTCTCCAGAGGATATTGTCCTTCCAGTTGCTTCTCACTAACATGGGCACAGGAAGCCAACCTCTCCTTTATACTTGAGCATGGTAAGTTTGTTGGTGCTTAGATGATATAATTGCTGTTCACCTACTTATTCGGCAATCAGAAGAGTGAATACGGTATGGCACCTGACTTTGGAAAGTCCACTGTGAACTGCAGAGATGACACTCACATAGCAATGTGCTATAATGCATGCCTGATGACAGACAAATGCACAGTGGTTTCTTAGGGTCTGGGAACTCTTCTGGTCTTTAAGCATTTACTAGAGTACAAGTTCCTCCTCAAGTAGGGCTGTTTTTCTTCCTGTCCTGTTCTCTCATTCCAGTCCTGTTCATCTACCTTGTTTTTGAACTGCTCCACAGAGAGCAGTCACAACGTGCGTATTGCCTCCTGTGCCTGTGTAGAACCTTCTCTATAAACCCCCATGGGTTGGGCATATGACTCATCTCTTTGCCTGTGTCAGCATCTACAACATAATGCATGTCCCCCAGAATATTTATGAAATGATGTCTCATTTAAAGCAAAGCTTTTTTAAAATGGAGGGACTGAAAGGATTATATGGCTCTCCTAAGACAATAACCCACGCAGTTGACGAGCAGCAGAAGTCAAGCTTTGAGATTTATGGTTACCTGCTGTATTGGTAGAGTCAAGCAAGAGTGGTACTTGCATAATTCCCAACTTCATCTAAAGTAGAATGTCTTTAGGGAATTTTCTGCCAGATACCTTGAGACAAATCTGACATATGGCTTGTGTGTTCTAAAAATTGACGCTATTTATATGAGTTTTTGCGATGTCGAAAGGCTTCTTATAAGCAGTGTGTCATTACATACCTTTTAGGGTCCTCATTGGGGTCCTATCTACTGGCCAGTGTCTATGCAAACTCTTAGATGTTTAGAGAATCACTTCTTCCTTGACTGTTCTGTGAGTCTGTTTCTACTTAAGAGCACACAACAATAAAACTGGCTATTAAATTAGTCTGGCCTTGGTGATATATATGTCCATTTCACACTGGTCAGAGGACTAGAGTTATATTTTCACCAGATTTCAATGCTGGGGGGTGTCTTTATTTTCTCTTTTTATTATGTTTGGTGAACACATTTCAAGGGATTGAACTGCTCAAAAAATGATGTCAGCAATATTGGTAATATTTGGGCAAGAATCAATCTCTACTGCTGTGGCTACTTTTTTTATTTTTATCTACTGCTGTGGCTATTTTTTTTTATCATGTATGGATGAAGGGCAAACACTGAGCTCATAGCATGGCAGGCAGAACTGCCTCCCTCTTCAGCTCAACCTTGTTCAGCAGGTAGTCCTGCTGACTTGCTCTGGATTGAATGACGAGTACTCTGAAAGAAAGCTAAAGGCAACTCTCATGGATTTTCTTTAGGGAGATGTGCTTTCCTTACTTCAAGAATGCTCAAAAACAATGACAATAATCATGAATGCCCAAGAAAAAGGATGGAATTTGGGATGTCTACAGTGGAAAGTGGTACTAAGGCATGATGTACTAAGCTAGTTAGCACAGAAGAGCATCTGAGCCGGGTAAAGTCAATTAGTATATTATCTCATAGCCTGTCATTTCGTTTGCTGATTTTCATCCCTACTATTACCCCACTGAAAGCTAATCTAGCTGCATGGTTGATTGCAATGTCTTTCAATCATTTTATTACAGTAAGCCATTCCTATTTATCTACCCAATTTTGGAAAAAGAGTTTCTTGATTGGAACATTTTTATAATGGTGAGTAGATAGTCAGGGATAGAAGGAAGTAACAGGTAGAAAGGAAGTCTGAAGAAATTTTGGGTGTCATTTTACACCCCAAAATTACAGGCACATGTCCTTGTCAAAGTCTTATATTATTCTGTTAGGAAAATCATTCTGACCCATGTGTGTGTGTATGTGTGTGTGTGTGTGTGTGTGTGTGTGTGTATCTGTGGGTATCTCTGTGTGTGAATGTGAGTGTGTGCTTGTGTGTGAGTGTATGTGTTTCTCTGTGTGTGAGTGTGTATCTGTGCTTATCTCTCTGTGTATGTGAATGTGCGTTTGTGTGCCCCTCTCTCAGCCTTGAGCAGGCTAAATTTACCTTAAGTGTTTGCCACAGTTGGACCTTAAAGACCCAGGTGGAGTCTTCTGGCTTGCCACACCTGCAATTTCCTAGAGGAGTAGACTGCACTCTGAGCTTGCTTTGCAACATAATCCAACTGAAACAAAGGATGGGGTCTGTGGGCTTTCCCTATATAAACAAACACAGTGCTAAATATTAAACTTTGAGCCTTGATCAGAAATGTTTGTCTTGGCTTCATCCTTCTCTCAAACGCTGTTTCTTTTTCATTTCCAGCCCCCCCTTTCAGGTAACCTAGTTTGTCCTCGCCGCTGGATGGCTACGTGTTGGTGTGTGTGAGTGTGTGTGTCTGTGAGTGTGTGTGTAGAATAATGGTTACTGAATACAGTTCAAAATGACTGGACTAAATGAAAACAATAAATATAAATGTACAAAATTACTCCCATGAAAAGGCAAAGTGGGAAGCTCAATTGCAGCTCTTTAGGACATAGGATAGTTTGGCTTGATACTTTTCTACTTTGTGATGATGTGAAACCATATTTTATATAAACTGTACTTTGAATTTTAATATTTTCCTGGGCTATGTAATAGTATGTTCTCTTTGTAGCTAATGGGTACCATGCCTCAGATACAGCTCCCTATTTGGTTCCCCAGTTAACAAGAGAGACAAGCAACATACTACTGTGGGCAGGTTGGGCTAAGCTAAGATGCTCAACAGATTAGGTCTATTGAGTTGATTTTCTGCTATGATATTTTCAGCATATAATCATTTTTATTGGGAGATATTCCCATTGAAAATGGAGGCATAGCCACATACAAACCTAAGAAGTGCATAATAAAACAATAAGTGATTTTTACATGAAAAATTGTTTACCTGTATTAGAATTATTTAGAATAAATGGTTTGGAAAGGTGAGTATAAATGGATCATGTAATGATGTGGATTTGTTTTATGATAGCATTAGGATTTAAACATCTAATTTAAGATTTCTGACACTTACTTTGAAAATAATGAAAAGAATTTTTATTTCACTTGGAAAGAGTAAATAGATATGACCCTTAAAATATTATTATAAACATCAAACCCATCAAATGTAAAGCCATACTATAAAAGAAACAGAAGTTTTTCTTTTAAGACTAGAATGCTAAGAATTGAATTAAATTTGTGGAACAGGAAAGAAATCCTCTCAGATTTTATGTTTAAACATAAAACCATAATAAGCCATAAAGCATCACATACAATAGGGAAATGAAAGCTTACTTAATAAAGCTTGAGAGTGAGGAGACTATTCCTTTCTTCCTGTATGCCCCACGTAACCTCCACGTGAGGAAAAGACTAAGCAAAACCAAAGGTCAAATCAATAAAAACTGACAAAAGGGGATAGAATCTCTCTCAGATACTTGGAAGACTGAAAGTGTTCTAAAGATGGAGGCAACAGAAATAAATCAATAAATATTAAATAAATCAACAGCATTGCAAGCAATCTTGAAAATGCTGTCATACATAGAGAATGGAAAATAAAAACAAAAATTTAAAAGTCTGTTATAAAATAGAGTTTTATAAAAATAACAAGACACAGTATTTTTTCTGGACATATAATGACCCTAATCAACATTGTAAATATAAAGATTCTATTTAATAAGTAGGTAAAAACATTCTCCAGCTATTTAAATATGAAAACTGCATAGTATATTTTCTAATTAAAAATGCAAATGAAAAGTATCATTTATGTCGCTTCATTAAAAACTGGACTAGCTAATAGTTGATGATCATAACTGAAACGGGCTAACAGTAATTCTTGGCGTTAGTAGAAATTAGAGTAAGTAACATCCAGGAGTTATGAAATATTCATATTCTCTGGTAACTGCTCTTTGGAATCAATGTAGAAGAAACAGGGAGAAACATCTGTATTAAGCATGTCTATTGACACACCACTTTATAGCAAATTTAAAGACAAGGATAGAAAGTAGACAAAAGTTATTATGACTCTGTAGGACCTAGAAAGATGGCTCACTGGTTCTTGCTGCTATTCTAAATACCAGAGTTCATACCAATTGTTCACAAACATCTGCATCTCCAGGGAATTTAATGCCCTCCTCTGGCCTCTTCATGCATGCACACACACACACACACACACACACACACACACACACACACACTCCACTAGATAAAAATAAATAACTCTTTAAGAAACCCCCAAAAATAACTAATATGTGACAATAAAGGGAAATTTTTAATTGGTTACATTAAGTAAAAGAGTATGTCACAAAATTGTTTAATAGTTGTGGTACAGCTATATAACACATGAGTAACAGCCTGAAAGTCAGTATGAAGAAATTATAGGTGTCATTGTTCTGAAATTACAGGCAATTGTCCTTGTTAAAGTGTTATATAATTTTGTTAGGAAAATTCTTCTGACCAGTGCTTATGCATGCGTGTGTATAGAGCAATGTTAGTAATTACATGACCTTGAAGAGGTTACTGGGGACTCTAAAGCTTTGGCTGTCCCATGTGTATGGAGGAGATGATGACAGGATGCACTTGGGGTTGTTATGAGACCGGATTAGGTAATGCAGGGACCACACCCAGGTCTCATGTGTGCCACTGAGTGGAATGTCGTCAAGGTTGTGAAAGTAGCAACATCTTCAGGATTGACGATCATTGCCTGAGTATTGATTCCCACTGGTCTCTACGAGTCACAGAAAATGTTTCATCTTCCCCATTGTGACCGTTAAAGGTCACCCCCACTCTTGCCTGATGTCTAATTTCATGTCCAGCTCTCCAAAATGAGCTACTGGCTCTGGCCAAGTCACCCTGGATTTTCCAGCCATGAACAAATACTGACCAAGTCACACTCGGTCATTGTTTTCAGTTGATTCAGGCACATTCATGTTCTAGAAGGAGGAGAGTCCATAGACAAGTGAACATTTCTCAGGGTCACCAGGCAGACTGATCTTTACTGCTCTGCACTGGTACAACTGGATTGGTTGTTGGTGGAAGGCTGAGACACATGATCGGTTTGTATCGCACCATATCTGGTTTTGTTTTGTTTTGTTTTGTTTGTTGTTGTTGTTTTTGAGACAGTGTTTCTCTGTGTAGCCCTGGCTGTCCTGGAACTCACTTTGTAGACCAGGCTGGCCTCGAAATCAGAAATCTTCCCACCTCTGCTTCTCAAGTGCTGGGATTAAAGGTGTGCACCACCACGCCCGGCTATCTTTCTTTCTTTCTTTCTTTTTTTCTTTCTTTCTTTCTTTCTTTCTTTCTTTCTTTCTTTCTTTTTTTTCATATCTGTTTTAAGTATTCAATATCATACCATATGTGCAAATCTGTAGTTAAGTATTTAAATATTATGGGAAAGATCAATGTATATAATTTTTTCTCTGAATAATAAAACTTGTAAATAAATTCTAACATCTTTCACTGCTCAGAGTTCTACATACACCCTATCTTCAGATTATATCCTGGTCCCTTTTTCTTTTCTCCTCCTCCTCCTCTTCCTCATCCTCCTTCTCCTCTTCCTCCTCCCCTTTCTCAGTATGAGAGAGGAAATAGACATATTTAAGTGTGGTATATGTGCACACTTGCACATAAACACACATGTACGTTTTTGGTTGTACTGATGTATCTCTTCAATGTATTCCACTGAGACAGAATGTCTCATTGAACCTAGAACTAGGTTGACAGCCAGGAGTTCTCCAGTTTCTACCCACCCCTCACAGCACTGCGGTTCCAGACACTTGTGGCTACATCTGACTTTTTTCTGTGGATGGTGGGATTCAAATTCAGTTCCTGGTACTTCTGCTACAAGCATTTCTACCCACAGAGTCATCTTTCTAGTCTGTGCCTTCTTTTCTGAAAATAATGATGTAATTTATGCAGATCTCTGACTGCTCCCTAGGGCAGAAGACATGTTGTTCTTTGCTTTCTTCATTTCTTTTCAGAAGTTCCATGAGGACTGAGCATAAGCTAAGCCTCCTAGAAGTGCTCCCTTGAATCAGTGCACTACTAACTAACAAAGGACCAAGTAGTACCATCTAGTTGTCTTTGAGAGGATATATCAACATTGACCCACCCATAATGACCAGAGGACATTTTTGGAGATTACCCACTGTAGTTCTCAGCTGGGCCTATAGGTTAGTTGACAGAGTACTTGACTAGCATGCATAAAGCCCTGTGTTAAATCTGTAGTATCACATTCACTGGACCTAGTGGTGCATACCTATAATTGTGGGACTATGGAAGTGGAGACAGGACCAAAAATTAAAGGTCACATTTTTTGCTACATAGTGAACTCAAGGACAACTTTGGTTAAAAGATAGAGGGAAATGGGGAAGGGGGAGTGGTAGTGGGGGGAGAGGGAGAGAAAGGGTAGGAGGGAGGGAGGGGGGAGGAGGAGGAGAAGAGAGAGAGAGAGAGAGAGAGAGAGAGAGAGAGAGAGAGAGAGAGAGAGAGATTCTGATTTGAAGCAACCAGGGTTTTAGCTCACACCCTGGCTAGGAACAGTGGCACACACACAGCTATAACATTGGGATTGGATTTTATTTTCTTACAACAAAGCCATTTAAGAGCACTGGTTGTTTTTTCCATAGGATCTTAGTTTGATTCTCAGCACTCAAGTGGTGTCTTATAACTGTAACTCCAGTTTCAGGGGAGTCTAATGCCCTCTTCTGGTGTCTGCACACACCAGACACTCCCACAGTGTACAGAGATACATGCAGGCCCTTTAAATAATAATAATGGTGGTGATTATCATCTGGAGGATGATGTCATTTAAAATCTGAGGATAGGCCATAGGTAAATGTTTTGAGCTGTTTTGCCTGGTTGGCACTTTCTAACATAACGCCTTGCTGACATTAGTACTTAGGTCTCTAGCTTAAAACGGAAACAAGATGTAAAGATGCTAAGTGCTCCATGTGGATTGAAAGTGTAGCTTAGAGAAGAAACTGTGTCTTCACCCCAAAAGTGTGCTATTATAAAGAAATCAGTCAGGTTTTTTTTCCTGGCAATTTTCCAGCTCTGTATTAACTATCCAGATTAATGTCAGACCATAGCCCAGGAATTATTCATGAAGTCCCTTTGCACAGTGTAATTGCAGGGCTTGGCATCCAGAGTGGAGTCTCAACGTTTTATAGATTAGTTTCCTTCCTGTCCCATGGAAGAGACAATGATCTGAAGCAACTTAGTCTGGGGAGGGAAAGGAGTTGTGATTTCACATGAAAAGACATTTGTCAATTGAGTATCCCAAGTCTCACTTACATGTGCCTTGGGAGAGAGGACTGCAGTCTCACTAAGGAGATAGATGGCTCTGGGCCAATGAATAGCAACTTTCATTGTAGATCTTTCCTGGGTGAACACAGGGGCAATTTATCTACATTTAAGAATTAGTTGTATCAAACAATAATTCCACTAATCTCTACCATCACATTACCCAACATAATGTATTCAAGCAGATGAAAATACCTTGCTATTTCCAGGCAAGCAGTGACTGTCTGGCTGCAATGATCCTTAAAAGAGGACTCAATGTAATCCAAAGATTAATACTCAAGAAGTCTAACGTTTTACAACAGACATGAAGCTACTTCCATGATTGGCCTTACTGGTGAGATTACAGACTCTGATTGTTCAGGTTTTGACTTCTGTGTGTGCTTGTGTGGGTGTGCATATGTTTTCGGGCACATGTGAGGCAGCCAAGAAGACAGCCTCATGTGTCATTCCCCAAATACTATACACCTTGTTCACTGAGAGAGACTATCTCCCCCACCCCTGGCCTGGAACTCACCAAGTAGGCCAGACTGACTAGTGAGCCCCAGGGACCCACACAGTCTAGAAGTATGTGTCACCACATGTGACTTTTTAAATATTGGTTCTGGGGGTCAAATTTGAGTTCTCATGCTCAGTGGATAAACGACTGAACAACTGAGCAGTGTCCTGTGACCCAAGGTAGTGACTTTTAAAGGTGGAGAATGGCAATTAAAAATCATTTTAAGTAGCGCTTCCTTATTGTACTATGTTCACTACAAAGATAATAATCCTGGACTACTTTCCATAGGCTTCTAAGGTACATGGGTGTTTTATTTTCAATGTGATTAATAAGTTTATGTCTATAGTATATCCATAGATTTATATCTTTATATATTTATATCCATAGATATGAATACATTCCTTATAAATACACATATGCATATATTATATGTATTGTATAAGATAAGTATTTTATTCTGGTTCTTATTAAAACCTCTTCTGGAGAAATTTAACAGGAAACATACTAAAATAAGTGATGTACTGACCTAATAAGAACTTACATTTTTCTCCTAATGATATTACATTAAATTAAAGCTGCCAAGGAATCTTTTGGCCCTGGGTTCGTAGTCAAGAGTTGAAGGTTAATGGGGTTTCTAACTACAAGAATCTTCAGCTCTGTGAATTTTTTCTAGAAGAATTCTTTAAATACCTTTTCAGTACATTCAAGTAAACTTTTCTTGTCTATGTACCCCAATTATCAAGTTAGTCATGTTTTTTTCTTCATGTATGAGTGGCATGTATGTCTGTGTAACACATGTGTGACTGGTGCCTACCAAAGTCAACAGAGGCTTTGAATCCCCTGGAACTGGAGTTACAGATGATTTTGATCTGGGAACCTAACCCAACCTCTGCCAGAGCAGACAGTGCTCTTAACATCGGTCTATCTCTCCATCTCCAGAACCACATTTTTCACTATTGGTATGCTACATCATTATGTGGTACTTGTATAACATAGCCATACGTGTGTGTGTGTGTGTGTGTGTGTGTGTGTGTGTGTGTGTACATGCACACACAGAGATATCTCTATATGCACATGTATAGATATATGCAAAGTACTGGGAAAACATCTGGATTTCAATCCATAATTTAGATTCTTAATGAATACTACTCTCATATGTATCTCATTTTTACTAGGCTATGTGTTTATAACTTTGACCTAAATATGATTACTGAGAAGGCAGTGAGAAAAATCCACAAGAGTAGAATGTCTATTACTAAAAATAGAGGTTTCACATACACATTAACGAAAAAAAATGGGCTATCATTGCGAACTTTTCTATGACCCAAGAATGTTAACCTCAAGTTGTTTCCTTCCATGGAAATTCATTAAAGAAAAACACAATCCAATATGCTACAGATTCTAATAATTTATCTTGAAGTTTTATACAGATACAATGTATCTTGGTCTAATAGGCCCTGTGCAATTATTTTCTACATATCACTTTAGCTATTTGGAAGATTTAATAGGAGGGAAGATTCATTATGTACTGTGCACACTGTGCATATCTGTATTTTATACCTACAGAGACTCCACTTCTTAGCAGAGAAAAATATTTTCTGGAAGAGCTGCAATATCCCCAGTCACTCTTGAGTGGCCCTTAAGGGTGTTTGAGTTAGCACCTCCACATGCCTGCCTTCCACTTTCATTCTGAGAACCCTTCAAGAATATTTTTCACCCACAGTGCCATGGAGTTTTTGAGCACTGAAAATGCAATTTTGTTTCATACAAATGAAGCCCGAGCACAAGGCCTTTTAGTGCTTTACTCTGTGGTTCTGTTGAGTAGATGTTCTAAATCCCCTGTTGGTTTTTGGTGGGCAAATATGTCTTTTCCAGTTCATGGTGGTTTTCTTTTTAAATTCTTACATGGTGTGTGTGTGTGGGGGGGGGGTGCATAGAAGCTAGAATATATATTGATAGCCCAAAGCTGGAATTGCAGATAGTTGTGAGCTGCTTGTGATGTGGGTGCTGGGAACTGATCTTAAATGCTGAGCCAGCTCTGCAGCCCTGGGCCATGTTTGCTTTATTACATCTTTATTCTCTCTTCTTATTCTAGGGTCCATAGGCACTGAGTAGGCACATTTAAAATGTTTATTAAGTGCCTGGATGGACAAGTGAATGGTTCTTTAATGTGTGTCTAATAGGCTGAAGCCATTTATCTACTAACCTTCCCTTACAGTCCTGCAAGAAGAGATCAACAACTCCTGCCAAGCCAGCTCTTTCCTTGAGAGTCATCAGATAAAGTGTGTGATCGATTGCATGCTTCAGACTTTTGCTGCCAGAGGAGGTAAAGAAGGTATTTCTCTAAGTAATCTCCCACTGAAAGTTATATTTCTTTCCTTGGAAATGTGCCCATTCTTAATTTAGAAGCTGTAGATTTCATCCCATTGGAGTAAATGTTAAAACTCTGGGTGAAACAAAACAAAACAAAACAAAACAAAACAAAACAAAACAAAACAAAACAGAAAGATCTGCTCTCCTTTCTACCATGCCGTACTGTGAGCATTAATTTTGGATCATTCCTATAATACTCCCCGCCACTTGTGAATATTTTCAATGTGCAAAGCACTCATTCATGTGTGTTAATGGGTTAAATCCTTGCAACTGTGGAGGCAAACACTGTTGTAGCTGCACTGGAGAAACACAGACATAAAGAAGTTATTTAACTTGTTTAAGCTATTGCCCAGTCAATAGCTGCCAGAGAAGGCTTTGCATTCAGGCAGTATGGCTCTGTGGCCTTACTGAGAATAATATTTTTAGTGCTGTCTGGATGTTGCGAGAAGCAACTTCTTTGGGAAGTATATTTTTCCCTGTTGCCAGGCCAGTTGCACCAAGACAAGGGTCTATAACAGCAGTTTAGTATCTGAAATGGAAACGTTAAAATATTTTGTGGGTTTCACTCAAATTATTTCCAATTTGTTTTAAAAGTAGTTATGCCTGAAGATAAGACAGAAAAAAATAAGCTTGTGTTGGACCAGTATTCGCAGACGAGAAAAGTGCATTTATAAAGTCGTTTGGGGAAAATATTTTTGTTTTTTGTTTGTTTTTCAGGTTCTGGAGCTCATTGTGTAGCTGGACTGACATCAAAACCACAACAAAAACTTCTAGCCTCTCAAATACAAAGATTGACTCTATGATCAGAACATAACAGAACAAAACAAAACAAAAAATGCAAAACCTCAAACATCAGAATTTTTCTGATTGTTACTTCTATGTTATTTGAAAATCCTTGGGTATTTGGAAACCTGTTTGTGCTGCTTGGTAAGAATTCCTCCCTCTGTCCAGCAGAGGGCAGTCAAGGTAACAAAATCTAGCTGGGCTAAACTTGCACTGCCTAGACAAGAGGCAGCTCTGAGCACTTCAAAGCCACAGGCTGAAGATGCTGGATTGCAGGGCCCAGGAAAGCCTAATAAAAATTCCTCTTTGCACTAGAAGAAAAGTAGGCAAGAAAGAGTTCTTGACAGAAGGACTTGGTGCTTCTCTGTCAAAGTTTGGATCTTGAGTGTGTGAGGGAACTTGGGGCTGAAGTGTTAAATGTGAAATGGGAACTGTTTCTTCCCTGGAGTTTTGGCAAAGACCATTTTCATAAAAAAAAAAAAATGAACAGGGACCAGCAGAGAACAGGGGAGAGGAGTGAACCAGTAAGAAATTAGCGTTTCAATGGGAAGGACCCAGGGGAAGTTTAAACTCTTCAGCAATAATCTGAAGTTATTCTGAAAGAAATTTTATTTTTAATTTGTTTTATCATTATTGTCACCCTGGTAGTAGTAAGATCAAGTTAGTTACTGGAGTCTCGTCCTTCTCTGTGATTATTTATTTATTTATTTTGGATCTGTGACCGATGTTCAAATGTCTGTTTTTACATTGTCACTACCTATGTTTTTGCTCTGTGATACCCTAGTGTCGGGTCTCTGAATTCATGACGTGTTTTCACAGAAAGACTCCTTCCAAACCATTGATCCTGTGTTTGGTTATGCGGTGTTGTTATGTGAGAACTCTTTTGAACTTGAAGTTATTTTGAAAACATGTGGTGTGAGTGCTATAATACAAGACAAAACTTGAATTTTAAGCTGTTCTGACACTCTCTCAAGGCTGTTTCATGAAAGCCGTGACTACACAGACTGGCTGTTGGGCTGCTTAGTTCTGTGGCATCCTCTCTCCCTCCAGAATGTTCCTTAGAAGGTATTGTGGATAATACTGAGCACAAGTCTTCAGAATGTGGTAGTGAGACCAGAGAACAATTTGATATATTTTATTTGCAGTTGAACAATGTAGCCTGGGTTCCTCATTTTGACAATGACATGTTGACCCTAACAATAACAAATGGATAAAACCTGCTCTAGGCTGGAACTAACTTCAGAGCAGTAATAATAGCCAGTTATCAGCACTGTATGTATTTTCTCAGCACCAGTGGGTGAAAGGCTTACTCTTAAAATAGACAGAATGGAATCTCGTATCTGACAATTAAGAGCCCCCAAATCCTCTGATAGTCTGGCTTCCTGTTCCGTCACCAAGACAGATCAGTTCCTCATCTAGAACTTGCTATCATGCGCTCTCACCAGAAAGGATCCAGCCAAGTGCCAATCTGTCCTTCAAAGGCACAATTCTGTTCTGTGCAGAAAAATAGAAGTAGCAGCTAGAAACTTCAATCAGTGCTTTTGGACCCCCAAAACTATGACAGTGCCACACCGGTGTCATTAAAGCTAACTAACCATATTAAACGAATATTAAAATATGGGCTCCTTTGCATACCATAATGAGCCAAGCTGCTTTTAAGTTTCTCCCTGTGCTTTGAGGTGAGGTGACATTTACATTCCCAAACTTTGAAGTCGGAACAAAATGCACAGGTAGAGGGTACTAGATCAAATAGTAATCAACTTCAAAAAGCATGTTGGCTGTTGGATGTCCCTGGGCTAATTTCCTCTAGACATTTTAAATGTAAATGTCTAAACTCATTTAAAAATGGTAAATTGGTCTAGGTTCAATCAAAAAGCATCCTGACACAGAACAGGGAGACCAGGCTAATTGTCATTTGTTTGTCAAATGAATTCCATTTGGAAAGCAATGAAACCTCCAAGCCAATTCTTTTAAGGTGAGCTGGTAGTTGTATTATCAGTTAAATGCAGTAAAAATGCATAATCATAGGATGATAATGGGAACTGAACCAGTGTCAGCATTGGCTGCCACAGGGCATGGAGCGATGCAACCTAAGTGCTGTAATGTTGCCTTGCCCACAATGGTACCAAGTCTGGTCTTTAGCCTTAGAGACACTTCCTTTGCATTTTAAAAAAACTTTATCAAAGCACCATGGCAATATAGAAAATGTCAAAGTGAAATGCACTGTAGGCAAATTGAGATTTCATTAAGTTTAAATTTATTGCTTTTGACTGATGTATTACCATGCTTGTTAAGAGCTAGTAATTTGGAATATCTGTCTGCTTGGTAAAATAGCTTTGTCTCCTTGCATATTATTTCGTATAGACTTTGAAAGGCCACAGTCATTCCAAGTCAGGACTTGGAACTGTTTTTCAGTAGTGTTTTGAAAATGGTGCTTGTGCTCTGGTAGAGGTCCACATATGTCCTGAAAGTCATGTAAATTTATAGGATATTAGTGGGGGAAACTCAAATTTGTGGAATTTTTGTTGAGTCTTGATGTGTTAAGGTATGTGCAAAGGTGGAGTTGTGCAGCCGTCTCTACTGTTCTCTTCTCCATATGGATGGTTAGGATAGAGGGATGATGGGTAAGTGGGTGAGGATGAAGGATATACCATATCCAGTTACCAGAAAAATGGAACTCTATGTAGAAAAATAGGCCCTCAACTGGGATATTTTACAAGCAAGGAAAGGGAGAGCTAAAGGTCCCATGATTTTTGTCAGAATTACACAAGAACCCATAATTCCTTTGGTCACTTGGGTCTCTGCGTTAATGTTAGTTGTTCTAGGAAGCCTTCCTTTCTTCCTACTGGGGCTGGTTACTAACACAGAAGCTGCAAAACTTTTAATAAAGACTGTGGTGGTTTGAATGAATGTCCCCCATAGTCTTGGCACTTGGACACTTGGTTCTGATTGTTGGTGCTATTTGAATGGATCTAAGAAGTGTAGTCATGCTGAAGGAAATCTGTCACTTGGGGTGGGCTTTGATGCTTCAAAGGCTCACATTGTTCCTAGTCTTCACTTTCTGACTCGATGTTTGCACTTTATGACGTGAGTGAGCTCTCAGCTTGCTGTTCTGGTGGCTGTCCTTCCTGCTGCCTCTGGTGGCTGTCCTTCCTGCTGCCATGCTTCCTCACTGTGATGGCAATGGACTTTTATCCCTCTGGATGTCCAAATAAACCCTTCCTTCTATAAGTTGTAAGTTGCCTTGGTCATAGTGCTTTACCACAGCAACAGAGGAGTAACTATATACACAAAGTAGGCCTAGAGGCAAGACTGGTATTATGTATACATGGTAACTACAAAAGTAAACATGCATGATTACTTGATGAAATTCAGAATAGAACAGCTGAGTGACTTTTAATCTCTTCTTCAAGATAGATCTACTAATGGGAAGAAATGCATTCTTTTCAGGGATTAAGTCCAAATGTAAAAACCATCCTTAGTTCATGGCCATATGAAAACAGTCAGTGGGTTGAATTTGACTCCAGGCCAAGTTTACAGATCCCTAAGCTGACATGTTATGCTATTCTGTTTTCTCCACTTGACAGAAGATTTGGAATCACTCCCTGGTTTATCATTCTGATTATGTCAACCCACATTAGAAAAGAAAATTCTATGAGAACAGAGACCTTATTGGTTTCCCCCTGCATCCCCAGGTCATGGGAGAGTGGGTGCCAGAGTCACCAAATAGTGGCAATCATTTGGTTGATATTCAACAAGCACAAAGAGAGTCTAGATCCTATTGCCAAATGATTAGATAAGAAGACATGTGTGGCAGTGGTGGTGTGGGGCAGGGCTGCCTTTAATCCCAGCACTCAGGAGGCAGAGGCAGGCAGATCTCATAAGGTTGAGGTCAGTCTGGTATACAGAGCAAATCCCAGGACAGCCAGAGTTACACAGAGAAACTCTGTCTTAAAACAAAGCAAAACAAAACAAAATTAAGACACCGGACCTCCCAAGGGACAGGAAGTTCCATTGCTTTGTTAGATTCTCCACTATTAAAATATTATAGGGGCTGGAGAATGGCTCAGCAATTAAGAACACTGACTGTTCTTCCATAGGACTAGAGTTTGATTCCTAGCACCAATATGACAACTCACAACTATCTGTTCCTCCAGTTCCAGATGATCTGACATCCGTTTGACCTCCACAGGCACCAGGCACGCACACGATGCACAGACATACATGCAAGTAAGTCACTCAAACACATAAAATAAGAAAATCTTTTAAAAATTTTATGCATGCACACACATATAGTCATATATGTATATTGTTTATACAGCTTTTAAGGGGCACATATCTACCTATTTGCTTACTTTGTGTATCTCCATATATCCTGAGTGACTGTTTTTAAAATCTCCTACATGAATATACTCACATCTAATATAAGCCATCTACCTGCTGGAATCTTCTCAGAAATTCCAGGATCAGAAGTAGAGCCATCTCAGGGCAGATGTTCAGATGTTCAGATGTTCACTTATGATCATGACTATGGGATAGTTAAAGAGCCACATGCTGCAGGATAGTGAAAGCATTGAAGATATGCTATGTTCTGGATAATTAGCGCTTCCTTGTAATCATAAAATTAGGATGGAATCTAGGGACTAAAGATGGGCCTATGTCAGAAATAACCCAAAGTTGAAGTTATTTACTTAGTAAACAAAGACAAAGATGAGAATCTACTGGAGTAATAGCAGGTCTGGTGTCTTTTTGTCTGTTCCAGGTTCCTTGGAAGGTCTGGTGTCTTCTTATCTATTCATTTGCCAGTGTCTGTACTCACTCTACACTTATTCAACAGCAACTGTATGTTTCCAGTGCTGTCCGTGGAACTCTATATTTGCAATTTACTAAGTTTTAACTGACTAAATTACTTATTAACTAGACTTTTTCCCCCTGTGCTAGACATTTTGTTTGTATATGGCAAAAAAGCCAACCCCAACTGAAAATTTTGTATTTAAAAAAAGTTGGAATTAAACTTACTTTCTTTCCTTCTATGACTCTGGTAACTCTGAGGCTAGTGAAGGCTTTGCAGAGGACGTGACCCTAACACATCCATGATGAGACTATTTGAAGATGGGTGCTACTTCATAAGACAAGGTGTTAAAAGGAACTTTAACTAGAATTAAAGAAAGGCATTGCTTAAATCTTGCTAATCAGAAAATTAAATCAATTCTCATATTCTTAATTAACTGATACTCCATAAAAGGTTATCATATTCACACTGAGGAGTTGTATCTTTATCAAAAATTCTGTGGCTTTCTCAGTGTTATCTACAGTTTTTTATATTTATTAAAATGTTACTGGATAAAGGGATTATATTTATAATATATTTATAATTCTCACAATGATCCATTGGGGTTAGCATCATTAGCTCCATTTAGTAGAGTTGAGGAATCAGATAACTTGCCTGATATCTAGTAGCTGTAAAAGACACAGGTGTTTATGAGCCCTAAAGCTATAATATATATGCAAAGGACCTGTAGAGTAAAAAGAGATTAAAATATTTTAAAAAATAAAATAAAATAATAAGGAAAACAAACAATTACTCAAACAACAATGACAACAAAAAACTAGGTAAAGCCCTGACACAACCTTATGGAACTAGGAACCTCCAGAGATGCTAGTAAGATTGTTTTCTGTTGGCCATCTACTGATGACCATGCATCCTACTATTAAGAATAGTTTGTTGGGGGTGTAGAGATGGCTCGGTGGTTAAGAGAACTGACTGTTCTTCAAGAGTTTATATGAAAAAAAGGAGAGGAGGAGGGGGAGGAGGGGGAGGAGGAAGAGAAGGAGAAGGAGGAGGAGGAAGAGGAGGAGGAAGAGAAGAAGAAAAGAAGAAGAAGAAGAAGAAGAAGAAGAAGAAGAAGAAGAAGAAGAAGAAGAAGAAGAAGAAGAAGAAGAAGAAGAGGAGGAAGCAGGCAAATTAATTCTTGGACTCTGTCCCAAACCCCCTGAATCAGAATCCCTGAGGCTGGTTTCCACACCCTGTATCATCAAGGCCTCCCTTGGTTCCTGTACAAGCACACTGAAGAATCTCTACTTTAGATTTGTGCTAACCCACATGTCTGCTGGGGCTCACAACCTCCACACTATTACACCTCCAGAATGTAATTGATGTCCTGTCCTGCTGCATTCTTTGCTCTACTTACATTACCAAGAAACAGTTGACAACAATAAGCCAAAATCCCAGATTGTTTAAAAAGCCACCTCCTCCAGGTGTACCCTAAGAAATGCAGCATGTGGTCAGTTCAATCTCACACATTTTAAGCAATGAAAGGATTATGTGCTAACCACTGGACTCAGCCTTAACTTGGCAAGGCGGTAGATTCCTGAGTTTAGGTGAATTTTATTGACTAGTTTTAGAATTTGGTTGAAGTTAACGAGTTTCTTTTCAAATGTGATAGTTTATAGATAATATCAATGATAGTTTCTTAACTTAAGGGACTAGATGAACATCCTTAAACTATTCTGAGTAAATGGTGGATTGCTGGACACCATCTTAAAATTTTTTTTTAAAAAAGTACCTTCTTTGGATGGTCATTAAGTGAAGGACTTGCTGTGTCTTGGAGAATTCCTGACTCATTTGAATGTACAAGTTTTGAATTCAAGAAATTATGGAACCCTAAGTGGCTCATAAAAATTATTAGAGTGCTAGTTCTTGAGGGTGTGTCCTTATTTTGATCCTTCTATCTTATGATGTCTTTGGGGAACTATCTCAGGTTGGGTAGTTGGTGAAAGAAATCTAATGTTCTACTTGGCAGGCTGCTGTCATTCCACCTGCGGGAACATGAAAACCCTGGCCTGAATGTATCTGCTAAAGATCATGCCCATTAGATTAAGTCAGTTGGATACGGAAAAGACAATTTGCAAATTCATGTACTCATTTATGGAAATGTATGTTTCCAGGCCAGAGCTAGCCAAGGCTACAGAGAAATGACAGTCAATTCAGCTCCTCATCCACCTGCAGCCTGCCTACCAGATCCCACTGGGATGATCTTACATTCAGTTTAAACATGAGCTGTAACAATTTGTTTTAGAAAGGGAATTATTTCATGCCAAATTAGAATACACAAAACAGTGTAACCTAAATATGTACTTTCAAAGTAGCTGTTAATGTTGTTTTAAGAGGGAAAAAGAAACACATCACCTTCAGTAAGTTTCACCTTTATCTCTTAATATGTTTTTGAATAATGAATGGTCTGCAGACCATGTTTATTGCAGCTCTGAAAAGAGAGACTGCCACTTGGGCAGAAAAAAATATAGAAGTTTCAAATCACTAGCAGTGATAAGTGGCCCTACGCGAATAAATTTGAAAGAGGGAGGTGCTACAAAGTCTCTCTATTAGCATCATGACACCTTGCAAGAGGGAACTTGTGCTGGGGAAAAGTTGGGAGCAGTGTGACACATGAGAAGAGAGAAACTGCAATCACTTGCTTTCAACTCTGCGCATGCGCACACACGTGGCCACCCCAAGAGCTCAGCCTCAGGCCTGGAGCTGTCTAGAAGTAAGACAGGAAGGTTGCCAGGCTCTGGGTCTCTAACTCCCCGTCAAATCTACAGACAACACCTCACGTATCTGAACAAAATATCACCTGTTGGTCATTAGTATCAGAGAAATTTGCATAGCTGCCTCTAGAGTGAGAAATCAGCCTTCACAGAGGCAGACGCTGGAAGCAGATAAAGCCTAAGAAGAATGCTTCTTTTTTTAACTTTAGAGATTAATGCAGATGAGAACCCATCACAGCCATTTTAGGGAGACACTTCTCCATTACAGATAACTGGAACGGGGACTATCGACTTACCTAATAATGGGCCCCTTTACTTCAGACACCGTCACTTATCAGCTACATTAGTTTAAGACCTGCAATTTTGAACTTCACATTATTGAGCTTTAGGAAGATTAAATTACTGAACTTTTCTTGGTGAGTATCTCTGCAAAATTTTCTGAAAAGGATAGTCTTCCTTCTTTAGGTGAAAGTGAAGCCAGCCTGCATACTTTATTGATATTTAAAGGCATACAACTGGCTGTGCTAATGCACTCTAATGTCTGCCTCCTTGATAGGAGGAGGACTGCTGCTCTTTTTTGCCCCCACCCCACCCCACCCCCTTTTTTATGAGATAATGTGGACTGTAGTCTCTTTGTGAGCTCAGTCCTCATGATTGCTTCCCCCTCCTCTTTCTTCTTTCCCCCAAAGCCTTATTTATTAGAAAGCTTACACCAAGATTCTCTTGGAAAATGCTCCATGGTTGCCTCTGCCATGGGCATAGTCTCTGCAGAGTTTAAACACCAAAAACAACCCCAATTTGTCTCCCTTCCTCGTTTCTTCCCTCCCCCTCTCTTTTTCTGGTGTGCGTGTGTGTGCAGGCCAGAGGGCAGTCTCAAGCGTTACTCCTCAGGGTTGCAGCTCACCTTGTTTTCATTTTTATTTTGCTGTTGTTGTTGTTTTCTTCCTCTCTTTTCTCAGCTCCCCACCCTCCATCCACCCCTTCTCTAGTTCCCTACAGAAAAGGGCAGGGTTTCCCAGGGATATCAACCAAACATGACAGATCATGTTGTAATAAGACCAGGCACATCCCCTCACATTAAGGCTGGACGAGGCAACCCAGTAGGAGGAAAAGGTCTTCAAAAGCAAGCAAGAGTTAGAGGCAGCCCCAGCTCCCACTCTTAGGAGTCCCATAAGAACACCAAGTTACAGAACCATAACATACATGCAGAGAACTCAGATCAGACCCATACAGGCTCTCTGGTTGTCATTTCAGTCTATGGCCTGGGGCTTGCTGATTTGGGTAGGCTGGCTGGCCTCCTGTCTTCTCCCTCTGGTACTAGGATTACATGAGCCACCCTGCTTTTTTTTTCTACCTCCTCTCATGCTGGTCTTCTTTTTTGGGGGGGGGGTGTTCAAGACAGGGTTTCTCTGTGTAGCCCTGACTGTCCTGGAACTCACTTTGAAGACCAGGCTGGCCTTGAACTCAGAAATCTTCCTGCCTCTGCCTCCTGAGTGCTGGGATTAAAGGCATGCACCACCAAGGGTTCAGATAAGAAACAGAAGGACACGGATACCATTCCATACACAAGCTGTTCTACACAGGCTGTACACACATCCATGCTGAGGAAGAGATTCAGTCTCCAAGCGACGATGACTGGCTGTTTTCAGAGTTATCTTACAGACATCCTCTTTGCTAGTTCCAGCAGGCCTTTGTATTCTCTAGTTAACAGAATGGTAGCCAGCGCCTAGAACTGACTTTCTGGTTTTGAGCAAGAGTAACAAAGCTGTTCTGTGAATACTGGGCAGAATTAAGGGATGACTCAATTGCCCTTACATTTGCATACATGAATAAGCTAATTTTTGGCAAAGATGGAAGTGGGGCCAGAGAATCCCAACCCTAGTGGGTAGTAATACTGTGACTTCCCTGAGAAAGGAGAGAATATGGAAAATAAATGATAAATGGGCCACGTGTATCTGCAAGATGGTAGAGATGGGTGACACTTGTCATACAGCACACACA
Organism: Mus minutoides; assembly: GCA_902729485.2. NCBI lineage: Eukaryota > Metazoa > Chordata > Mammalia > Rodentia > Muridae > Mus > Mus minutoides. Next base: position 605,866 of record LR749509.1, read on the forward strand.
CACACACACACACACACACACACACAGGAGTTGGAGAAATGGTTCATGAGTTAAGGGTGTCTACTGTTCTTGCCAATTACTGAGTTAAGTTCCCAGCACCTATTAGGGACAGCTTGCAACTGCCTGTAACTTGCTCCCAGGGATGAAAAATCTCTGGTTTTTACAGTCTTCTGAATTCATATGTACATACCACCTGCAGAGACACACATACACACTATTAAAAACAATAAAATGCCTTTTTTTTCTTTTTTTAAGATAGATTTTCTCTGTACAGCCCTGGCTGTTTGTAGATCAGGCTGGCCTTGAACTTACAGAAATCTACTTGCCTCTGTCTCCTGCATGCTTTGTTCAAAAGTGTGTGCCACCACTGCCCAGTGATAAGTAAGTCTTTTAAAAAGTAAAAACCCAGTGTATGTTAAAGTCTGTTTCTATTCTAGTGATTTTTTTTAATAGAACTTAGGTTTTGGTAGTCCCTGCTAAAATGGAACTTGGTCATTTGTGTGCTTATAATGGACACAATTAAAATTCAGTGGTCTGAAAAACTTCTAGGACCTGTTAATATTTTGATTTTCAAAGACTACTGAAAATTTGTAAGAAAAGTGAATGGTAGACAGAGGTAAGTTTCTTATACTAACCTTTGTTCTTCCATAACTAAAGAAACTGAAGATTGTTCTTATAATCAAGGAGCATCTAGCAAGCAACGAACAGCACCTGCCACTCATTGGCACAAAAATCTGCCAGGAAAGTCAGAAAATGAAGTTGTTCTCATACAATATGTAGATCCCAATAGACAGCCTAGTTTCCATTTAAATCTAAACATTGTTGACAGTAAGCTGATTCAAGTGCTGAATCTAGAAGCAATACTCTTAGTCTGGTGTTAGAGGGTACAAGAAATACTATGTAATCTCAGCAACTTAGAAGGCTGAAGAGTGAGTTGGAGGATAGCCTGAACTACATAGAAAGATCTGGATCTCAGTGAGTGAATAAAAGAATGGAAAAAGTAAAATAAAATCAAGATCTTTAGTATCTTATTGGCATTAGTTAGAAAATCCTGACATGCCTACTCTGTGTTGATTTGGAATCCTAAACCTGGAAATAAAAGGAATCTCTTAGAGGAATCTTTTCCTAGCCTGAATTAGAAGGTAGAATGGGTTCAGATTTTCTATATCCTACTAGACACCCCAAGTTTGTGTATGTCCAGGTGTTTATCACATGGATACATTACCAAGTGTGGAGACGTGTGCAAAGGCAATTATCTCCTATCTTACAAATAATTATTCATTGGGATCTGGCCAAACTTTTCCAAAGGGGCTCTGGCTTGAAATGAAAGTTTCAGTGGGTTTATTTCATTCCTTATTTAAGTATCAGGAACCATCTGCATAGGATTTCCTCCCAGCCATCTCACCATGGTACACCAGTGGGCACCATAGTGAGATATTTGAGATATTGAGTCTCTTTAAACAAGATACACAGTTGTCAAGTGCAGGATAAAGTACAGCTAGACTTTTTCTGAGACGCCAAATGTCCCCAGAACACAAAGGGAACAGGAGGACAGATGGGTGCAGGGACACTAATGGAGCATCAACTTCTCAGACATGTCGACTCCAGAGAATCGAAGAAGGGGAAGGCCCAGGGAGGCAGGGTCACTCTGATAAGAACAGGGATTCACTTTCTCCCATTGTGCCTGTTACACTTATTGGTGTGAATAAGGTTGTTTTGTTTTCAGAGAGACAGTCATGAGCAAAAGCAACAGAAAGACAGCGAGTGATAAGGAAGCTCAGGGAATTTGAGAACCTCACATTCGTGATAACATATGTTAATTTAGTTGGATAGATGTGAATATTTCCTTAAAGAACAAAGGAAGTTGAGCTATGGCTAAGATTTACATGCCAAGGACTTTATATAGGCGTTACTTGTGTTCAAAATGGACAGACCTTTGCAGTCATATCTTTCCATTATATTTTGTCGGGATGGCTTATTTATTTTAAATTACCTCTTCTTCTTCTTCTTCTTTTTTTTTTTTTTTTTTTGCTTTGGAGATAAAAACTCTGGTGGAGCCAGACTTCAAATAGATGGTGTTCCAAGCACATCAAAACAAAGAAAGTGTTTCTGAAACCCAATGAAAGCATTTTTTGAATGACTCCCCCATCCATTCACAGCTCCTTTCAGCTCAGCCGGCTCTGGCTCAGATAAAGCCTCAGACACCTCACAGGCTATTCAAAAGTATCAGATTCAACTGAAGGTGAAGAAAATGGGCTATCTGGAATATTCATGGGTTGGGAGCACCCCAAGCTTGGCCATTGTCTGAATGACTTCACAATGTCTTGGGGTGTATGTTACATAACAGATTTCCACAGGCAGCCAGAGCGCCTATCAAGCCAAACCTTGTGAGTGAGTCTAGAGAACACACACATATTACTTCACACACACATACCCCCCCACACACACACCCTCTCTCTCTCTCACACACACCACACCTTCACACACACACATACACCCTTACACACACACTCTCACATACATACACACACATACCCTCACAGTACACCCCCCCACACACACCCTCTCTCTCTCATACACACACCACACCTTCACACACACACATACACCCTCACACATACACCCTCACATACATACATACACACACCCTCACACACACACATACATACACACACCCTCACACACATACATACACACACACCCTCACATACACACACACCCTCTCTCTCTCACTCACTCACACACACACACACACACACACACACCACACCTTCACATACACACATATACACTCACACATACACCCTCACATACATACACACACACATACCCTCACAGTACACCCCCCATATACATACCCTCACACACACACACACACAAACACACACACCCTCTCTCTTACACACATACCCTCTCTCTCTCACACACACACCACACCTTCACACACACATACACCCTCACACATACACACACACATACCCTCACAGTACCCCCCAACAACCCTCTCTCTCTCACACACTCTCTCTCTCTCTCACACACACACACACACNATTTTCCCACCCAAATTTCCAATCTAAATAATCTTTGAACAGAACCTTACTTTCAAAGCCCCAGGACTGAATGGAAACGAAACAACTGTTAACTAATTAAAAATAAATGGCAAGCCACTGATGAGATCTCAGACTGACTCTGAATCCATGAAGAGATTTGAGATAGAAGGCGGTAGGGAAACCAGTGAAGTTGTCTTCAGGAAGGACGGATTACACTTTCCCAAAAGGTATGTCAATATGCTGACCCCTAGAACCAATGGATGTGAAGAGAGATTTTCACAGATATGATCAAGAATCTCAAGATGGTATTATTTTGCATTACTTGCGTAGCTAGTTCCTAATTCTAATGACAAGTGTCTCTCTTCGAGACAAAAATTTGAGCAGACTGCAGCACAGAAGGAAAGAGAAAGTGAGGCAGAGATTGCAGTTATGAGGTCACAAACCTAGGAGAATCCAGAGCCACTCAAAACTGGGAGGCAAAGAAAACGCCCTCAGAACCTTTGGAGGGAAGAATAGCTTGCAGAAACCTCATCTCCAGGTTTCTAGGCTCCACGCAGCCTCATTGCTCTTGGTTCCTGTGCTCTAGGAATTGCTTGGTATGTCTGTCCTTATTTTCCCACAAACAGCCACAGGCAGAGTTTACCTACAAGTTGCAAGAGCTGTGCCAGGCCTAAAGCACCACTTCTCAGATACCAGTGCATATATGAAAGACCAAGCCTAAAACATACTGGAAACTGCAGTGTTAATGGGCATATGAGATCCCCTACTTCAGGGTCAGGCAGCTTGAGCCTCCTGACTTTACTGGCGTGTTACCTGCCCCATGATTGCATTTGGGAAATCTGTGTACTTGATTGGAAAGGTGACTGGTTCACTTGTAAAATTTCAGGATTGTAACTTTTGGGTTAGGTAGCAGGGTTTACTACTTTATTGGCTGAACTTGGTGGAAGATAGAGGGATAAAAGCAAGGTTGTCTGCTCTATTGCCTTTACCTGAGTCTTTCTTTGCCACCTATCTAGGTCATCAGGGTGCATGGCTGGTTGGAAAAGAAACAATGAAGAAAGTTTGGATTCAGAATACATGCTAGTTCAGGGAAGACTTCCAATTCAAGACCCAGCCTTCCAAGAGATTCTCAGTCTCTTTTATGACAGTCGGCAATTCTCAAGGCTGTCAGTTTCTGACTGGAAAGGGAAGAGTTGGAGATGAACTAGCTGGAATTATACTTTGGAAAGTTTTGACGCCAGGACTGGAGCTCTAAAATACTACCTGGCTTACAAGGAAATTCTTGACCTAATTCTTGGGTCTTTCTTGGTAACTCTCTTAGCTCATTGTGTTGCCTAGTTCAAAGTGAGTACCTCATATATGCTAACTGGATCCCTACCCCTCGCATTCTGCTTTCTTGCATCTGAGCAGAGTTCAACTTGGTTGTTCTTTCTCCTTTGGGGAAGCCCTTTCTGACCTAGGTTATGAATCTTTCCAGAGGATGGGTACTAAGTTATCCTTGGCACTGATCTATCCATGTGCCTCCACACTGAATCGACAGTGTTACTTTTCCACTCTGCCTTTCCCTTGCACGGGAGCACAAAGGCGAGCAGCATGCCTAACTGGTCTTCTCCACTCTTTGTGTAATAATGCATGCAATCGTATGCATGCCACGTTAATATGGCTTTAGGCATTATGTATGCATGATGGATGGTAATATGTGGTCATTCTTGTCATGTGATAGTACTCCCCGAGATATATGAACAAATATCCTCTCCACTCAGATAGAAAAATGACGACAGACTATAAAGTAAGGATATTACATAAGTCCAACTTTTGAGTTTTATTAGGGCAGCTTATGGGAGCAGAAATAATACAAAGACATCTGCATAATCAAAAGCCCACTGCAGTATGGGTAATAGCTCATGAAAGCTGGAAAGCTGGAGCACACTGCACCAACTAGTAGGTAGCTCAAAAAGAAGTGTCTTTTCCAGATAGATCAGTTGGTCTGAGCCTCTTTTCTTGACCCCTAGTATGGTCTCTGCTTCTCTCAGGCAATACAGGTAGTCTAAGGCTCTAGGTATTGGCATGTGTGAGCTAAGCGTTTCTCGGCAGTTCTAACTACTTAGATATGCTTGGGGAGGTAGGAACCTAGTGCATCTGGTCATTTGTGGGACTTCCTGAACTCTTTGAACTGTTTATTTCCTGAGTTTAATTAGTGTTCCTGCAGAACGGAATGTTTCAACTACCCTTAGAAGAACATCCTGTAATTTCACCTTCCTTTTAACATCCTTAACAAGCTCCTTTTTCAGATGAACAGTTTTATCTTGGAGGAAATTGATATACAACAACCACCTGCACTTTAACTCTGTATGCAATCACTTGATGTCCAAAATCTGAAAGCAATTTGCTAGGTCTCATTTTAGAGCTGTATGTGCATTCACAAATCCATATGTACATACATACATACATACATACATACATACATACATACATACATTCCATCCACACTCCCATCTATCTATCCACCATGTTCATTTATCTATTCATCCAAATACCTATACCTACCTTATCTATCTATCTATCTATCTATCTATCTATCTATCTATCTATCTATCTATCATCTATCTATCTATCTATCTATCTATCTATCTATCTATCTATCATCTATCTATCCATTTATTCTTCCTATCTACCCATCAACCCATTTACTCACTTATCAACTATCTGCCCATCCATCCACTGATAACCTATCTATCCAAGAATCTACCTACCTATTCTAAATACTATCTATCTATCTATCATCTATCTATCTATCTATCTATCTATCTATCTACCTATCTATCTATCTATCTATCTATCTATCTATCTATCTATCTATCTATCTATCTATCATCTATCTATCTATCTATCTATCTATTATCTATCTATCTATCTATTATCTATCTATCTATCTATCTATCTATCTATCTATCTATCATTTATTCACCCATGCATCCTTCATTTTACTTAGTACTTTTCTACAATTTGCTTTTTACTTCTTAATATCATGTCTTAGGGAGCTTTTCAGCTCAATGTACAACGATCTACTTAATTTCATGGTGCCTCAATAATTGTTAATGGGCATTGTGTTTTTTCTTTGTTTTGAATCAAGTAGCAAGGTACCTCCTCATACCTGCATACTTGCACACAAATGTATTTCTTCTTGATTGATATAGTTACTAAGTTAAATTTTCAACTATCCTGATAATTTCGATAGAAACTCTTCCTTCTTTTTTTTCTTTTTTTTCTTTTTTTCAACTTTTATTAGATATTTTCTTCATTTACATTTCAAGTGTTATCCAGAAAGTTCCCTATACCCTCCCCCCTCCCGGCCCTGCTCCCCTACCCATCCGCTCCCACTTCTTGGCCCTGGCGTTCCCCTGTATTGGGGCATATAAAGTCTGCATGACCAAGGGGCCTCTCTTCCCACTGATGGCCAACTAGGNCATCCTCTTCTATATATGCAGCTAGAGACATGAGCTCAGGGGGTACTAGTTAGTTCATGGTTATTCTTCCACCTAGAGGGTTGAAGACCCCTTCAGCTCCTTGGGTACTTTCTCTAGCTCCTTCTTCCTTGGGAGCCCTGTGTTCCATCTAATAGCTGACTGTGAGCTTCCACCTCCATGTTTGCCAGGCATTGGTATATTTTCCCCCGAGACAGCTATATCCGGGCCCTTTCAGCACCATCTTGCTGGCATATGCTATAGTGTCCATGTTTGGTGGCTGATTGTGGGATGGATCCCTGGTAGCCGCAGTCATTGGGTCCATCCTTTGGATTTAGCTTCACACTCTCTGGGAATTGGTTCTATTTGGGGCAACATTTGCATTTATTTTGATGTGCAGTTTCACTTCAACGTTAGGTTTATTTTTCCATAGATTTGTGCCTTTCTATCTTGAAAAGTTTTTCCAATCCCTGTTCACTCTTTCTTTCTCTCTCTCTCTCTTTCTTTCTTTGTTTCTTTCTTTGTTTCTTTGTTTCTTTCTTTCTTTCTTTCTTTCTTTCTTCCTTCCTTCCTTCCTTCTCTCTCTCTTTCTCTTTCTTTCTTTCTTTCTTTCTTTCTTTCTTTCTTTCTTTCTTTCTTTTTTTGGTTTTTCAAGACAGGGTTTCTCTGTGTAGCCCTGGCTATTCTGGAACTCACTCTGTAGACCAAACTAGCCTCCAACTCAGAAATCCACCTGCCTCTGCCTCCCACGTGCTGGGATTAAAGGTATGTGCCACCACTGCCCTGTCACTCTTTATTTTCTAATACCATCAAGAGCAGGTACATGTACATACATTTTTGATGACTTGTGAAAGATGGTGGTAAGCTTAGCCTGCTCTGAGGAACCAGGTAATGATAATTAACCTATGTCCCATGAACAACATGAACACTTAATAACCACTATATATGGAAAAAGCATACTCACTACAAAAGTGTGTGTGTGTATGTGTCTGTTGTGTTGAGCAGGTACCAATATTTCATCAAGCACAAATATTTCTTTTAAAGGTCCAGTTTGGTAGTAATATTTGTTTGGGGATCATTTCTGAAGATACTTCACTGCAAGGTACTGTGTAGCAGATAAGTATCTATGTGGGGGTAGAACTGGGATGGATCTGAGGGTAACATTTAAAGGCTTAATTTCCATGTACACTCAGTGTGAAAGATTATTCTCCCCATCCCCCACATTCCTGGAGGCCCCAGAACCTACCAGAGAGTGACAAGGAGATTTAATGGACCTTTCAATTTGATAACTTGTGTCCAATAAAAGGATGTGTTGGCATACATGTCAGATGCTCAGCTGCTTTTAACATTTCCTTTAGAGATTTGACACCACTTAGATTTCTAGGGAAACATGGCTGTTAATGGGACAGCCTCAGAGGACGCTTACCTACAAGTGCATGCTTGGGATTCTTGGCTGGAATTTGCTGCGTTCCACTTGAGATTCACAGCCATTCTAACAACCTGGCTTCCATTGATTTAGTCCAAACAGGTCCTGTTCTCTAGCCCTGCACTGCTCCGGTTGCTCCTGCTGACAGGTGCTGCAGATGTGAGGCCTGCTGGGCCTTCTTCGGCAGCCATCTGTCAGCAAGGCCTACGCTCCTCCAGGCAACAGGCATGTTGATAAGAATATACACTTTCTGCAGTTGACAGACTTTGCTATTCAAAACACTGTTAAAAAATGGCTATAGGAATTTAATTAGCAACTTACATTAAGAGATTAGATGAGAAGAACAAAGAGAAACCGAGGGAAAGGCTTCTTAATAAAACTGGAGAAGCTTTGGAATTATTCATAGTGTAACAAAGGAAATGTAGAAACTGCTCTGTGAACTGTGTGAGGTGACAGATATATTTGGATGTTTTCTTGTGGCCTGCCTGGGCTCTGACTAATGAGGCCCAGAGTGAAAGGCAAAACTTTGAGAGAGCAGAATTCTCTAGTTCCATTGAGGAGAAGATAGGCCTGAGCAGTGCAGTAATCCAGTGTGCTGTCCAGTCAGGCTGCATGGCCCCTAGGGTCTGTAGCTAGTGGGCTGGCCCTACATGAATTGCTTGTTTTATTCCCAGGCCAAGATGTGGTAAGAAAATATAAAGAACCATAAGCATCCATTCTTCCTCAATAAACAAACATATAAGCAAGCTAATAGATATATAAATACATAAATAAAAGAAAATAATAAATAATTAAAGTTTTAAAGTACATGGATCATTCTAATGATTTAGCCGAATCATGTCTTTGAATTCTATCTTCATCTGGCTTACAATGTTAGCATGAAGTACAACAAATAGATAATGTATAAGGAAAAGAGCTGTATCTCTCACTGGGAAGTCTGAGATAGAGATGCAACAGTCAGTGAGGATTTTTGTACTGCAGCACAAGTGGGTAAGAGGAGGAAAAGAAACACATTTATTTCGTATCAGGAGCCTGTGATAACAAACCTACTCCCTGATAACAGCATTAGCCTGTTCTTGAAGGCAGATCTTTCATGATCTAATCAACTCGTAGAGGTTCTTGCCCTCAGCCCTGGTGTTTTCAGAAATAACATAACTCTGGATAACATATTCTAACTTTAGCAGTAGTGGGGAAGATCTTCAGATTTTATATTAAGATCAGAGATAGGGGGAACTTCTGAGCTCATTTTGTTTAAACATCTTAGTTGTTTGTATCCCCCCCACCTTTCACCCCATGCATCTCAGGCTGACCTTGAACTTTTAAGGAGTTGAGGGTGACTTTGAATCCTTTGACTTTGAATCTTCCTCCATCAACCAAGAAATGGAATAACAGGAACATGTCATCATACCCAGTTTGTGTAACAGTGGAATTGAACTAGAGTTTTATGAATACTAAGTGTGCACTTTGCCAACTGAGCTATATGCCTAATCTATATATCTTAGGTTAAGCAGCAAAACTCGTGGTTCATTCAATAATCAATGGTGAATTCACACAATGATTCCTGAAATGCCAGGGCTCTTCCTGAAGACCCAAGTGAAGCAACAGAATTGAAATCTGGAAAGCAGGTTTCTATAGGCTTAGATTTTTCAAAACCTACTTTAATAAGGGTTCTCAAACACTTCGACCTCCTTTCTATCTACCGTCCAAAGGGAGGTGAGAAAAGATGGTAAATAGGACAAGGGGATGTGGACCTGTTTAGAAGTAGTTCTTTGGGCTGATTCCAATCTCCATTTGTCGGGATGCCAGCAGTCCAGTTCAAAAGTGTCACCAAACATAAATCAGCAATGGCTGTAGGGACCACCATAAACAACCAGGTTTCCACCAAGTCAGCAAGAGTCATTGGAGTGACCAGGACCAGCCAGAATGCCAGGAGTCCTCTGCCATGCCTCTCAATGAAGTGAGGATTAGTCAAGACTGGAGACCAATGAAGATTTGCATAGCTAGCTATGCAAGTGCACAGTCACTGTCCCTTGAGCCTTACCTCTCTCTCTCTCTCTCTCTCTCTCTCTCTCTCACACACACACACACACACACACACACACACACACACACACACACACATCATGTGTCCTCTTATGGGTCTGCTTCAGCAAAACATCACGTAAGTCTGCATCACATGACACAATAGAAATTTCCACTTCAGGTTTCCCCTTGCAAGCAATCTTTTCTTGCCTGTGGCTGCTTTCATCAAGTGAATTGTCCTCTCTCACCCCAGAGACAGATAGTTTTCAGGTTATACTGTTTTTTATTTTAATTTTGTTAAAGGCCCAAAGATAAACAGAATCACATGAGAATCCATGTCAGAATTCCATATCAGAATATTCAGTGAGCCTAGACTCATTATGCTCATTTTCCGTTGGCATAAATTCAAGTTTGGTTAGATTATCTTTATGATTTTCAGAAATTCTGATGGCTACAGGAAACCTGAAAACTAAGATTAAGGCTGTTGTGTTATTGTGTTATTGTTGTGTTATTGTCTTAGTATGTGAAGCTCTAGGTTCCATCATACCTTGTGTGTGTGTGTGTGTGTGTGTGTGTGTGTGTATGTGTGTGTGTGTTTGCACTTGTAAAATTTTAGATTTGAATTATAGCTGACCTCTGTTATAAATCTGTTCAAAACTTATGAGTATGTGCACAAATGTGTCTAGTAAAGTAAATAAAATTCTTAGAAGATTAACTATCCTTAATTCCAGAGTCAAAATTAGGTAGAGTGCATTAATTAACAACTGAGTCACAGCCCTACCTATGCATACATGATATCTTTATTATGGGTCCCAGTTACTAACATGTTAATTATTATTATTTTTTGTTTCTAAGGGTGTGTGTGTGGAAAATTGTTCAAGATGAGATAGATGAGTGGACTTAAAAGAGTGATTGGAGAACCAGAGAATTGCAATGGCATGCAGAAAGAGAGCCAGAGAACTGCGGATGGCATGCGGAAAGATCAGAAAGAGCCAAAGGAAATTGTCATCATTGTCATTCGTTCTTGTGAACTCAAAACCTTTTTTATAGTTGTCAGTGTAAAATGAGCTGAATCAGAAAAAGTGTGACTTCAGTGTTGCTAAATGTAAGCCACCTGGTTTATGTGGGTTGTAAGGACTGCTTTGAAGCCTTTGTAGGTGACACAGTGATGACCTCAGGCCTTCTGAGAACTAGACTTCCTGTCAAGCATTCCAATGGGCACTCCTACCTGCCTTCTTCCCCAGGACCCTTTTCTTAATCTTCCAAAAAAACAAAAGGTTCCTGGTGACTCCTGGCTTAGTTTTACAGTCTTTATAACCAAAATAGGGAGTCTCTGATGGTTTATCCCCAGAAACAACAGATGAGGTAGGGAAGTGTTACTTCCTGTAATTGCTGGCATGGGGTATTCACCCCAAACCCATAGACTTCCCTCAACCTGTTCCATTCCAAGAATAAGTGAAGCACATCTTCCTCAGAATCCGCCTCTTTAAGACCATCTTCAGAGTTAAATAAACTTCCACCTTTCTTTAGTATACCTAGAAAACAAAGGCCACATCTTGTATACTGAAATATCCCTGCTGCTCTTGGGATTTAAGTTCTGCATTGTAAATTCCATTGCTTACTCCTGGGACAAAAATCTGTTTATTCTGTAAATATTTTCTGAGCATGGACTGCTTACCATGCCCCAGTTTGCCCCAGTTTTAGACACTGGAGATAGAGCGGGTGGGGGGCGGGACAGGGGGCAGCAAAGCAAAAGAAAGACCAGAAAAGCACAAATGTGGCCTTCATTGCATTTAAATGATGGTAGAGAGACCAGCAGTAAATGGGCATAGAATGAAGAATATAAGTGCATAGGATTTTCATCAACATGAGAGAGAGAGGGTGAGGATCTTTCAGATGTGGTCACAAGAGATCTCCTTGTGGGTCATGGAGCAGGCTTTCGAAGGAAATGCCCTTGTAGTGCTGGAGCTACGTTTAGAAGCCATTCTATGGGTCAGAACATTAAGTAGCTCCAATAGCTTCCATGTGGTAAGGATCTGTGATTTCTTTCCCAACAACAAAGGGAAACTCTCAGTGTTAAGTTTTAAATCTAGAGTCAGCTCAAGAAATGTGCTCATGAAAATTAAACACCTTCTTAGGTTTTTTTTTTTTTTTTTTTTTTTTTTTTTAACAAACTTGAACCAGAAAATCTTAGAATGGAGAAGCATCCTTGGCTCTTGATCTTGAGAAGTCAGAGGTGGCCAAAGCTATTTGGGGCTGAAGAGGGTTATCTGATCTTCAGGGAACAGCCAGTCAGCTGTCCCCAAGATTATCCTTAGAGGGACAACGATGTCCCTCCAACCTGCAGTATCTCTTTTAAACTTATGTTTAAATAGCTATACTTAAGTGATAAGGAAGGTAGCCTTTCACCTCCAGGATCCTAACTGGATTCAAACTCTAGTCTTCTGGGAAATGAGTTTGGACGTCTAAGCTGAGCCTCGTAGACAAAAGTCCTTATCTCCAAACTCCAAGCATAATTCAGCCACCATGGCAAGACTAGAAGTCGGCTCTCAGGGAAAGAAACTGAATGAGTTCGGGTGGAAAGTAAATTACCAAAGTAGTTCAATCAACCCCGGATTCAAATCCACACTGTTTAATTGATGGTTCCTTTTCATCTGGAAGACAAGTCTGATTCCGAGCACCAAATCTTCTAGCTGCATCCCCAAGAGAGGGTGAGGGGCACTTAGACAACTAAGCGTCCAAAAAATGAGGTCAGAGCTGCAAAGATGCATATTCTTTAGCACCTTAATAAATATAAATATTCTTTGACTAGTTTCTTTATCTACCTCAGAAGAGCATGGCCCCTACACACTGCAAGAAAGAACCCTCCTTTATCTTGGATATAAGTGAAGATCTCCAAACGTGTGCTAAGATTATGTGTTCTCAGGCTGATTTGGTAAGTTTTGAGCAATACATCCAATGTTGTCCCCAAACACGGTAAACCCAAGAATAGAACTGAGCCAAAAGGAAGCAAGAAAGACCTAGTCTCCAGATGACTCTGTTTGACTCCAGAAGGAATAATTACAGGCAAGAAGCTTGATGGACTCAGCCCGTCGGTGAAATATATTCACAGGGAGAATGGTTGCTTTCCAGGTAGGCAAAGCCAGACATTATTTTCCCTGCCTTTCTCCTGCCCCCAACCCCTCTGTGTTCCATTTACAGACTTAACATTTTGCCCACAATAAAATGGATGACAGTTTCATTACAGAATGGCATTACTTGTCAAACTTTGAATTACTGATCATAAAAATATCTGTTCTGCTTTGAAGGATTGTTGGAGGACTTCCATTTTCCTCTCTATGTATGTATTTTTATCAGTAGGGCTGTTTAGTGAAACACACAGGAGCAGGGTGCAGAGGGGAGGGAAGAAGAAATCAAGCCCGGCTGTGGAGCCCAGGGCCTGCTGTATTCTCCCCATATAAACAGGCTTCTATCACAGCTCGAGACAGCAGAAATAAAAGGGAGCTTTTTGGCTCACAGCTATAAAAAAAAATTATCATAGTGATGAAGTTCCTCAGCCATCAACAGAGCTGTGATAACGCTGTTTGATGATGATTTTCCCATGAATGTTAAGCAGCCGCCACTGCGGAGGCAAAGGAGCTTATCTGCACCTAATACTGATCTCTAATTCCTGCCCTCCTTGAACCATCCATTTTCTAACAGCATTAACTGGCAAATTTACATCCCATCTTAATGCTGCTAAAGAGGACAGGAGATGAAGAGCAAATGACAGGGGTGTAATGAGGGTGGCTTTTTTCTCCTTTCTCTTTAATGGCTGAAGATTTACACAATTGTCTGTAAGCTTATATAGAGAGCTTACCTGAACCTTTTCCCAGCGTGGATTCGACTTGCAGGCGCTTTTGTTAACTAAACACACATAAATATTTTTAAGGAGGTTTAATAGACTTCAAAAGAAAGCCAAAAGGATAGAAACAGGGCGTAAAAAATATCGCAAATTTAAATGTCATAAATAATATGAAATTTTGTAGAGGGCTAGTGTAATTTCTGAACAAACGGTGTTGTAAAAAAAATAGTGTTCTGAGAGATGTTCGTGTAGACAGATTTTGATTCAAATATTAAGGATGATTAATTAAAGTAAGGATTTAGAGGGAGCTGTGTTCCACATGCCACCAAAACCTGGGATTTCTCTGATCATGTAACATCCATCAAAATACTACCTGTTCACTAACAGGGTGTGAAGAGATAGAGGGGAATTTCAATAGTAAATCTGAATGTAGGAGCAACAATAGCTGGATGTGGGGAAATCCCGTTTATGTGTCCAGACGATAAAGTAAACCAAATAAAAATCACCATGGACGAGCCATTTAACATCACAGGCTGGAAACCTTGAAGTTGTCTTTGACTCTCCCATCCCTTTCATCCTCTTTATCCAATCCATTACCAATCCTGCCTTTCCTTCCTTTGAAATGATTTAGGAAAGAAAAAAAAAAAAACTCCTCTTTTTTTCCTCCCACCACCCTAAGCCATTTGTCTAGCACCTCTCAATTGAAATAGGGTAGGCTCCCCCTGCTTCCTCTGCTCCTCACCCTCCTTCCACAGTGTTATTAAATATACCTTAATATTTCTACCCTGTAATTTGAGTTGTTAGAAAACAAACAAGCTTGTCATGTTACCATCCCCGCTATCCCAACAACAATCCTCACAACATCCGCAATAATGAATCTTGGACACGAATTTGACGCAAGGTATAAGACCCATGAATTGAAAGCTGTAAAATATCAAAAGGGAGGAAATTAGCAGAGGAGAGAAGGGCGAGCTGTGTCAGAGCAGAGGTTGGAGAGCCTTCTCTCTGAGGCCAGAGAGCAGGGTTCTCAGAGACATATTCTTCGGTTTTCACCACTCTTTCAAGATGTAAAAACACCCCTCATAGCTCAGGGGAAAATAAAAGTAAGCTAAATTTTGCCTGCAAATGGTAGTTTGCTGACCTCTGAGTTAGAAGACTAGTATTATCAAGGTAGACTCTTCCCAAACTGACAGCTTAAATTTGAGGTGAGGTAAGCAAAGCTGGGTATGGCTTGGCAAGCCTGTCACTCCAGCACTCACCAGCACACAGGAGGCCAACAAAGAAGGATCAAAAGTTCAAGGCTTTCCTGGGCTGTGTTAAAGAAAAGCCTAACAGGTTTGTTTGTTGTTTGTTTGTTTGTTTTTAAGATATTGATATTGCCCTTTAACATTCATAAGGAAAAGCAAAAAGCCTTAAATACTGAGAAGGGTTGCCCAGACTTTTGCCAACGCAGCACGATGTTGTTATTTTTAAAGTTTATGTTCAAGGACTGCCTGACTGATTTCCTAAAATTGGAAAAAAAAAGATCTCATGATGTTTTGAGCCTATGATTTTGTATCAGATCTATTTACAACTATTGTCACTCACATGTAGGCTGTGAGCTATGATTTAGACACGCCTACTAGAGCAATCTTGAAAACCATTGGTCAGGATCAGGGGACTCCCACTTCCTGATTTTATAACTTTCCACAGAGCTATAATAAGACAATGATGCACTTAAGTAAAAAATCAGTCAAGCACAAAATAGAGAACTGAGAAGTAGACTCACAGTTATGTGCTCAGTTGATTTTGGTCAATTTTTTGAGCAGAGTGATAGAAGGGAGGAAAGGTGGGCTTTTCAAGAAATGAAACTAAACACGGATTTTTGTTCAAAAAAAATCCCTGACTTCTTTGCTTCTAGGACACTCACATCTTTCAGAGTTTCTCCTCCTAAAGTAACTGGAAGCTTCCTTCCCAGCTTGACCTGAGGTCTCTCTCCAGCCCTACCTTCTAGGGTTTCATGACTTCTTCTTGCCATTCTCCATAGTAAGGCTTTCCTGGATCTTACTCTTCACCTGACTTGGGGAAGTGTTGGTGTAGCCTGTAGCTTTCCCACCTGTGAGACCACGAAGGAGCTGCTAGGAGACATGGAAATTCCTACAGCCCCCTGAGAATGGGACCTGGCAGACAACAGATTTGTAAGCTCTTTTGCTCCCTCTCTGCTTCTCTTTCATCTTTGGACCTTTTTATTTTTTCATGTTGCCTATACCACCCAGCCACTTTCCTGTCCCAATAAGAGATAGTTGTCAACTGGATATGGCCCAGAGTCATTGTAGGAAGTCGCAATTGGGGATTTCCCAGATTAAATTGGCCTATGGCTATTTCTGTGAAGAATTGTCTTGATTAATGATTGAGGTAAGAGGGATTGGCCCACTGTGGGTGGTACCATACCTAAGAAGGTTGTCCTGGACTGTATTAAAAAAAATGCAGAGCAGAGAACCAAAGAGCAAGCCAGCAAATCGCATCCCCCCTGGCTTCCTACTTCACTTCTTGGGTCCAGTTCCTGCTCTGATCCTGCCTTGAGCTCCTATCCTGGCTTCTCTCACTGATGGAGTGTGTAAGCTGGAAGAGATCCTCTCCTCTCCTAAGTTTCTAATGGTCAGAGAGGTTTGTTAGAAACAACAGAAAACCAAGCTGGAAGAGTCTTCTCTTACCTGAGATGTTGATAACTGTAATAAATGATAAATAAATAACAAGCCACTGTGGCTTGCTTTGTTTTCGGTCTAATTGCAGGAAGTGTTTTCATTTTAAGCCCCTCCCCCAACCTATAAGCTCCTTTTACTTAACCTATAGAACTAGTCAGACAATAGATGCCCAAGTACTCCACAGAGGTGTTTGTTTCTAATCTTGTAGTAGGAGAGCATTGTGTGTCCTTGCTATCTAATTCATAGATACATTGTAAGAATATATATATAATAAGACGTAATTTAATGGAAAAAAAATCTGTAAGCCAAACCAGATCAAGCATTCATTTTTATGTCTTAATATGTCCTAGGATTGTGATAAGAAATCTTTTCAGACATCAATTACTGTCCAACATATATCCCATTCTCTCTCTCTGTTTTGATTTGTTTTAAGAAACAGGGTTTCCCTTTGTGTAGCTCTGGCTGTTCTGAAACTAGCTGTGTAAACCAGACTGGCCTTGAACTCACAGAGATCTGCCTGCCTCTGCCTTCCAAGTACACCACACTTGAAGACATGCACCACAGCCCCCTGGTTAGACACTGTTTCTATTTCCCTAAAACAAGGTGAATTTTTCATACCTAGTGCTGGTGTACCAAGCATTTAGAGGAAAAGTGAAACTTTGGTCTTATTGGAAATGTCATTATTGACCTAGTTAAATGTGTTCTCATGTAAAATATATACTGCCAAACTTCCACCCATGAGGGTCTCAGGAGAGAGAGGATAAGTCCATTAAAATAAAAAACAGCAGACCTCACTTACATTTTGAATGGTTTGTTTGCAAAATTATTAAACTATTTTAATCTGTCTAAAATTGGAGGCTATATTGGTCACTAAAATGTAAACAAAATTCTATTTTTTTCACTTTTGAGCTATGTAATCATGAAAATAATTATTACTGATGTAACACCTATAACCAAAGGTACAGTGTGCTGTTATCATGCTAAACTGGGCACAGAGAGCAATACATATCAGAGAAAGGATAAGAATTCATCTATGAAAGATCTATTGAGCACCAACTATATACCTGCATGGGAGATGGAAATGAGGGTTGATCCTAGTAATAAGAGCTAGGGCACAAATAAACACCAAACAAATGAAGGCATTCCAGATAGTGGCAAAGGCACTAACTGTAGGCAAACAGGAAGACAGGCTAGAGAATGGCTGGACCTTGTGTGTTCTCTGACAGAAGGAGCAGACATTAAAGCTACTTATTTCATAGATTTCTATGAGATCATCTCTGTGGAGGGCGATTTCATTGCCTTCTTTGTACGTTTATGTTGTTTATCTTTAAAAAAAAACTTGGACATATTCTACTTTCATACTCAAAGGAAAATTATAAATACAAAACTTTATTCTGAGAGCCACCAAATCCATATTGTGTTGACCCTCCAAATAAAGATACCATAGAGATTTAAAATTCTAATGATAGACTATTATGCATGACCTTTTTATATTCATGGATTCTGATGTCTGGTGGATAAGGTAGGATTTTTCTAAGTCATGTAGAGATATACCTAGCACCTAGCTTGTGCTCCGTAAGTGTTTGATAATTTAATAAACTGATTGATGAGTTGAAATGATGACTAATTCAGTTTAAGCAAACAATTTTGGGGAAAATTACCCCATGTAACTTGTTTTCTAGGCATCATGGAGTGGATATAATGAGCATGTGTTGTCTGAAGCTCAGGTTAAACTCCATGTCCTGTTCATCTCCTCTCCTCCTATCTCTGTTTTAAGTGTCTGTGCTAGTGAGTATGAATTATACACAGCAGCTGGTTTTATAATGGCATTTTACCTGTACATAGTGTATTACTATCATGCTCACTCCAGACCATCTCTTATTCCTCTTAAATTCCTACCATGCCTCTTCCCCTCCACAATCTTCTTCTCTTCCAACTTGTGGTCTCCTCCTGCTAGTCTCTTTTTCTTTAAAACCCAGAAGCTTTGGCCTTAAGAAACTTAGAAATCTACCTGGATCATTGCAAACAGCAATTCGGCCAAGATACTGATATTTCTTTATGCAGCAAAAACAAGTTTTAAACATATTTAAGATTTTCTCAATTGTATGTGTTTATGGTATGTGATATAGGTTGCAGGGATCATTTTCATATAAATGTATTGCACATTGAGCATATTTCTTCCACTCTATCCTGCCCTTCCCCCTTCTTCTCCCCTCCTGTTACCATAGCCCTTAAATTCCCAAGACAGTTTCTCTTCTACTTCTACGTTATCTGCATAGATATAACTTTATGTCTCTATATAAATCTATAAGAACTACAATTGAATAGTACTTGAAGTCCTAGCCAGAGCAATTCGACAACAAAAGGAGGTCAAGGGGATACAAATTGGAAAGGAAGAAGTCAAATTATCGCTATTTGCAGATGATATGATAGTTTATATAAGTGACCCCAAAAACTCCACCAGCGAACTCCTAAACTTGATAAACAGCTTTAGTGCAGTAGCTGGATATAGAATTAACTCAAACAAATCGATGTCCTTTCTCTATTCAAAGGATAAACGGGCCAAGAACGAGATCAGGGAAACAACACCCTTCACAATAGTCACTAACAATATAAACTATCTTGGTGTGACTCTAACAAAGAAAGTGAAAGATTTGTATGATAAGAACTTCAAGTCTCTGAAGAAAGAAATTGAGGAAGATCTCAGAAGATGGAAGGATCTCCCATGCTCATGGATTGGCAGAATCAATATAGTAAAAATGGCTATTGTGCCTAAAGCAATCTACAGATTCAATGCAATCCCCATCAAAATTCCAACTCAATTCTTCAAAGATCTAGAAAAGACAATTAGGAAGTTCATCTGGAATAACAAAAAACCTAGACTAGCAAAAACTCTTCTCAACAATAAAAGAACCTCTGGTGGAATCGCCAGGCCTGACCTCAAGCTGTACTACAGAGCAATTGTAATAAAAACTCCATGGTACTGGTACAGCAACAGACAGGTAGATCAATGGAATAGGATTGAAGACCCAGAAATGAATCCACGCACCTATGGTGACATGATCTTTGACAAGGGAGCTAAAACTATCCAGTGGAGAAAGGATAGCATTTTCAACAAATGGTGCTGGCACAACTGGCGGTTATCATGTAGAAGACTCGGAATTAATTGATCCATTCTTATCTCCTTGTACTAAGGTCAAGTCGAAATGGTTGAAGGATCTCCACATAAAACCAGAGACACTGAAACTTATAGAGGAGAAAGTGGGGAAAAGCCTCAAAGATATGGGCACTGGGGAAAAATTCCTGAATAGATCAGCAAAAGCTTGTGCTGTAAGATCAAGAATTGACAAATGGGACTTCATAAAGTTGCAAAGCTTCTATAAGGCAAAAGATACTGTCAACAAGACAAGAGGGCCACCAACATATTGGGAAAGGATCTTTACCAATCCTAAATCAGATAGGGGGCTGATATCCAATATATATAAAGAACTCAAGAAGGTGGACACCAGAAAATCAAATATCCCCATTAAAAAGTGGGGCACAGTGTTAAACAAAGAATTCTCAACGGAGGAATACCAAATGGCTGAGAAGCACCTGAAAAAATGTTCAACATCCTTAATCATCAGGGAAATGCAAATCAAAACAACCCTGAGATTCCACCTCACACGAGTAAGAATGGCTAAGATCAAAAATTCAGGTGACAGCAGATGCTGGCATGGATGTGGAGAAAGGGGAACACTCCTCCACTGTTGGTGGGACTGCAAGCTTGTTCAACCACTCTGGAAATCAGACTGGCGATCCCTCAGAAAATTGGACATAGTACTACCGGAAGATCCTGCAATACCATTCCTGGGCATATATCCAGAAGATATTCCATCTGGTAATAAGGACACATGTTCCACCATGTTCATAGCAGCCTTAATCATAATAAGCAGAAGCTGGAAAGAGCCCAGATGTCCCTCAAAAGAGGAATGGATACAAAAAATGTGGTACATTTACACAATGGAGTACTACTCAGCTATTAAAAACAATGAATTCATGAAATTCGTAGGCAAATGGATGGATCTGGAGGGTATCATCCTAAGTTAGGTAACCCAATCACAAAAGAACTCACATAACATGTACTCACTGATAAGTGGATATTAGGCCAGAAACCTAGACTACCCAAAATACAACTTACTAAAAACATGAAACTCAAGAAAAATGAAGATCAAAATGTGGACACTTCGCCCCTTCCTAGAATTAAGAACAAAGCACACATTGAAGGAGTTACAGAGATCAAGTGAGGAGCTGAATCTAAAGGATGGACCAACCAGTGACTCCTGCAGCCGGGCATCCATCCCATAATCAACCACCAAACATAGACACTATTGCATATGCCAGCAAGATAGTGCTGAAAGGGCCCTGATATAGCTGTCTCGTGGGAGACTATACCAGTGCCTGGCAAACACAGAAATGGATGCTCACAGTCAGCTAATAGATGGAACACAGGACTCCCAAGGAAGGAGCTAGAGAAAGTACCCAAGGAGCTGAAGGGGTCTTCAACCCTATAGGTGAAAGAACAACATGAACTAACTAGTACCCCAGAGCTCATGTCTCTAGTTGCATATATAGAAGAAGATAGCCTAGTTGGCCATCACTGGGAAGAGAGGCCCCTTGGTCATGCAAACTTTATATGCCTCAGTACAGGGGAATGCCAGGGCCAATAGAGGGGAGTGGGTGAGGTGGGTAGGGGAGCAGGGTGGGGAATGGGGGAGGGTTTAGGGGATTTTTGGGAGAATATGTGAAATGTAAATGAAGAAAATATCTAATAAAAATGGAAAAAAGAACTACAATTGAGAGAATATATATATATATATATATATATATATATATATATATATATATATATAACTCTTGATTATGAGGCTAGCTTAATTCACTTAATATGATCATCTCCAGTTGCATATGTGTTTATGAAAAAAACATAATTTTCATCCTTATTAATGGCTGAAAAATTAGATATTGTATATATACCACATATTCTTTTATTCACTTTTTTATTTAGTAATCATTTTATTTGTTTACATTTCAAGTGTTATCCCCCTTCCTGGGCTCCCCTCCACATACCCTCTCTACCCCACACCCCTGCCCTTTGTCTATAAGAGGGTGTTACTCCACCTACCCACCCATTCCCACCTTACCTCTCTAGCATCCCCTTTCTTGGGGCATCAAGCCTCCACAGGACCAAGTGTGTCCCCTCCCACTGATGCCAGATGAGGCTCTTCTCTGCTTCATATGTAGCAGGAGCCATGGGCAGGCCCATGTATGCTCTTTGGTTGGTAGTTTAATCCCTGGGAGCTCTTTGGGGTATGGTTAATTCATACTGTGCTTCTTCTTCTTAAAGGGTTGCAATCCCCTTCTGCTCCTTTAGCCCTTTCCCTAACTCATATTGGGGTCTCCAGGCTCAGTCCAATGATTGGCTGTGAGTATCTGCATCTGTATTAGTTGGGTGATGACAGAGCCTCTCAGAGGACAGCCATACCAGGCTCCTGACTGCAAGCACATCTTTGCATCAGCAATAGTGTCGGGGTTTGGTGTCTGCAGATGGGATGGATCCCAAGGTGAGGCAGTCTCTGGATGCTTTTCCTTCAGCCTCTGCTCCATTTCTGTCCCTGCATTTCCTTTAGACATGGGTTAAAATTTTTTAGATGGGTGAGTGACTCCATCCCTCCACAGAGGGCCATATCTATCTACTGGAGTTAGTCTCTGCAGGTTCTATCTTCCTGCGGTTGGGTGTTTTGGCTAATGTCATCCCCATTGGGTTATAGGAGCCTCTTGTATCTCTGACATCTGGGACTTTCTAGTGGTTCCCCATCTTCCCCACCCCCACAGCCTCTTATTTCTATTCAATTTTCTGAGCCTCTATACTTCTCTCCTGTCTCTTCCCATACCTAGTCCTGCCTTTCCTTTCTCCCTCCCCCTCCTCCCTCCCTCCCCTCTTCCACTCAGGTCCCTCCCTCTGCCTCCCATGATTATTTTGTTCCCCCTTCTAAGTGGGTTTGAAGCATCCACAATTTGGCCTTCCTTCTTGTTATGCTTCATATGTTCTGTGAGTTGTATTGATACCACATGTTCTTTATCGATTCCTCTGTCAATGAACACCTAGTCTAGTTCCATAACTTAGTTATGTGAATGGTGTTGTAATAAAGACAGGCATGGAAGTATCTATGACATAATTTGATTTGGACTCTTTGGGTAAAATACCCAGGTGCTATAGCTGGGTCACATGGTAGGCCTAATTTTAGTTTTTTTTTTGAGGCACCTCTATACTTATCTTCATAGTGGCTGGTATGACCTAAAGGTTACTTCATCTTCCCATAGTATCGCAGGCTGGTGACCAAGTCTGTAGCATGAAACCTTTGAGTCCTTTCAGATCCAAACCATTATGGCTTCCTCTCAACAACCCAATAAATTTCATACTTACCCCTTATAAATCCTTAGGAATACCATTATATTTAACTGTTTTATAATAGGTATGAGTAGTATAATATTTCTACATTTTCAAAGAATTATTTGCATTTTTTAAAGGATATTGAAACATTAAGGCACTGTGGGTTGGGTACACTGGATACATGATGGGTTCCTTCTGAGTCAATGCCTTCTCTACTTCTGGTACTTTCCTCTAGAAAGTTCCCTGAACAGCTCTGGATTTCCTCCTCAAGCCCTTCATAACAGTGGCTGGAGGGATCTCAGTAACAGGCTGAGGAAAGCAAGCTATTTTTATGTTCTTCCATTGGCTAACTGGAGTGGGTCTTTCTGAGTGTTAGTCAGGCCAACAGAAACATGCATGGTCCCAGAGTCAGAGCCTGAGGCAAGTGTTTCACCTGAGATGTACAGGAGAGGCAGGGTTGGGTGGTTGGAACATGCATTTAGGCACCTCCCTGAGGATCTAGTGGGTTTTTATATCTGATGCCTAGAGTGCACAGGTCCATTAAGTCCTGTGGTCTCTTTCTATGCAGTGTGGATAAGTCTGCCCATCTGTCCTTTCTGTCTCTGCCCTTTGCTTCCCCAGTGCATCTTTGGTACTTGACAGACCCTTATCCCAGCCCTCCTAGAATGTACCAGTTCCTTTCCTTAAAACTACCTGATTTCAGGTGCCTGTAGCTAGAAGTAGATTTATCTCCCAGTGCCTTGGTCTCCTGTAGATATTGACAATCATGTCCACTGAGAGAGGGTTCTCTAAGCTGCACTAGAATCTTCTATATGGACTGGTTATGGGAAGTGCAGCCTGTGGGATGATGTGTGAGATGCTTAGCTTGAGCCTCCTCTGGCCTGCTTTCTTCTCGACTGCTTCCCTATGTTTTTCTACACCACTTTACACACCTCTGTGACCCCTGGCTTATGGACAACTGATTCCCACTCACAAGCATCCAGTAAGTTAGCTCTCAGCATGTCCCCTGGCAGCAGTCTGGCATCACCAGACAGCATCCCTGCCTAAACTTTACTGCAGGTAGCACTGTTGTAATTAATGGGCCAAACTGGAAAAGCCATTTGCTGATCATGATAATATCTCTACTATCATGCGCATTTGCTGTCCACGATCTAATTTTGTATGAGAAAGCCCTGTAAAATAGATAGATCCAAGGTTATCTCAGTTTATAGAAGAGAAAGCTAATACTCCAAGCTATTTGTTCCTGGAAATTCAGTCATTAAGTTCCTCTACCAAAGCAATATAAGGAAGCAATTAAGTTTTATTTGTGTATGTATGTGTGTGCACATACATACAGATGCATATGTAAGCCCGAGAGTGATTGTTGTTGTCTAGATACCATCCTCTTAAAAATATTTTTAGTTTTATTTAGTTTTTATTTTTATTTTTATTTTTTAAAGATTTATTTATTTAGTATACTGTGTTCTGCATGCATATATACCTGCACACCAGAAGATGACACCAGATTTCATTATAGATAGTTATGCACCACCATGTGGTTGCTGAGAATTGAACTCAGGACCTCTGGAGGAGCAATCAGTGCTCTTAACCTAAGTGTATGAGTGCATTATCTGCTTCTGGAAATGTGCACTATGTGTGTACCAGTGCCTGTGGAAGTCAGGAGAAGGTGTCAGATCAAATAGAACTGGGGTTACAGGTGTTGTAAGCCTCCACATGGATGCTGGGAACTGAGCCTAGGTCCTCTGCAACAGAAATATTTTTTCTAAACCAGTAAGCAATCTCTGTAGTTCTATGCATTGATTTTTTCGACAGTGTCTTTCACACAAACACTGGACTTCAAGCACCAGTGATCTGCTTGTCTCTACCTCCCCAAACCTCAGGATACAAGTACATGCTACATGCCTGGCTTTTTAAAGTGGGTTTCCAGGGCCAGTGTCACGATTCAGTGGGTAAAAGTGCTTGATCCACAAACTTTATGACTTGAGTTCCATTTCCAATGCCCAGGTAAAAGATAGAGAGACTCTACAAAGTTGCCCTCTAAACACTACACATATACCATGCCATGTATGCCTCAATACACCATGCAAACACACATACATATACATACAGCACTAATAATATAATAATGGCAATCTTTAAAAACAATTAAGTGTGTTCTGGGGATTGACCCCAGTCATTAGCACTTAACTGGCTGAACCATCTCCCCAGTCTGCCTCAGATGCTCTTTTCACTAACTTGACCTGATATCACTGGGGTGTGTGTGTGTGTGTGTGTGTGTGTGTGTGTGTGTGTGTGTGTGTGTGTGTGTGTGTGTGTGTGTGTGTGTGTGTGTGTGTGTGTGTGTGTGTGTGTGTGTGTGTGTGTGTGTGTGTGTGTGTGTGTGTGTGTATGTGTGTGTGTGTGTGTGTGTGTGTGTGTTACATGGCAGAATCATTTGGTGCTCAACTGGCTTAAGACCCTGATAAGAACTGGGAACTATTTATTCATTTATCTTGTGAGAAGCCCACTATGTGCCTGACACTCCTCTTCAGAACTTCTCAGGCTATATGTCAACAAGAGACAAAATGCCTGGTCCTGGCTGGAGCTAGAGCTCAGCAGTAGAACTCTTGCTTAGCATGTGTGAAGCCTTGGGTTCAATACCCAGAATGAATAACAGCAGCCTAGCCCTCCCAGCTCTAGCTCCTATCCTATCCTATCCTATCCTATCCTATCCTATCCTATCCTATCCTATCCTATCCCTTATGATGTATATATGTGTGGGTGTGTGCACATGTATGTGTGATGGCGTGCATGTGGTGGTCAGAAGGCAACTCTCTGAAGTTGATTCTCTCCTTCCACCCAGTGAGTTCCAAAGATCAAACTTGGGTCAACCAACTTGACAGCAAGTACCTTTACCCACTGAACCGCCTCACCTCGTGTTTCTAGTAGTCTGCTCCTGAAGAGTATGGTACTCAGACCTGTGTTAGTTAGGATGCTGCTCCTCTTCACATGGAGACAGCAGCAGCATGGCTCTACATCTGTCTGCTTTGGGTCCGTGATTCTGCAGCCAGTCTCTCAAGGGCCCTTATCAGGTAGAAGCTGAGTCTCTGCCTTTTTTGTTGGCACTTCAAAGAGGCCAAACAACCCCAGCAAATTTGGCCAATGTGGCGAAAACCATCTCAGAGGCAAAGCAAGCCATAAAAATTCTGGGTGCCACTGTAGCTCCTTCTTTCAGTTGCTGCTGCTGGTGAAGATGTGGCCTCTCTCTTAAGACCAATATTCAAAGTGAGGGAAAGTGGAAACATAGAAAACTATGGGATTTATTTGCAGCTGGATTAAAAGAGAAGAATCAGTTCAGTAGTGAAGCTTATTTTAGAGGAGAAATACACACTCTAGATTTGGGCTAAGATGCATTTTTGTGGTGCATATTGCTCTTCAGCACAGGTCACAATACATAGTTGATTTGATTCACAAAATAAGCCTACAGGATCTGTTACACACTATAATTATCTCTGAATCTTTTGTACAAGGGACACATGAAAACTGGACTTTCTGTGCTGTCAGAGATATTTTCTTTCTCCCCTCCCCTTTTCTAATCTTCCTTAAAATATTGGTGTGAATTAAACTCGCTGAGGAGGAAGCCAGCAGACATCTTCTATAATGCAGTTTTGAAAATAAGAGGAAAGTTGTTATTACTCCCATCTGGGACACCGTATGTTTGCAGACTGGTGTGGGAGTTACCATATATCTCTGACCCCAAACTCAAGACCTGGTTAGATAGGTTTAAAACCTCCCCTTTTTTTGCTCCAGACATATAAATGCAATTGACTAAAAGCAAAACTATAGATACCTATCATCTGTTTAAAAAAAAGTCCAGGAAATCATCACCAGCAAAGGCCAGGGGCTTTACTGGATCTGATTACACGTAGCGCTTATAGTGGGTAAGGGCAGCAGAGACTATGGATGGTGCCTTGCTGGCCTTTGTCATTTTAATAAAGCCATACCCCATCTGGCTACTGCTGAAAGCAGGAAGTCCAGCAAAGCAAGTGTCCTCTGAACTTTTATCTTGAAACATTAGAATCAATATAAATATAAATTATACACATTATACATATAGTAAATATAAATTATAGTTACATGCAGAGGGTCAAAAGTGGATATACATTGCAGAGTGAAAAGTGCTGTTTAACACATTGTAATATTTATGAGTCAGCTACTTAAGGCCAAAGGGGTCTCCTCATTCACCATCTTAGCGTGAATCTGAAGGCAGTGTGCTCATCTGGGATCAGAACTGTTCACCAACTTTTTGCCCATGCAAAAGAGACTCCATATGGCTACAAATGGAAGAGAAGGAGAACAAAGCATCTTGACAGAACACTGGACTCCTGCTGGTTCCCTCTGCACTTCTGGGATTTTGTAACTACAGAGTATCCAAGACATGCCCCTCAATGTATGTGTAGTGGTGCACTTTTACAACATGATTAGTGCTTCAAAGTCCAGGAAAACACATATTGTAATTGTCATGACCCACAGTGGCATGTGACAGTTTGTAAACGACAAAGACAGAATTCCTGTGTAGTAAAGATCATTAATGCCTTCAATGTGGTGACTAAAGTACAAATTTCAGCTTAGTCTATAGCTGCAGAACGCATTTTGCCAAAACTACAATTCTATTACAATTCTATGTAATCTTTCCAGGACTGAAAAGATTACAGGTCTAACTTGTATAGTAAAAACCACAAGACTTTAATAAATTGAACCCAAAGAAAACTGAAAGAATAAGAAAGTTAGGAGCTTGCATTATATTAGAATTAACAGTTTTCTTATGGTTGACATTCTTAAACAGGTGCTAACTAGTACAGTTACTTTCTAAACTGGCCATATAGCATATACTATATTTCTGTGGACCCTTGATAGATTGCTGAAGATATGAAAACAGAATGGGAATTTTATACTCAGGATTGTTTGTCATGTACAGAATTCCATTTTTGTTATCTGTTTTGACAGCCTAAGACTTCCAGTGTTCTACAATGACCCTGTTTCATATAATGATTTGTGATTTTTAAAAAACGTGTGTGTGTGAGCATATGTGCTTACATGGTATGAGTGCTGTGTGCATGTGGAGGCCAGAAGACAAATTTGGCTGTTGATCTGCAGGCTCCACCACTATGCATTTAGTTTAGTTTTGTTTGTTTTTGTCTTGAGACACAGTCTCTCACTGGCTTGGAACCTGCCTAGTAGATTTCGCTGGCTGGATAATACTTCACCACGTTTCTCTGCTTCCTTAGTGCTAGGACTACAAAGGCTGTGACTACAATACTTTTTAACATCTTCATTGTTTATTTATTTTAATCTATATTGAAAAAAATTTATCCTGTCTCTGTCTCTCTTTCTCTTTCTGTCTATCTCCACATATGTGTAAATCCCACAGGGTCCAGAAAAGGTGTCAGATACCCTTGAGTTAGAGTTACAGGCAATTTTGAGTCATGAAGTGACTGCTGCGACCGAACGCAAGTGCTCTGGAAACAGGAAGAATACTCTAAGTTGCTGAGCTTTCTCTCTAGAAACACCTGACATTTTCAAAATGTGGGTTCTGGGGATTGAATTTAAACCCTCATGCATTCAAGGCAAGCACTTTGCTGATGGAGCCATTTTCCTGGTTGTGATTATAATCAATAATTTAACAGGGATAGAGAAGCAGAGTGGAACGAGCACCACCTACAGATGGCTCCAGAACCCATTGAATCTAAAGGTAATATAAATAAACCCTTATTAAATATGAAGGTCCTCTGCATATATGTTATGGCTGTGTGGCTCGGTGGTTTTATGAGAATCCTAACATTGGGACTGGAAGCTGTCTCTGCCTCTTCTACTTGTTTGTGAGGCCCTTCTCTTCCTACTGGGTTGCTTTATCTAGCCTTGATGTAATAGTAATATGCTTGGTATTTTTATACCATGTTTTGTTGTTGTTCCTGGGAGGCCTGCTGTTTTCTGAGGACAGGAGAAGGTGGTGGTCCAGGGGGACAGAGGAGGGTGGGGAGAGAGGGGGGAAGAGGAGGGGAACTGCAGTTGCTATGAAATATATGAGAGAAGAACAAAAAAATGTGAATGTCAAGATTTGAAAAATGATCCAGCAACCACATAGTAGCTCACAACCATCTGTAATGAGATCTGATGCCCTCTTCTGGTGTGTCTGAAGACAGCTACAGTGTACTTATATGTAATAAACAAATAAATCTTTTAAAAATGTGATTTCTAAAAAATGATTAAATAATTATTTTACACTACAGTTAAGTTTTTTATTGTACATGAACAAATTTCTATAAAAATCTTCGTAGACTTAGTCACATAACAAAGTAGTTTGCTTTAGTTTTGTTAAGGACTAGTGAAGAAACTTTAAAAGTTGAATCTAATAACTCAAACTGCTTAGGTCATAAGCAATTCCCAGCAATCAGAGAAAAGTACTTGAAAACAATTGGTGCACATAATTTTGTGGTAGAGAGTTGGCCACAAAACTGGACATTTCTCTCATTTGTATATCAGTGTACATATGGGCATGCTGTTAATGTACAGAAAACAAGTCAGAGTTCATTTATTTATTACTGGAAAGCTAGTGTGGCTTCTCTCAGACTCTGCCCAAAATCCTATTGTTTTCATTAGAGCAGAGTATATTTCTTGCTTCTCTTGAGGATCAAGATAGGAATGAGATACTGAAATCCAAAGCCCAGCTATGGAATCTGAAGTGAATTCAGAGCATCCCCACAGCTGGGATTCCAGGCATGCACCACAATCCTCAGGCTTGTCTTCTTTTTGTTTATTCTTTTAGCTTAGTTTTGTTTTAAATGTTTATGTATATAGGTGTTTTGCCTGTATTTATGTTTGTGCATCCTGTGTGTGTCTGGTATACACAGAGACCAGGAGATTCTCCCTGGATCTGCACTTACAGATTAGAGCTGATGTGTGGCTGCTGGAAACAGAAACTGGAGCCTCAGGAAGATCAACCAGTGCTCTTACCCACTGAGTCATCTCTCCAGCCCCCAACGGCTTTATTTGTTTTTCATGAAGCTTTATTTTTTTAAGAAAAAAACCCCCAATCTTTTATTTTCTAATTATCTGCAGTAGAAGGAACACAATCCTCATTACTATCAAATGTTACATGAAAGTATAACTTTATACCCCATAGGACATTTTCCAATCAGATTGACTCATGTTTAGCAACCAACTCCAAAGAACCTCGTCCCACTGTACCCCCAGTTTTCTTCCAAGTCCATTTAACATTCAAACAATGGCTTTAAAAACTATACTCAGATATTTCATTTTTGAAGAAATATATATTTGAAGATAATTTAAAAATGTGTGTTATCCATTGTGCAGGTGCTTTGCCCAAGACAACTGATACCCCCAAGACACTGTCATTTGAATTTTTTTAAACTTTTTATTGATTATTTGTGAGTTTCACATCATGAATCCCAGTACATCTTCCCACCCCCTCATGTCCACCACTCACCCTTTCAACCTCACCTCCCAAAATAAAAAAAAAAATTTTAAAGTATAGAAAACACCTCATCATGGAAGCTGTAGTATGTCACATTGTGTCCCACAGTGTATCCCTCTGTCCACACATCTTCACTTGCAAATGTTCATTGTGATGAGTCATTGGCTCGGTTCAAGGTCTCTGGCTTCTGCAACACCATCAGGATTGGATCCTCACCAAGACTTCTCCCAGTTGTTATCCTGCTGTTGCCTTGTACTGTGGAGATCCTGCAGTACTGGATCTGCAGGACTGGCCTTTCCCATGGCCCTGTGATTTGCAGATGATGTAGATTTGGGGGTGGACCAATTCAAATCTCTGGATCTGGCCATGAGTGGCAGCTGAGCTGGTCATCCTTCTGGCTCTCCCTTATCTACACCACCAGGGAAGGCTCTCCAGATCTGCTCTGGCTAGGCCACCATCAGCAGGAGGCAAGGTCAGCTCTCCTGCTCTCATGCCCTTGGGGCCAGTGTACTTGCACCCACACCTCCAGAGCCAGCTCCACTATACTTCCCAGTCAGGGTACCAGGTCCACTCTCCCAAGTGCTTCAGCCTGTGAGGGTCTGGGCTAACTCTCCTGCTCTCACACCCTTGAGACTGGCTCACTCATGCCTTCACCACCAGGGCTAGCTCTCCTGTGTTGCCCAGGTGAAGTGCAGGACCCACTCTCTGGAGTTCTACCTACAGTCAGTAAAGGAGCAGAGCTACTTCTCATAGAGCATTTAAAAAGTGAATCAACAGACAGAAGCCTAACATGGCTGTCCTCTGAGAGGACAAACAGCTGAAAGAGTCAGACAAAGATACTTATACCCAACCGATGGACTGAAGACAGGTACCCCTGTGGTTGACTTAGGGAAGGACTGGAAGAAGTTGAGGAGGTTGACCCCATAGGGAGACTAGCAATCTCAACTAACCTGGACTCCCTAGATCTCTCAAACACCGAGCCACCAACCAGGCAATATACACTAGCTGGTCTGAGGCCCCCTGACACATGTACAGCAGAGGACTGCCTAGACTGGCCTCAGTGAGAGAAGATGCACCTCACCCTCCAGAGACTTGAGACCCCAGGGAATGGGGAGGCCTGGCAGGGTGGGGTTTGGGGGTATATCCTCTTAGACATAGGGAGAGGAGGAATGGGATGAGGAACTGTCTTAGGGCAGACGAGGGGGGGGTCTGGATAACATCTAGACTGAAGAAAGAAAGAAAGAAAGAAAGAAAGAAAGAAAGAAAGAAAGAAAGAAAGAAAGAAAGAAAGAAAGAAAGAGAGAGAGAAAGGAAGAAAGGAAGGAAGGAAGGAAGGAAAGAGAAAGATAATGAAAAATAAACATAAATAAAAATTTAAAAAGTAAATCAATGTTTAAACAGTACTAATACTTGGGAAAGTAGTGAGAGCTGGATATTTGATCCCATAGTCTTGAGGTACCTGAAAGTCATGACTACAGATATCAAGTCCTGCCTACTGCTGCATCTGCACGGCCTAGCATGGTAGATGATGCTCAGCATGCATTCACTGTATGTTCTAGTGCTACTAAAATTGGAGTTGCTGTTGTAATGAACTAATTTTACATGCATTTCAGGAAAGAAGAAGCCTATTTTTAGCATAGGCATCAACACAGAGTGTGTTAATGAATGATTAGGGAGAAGATACTTTAATATAAAGTTGCTGTATCTGTGATTTCAAAGCTAAAATAATTAAACCTGTTTGTTAGGGTTTTTTTTCTATTGCTATGATAATACATCATGACCAAGCCAACTCATAGAAGAAGCGTCTCTCTAGCTCCAATCTTGTTTTTAAGATAGGGTCTCTTACTGACCTTGAGTTTACCAAGTAGGCTAAGCTGGCTGGCCACTAAACCCCAGGAATCCACCTGTCTCTGCCTCCCCAGTACTAGGGTACTCCCCAGATATCTCCATGTCTGGCTTTTTTTTTATGTGGGTTCTGAGGATGCAACAAACATTTTGTCAACTAAGCTGCCTCTCTATACCTGTCATAAGAATATTTTTGATTCTGTGGCATTACCTCCAGGTTGTTTGAGTAGGAGTTTTCAGTTGTCAATCTTATCCACAGGCCAGGACTCCTTGCCTCTGTGCTCAGTTCCCTTACTCAGCCACTGTCCCAGAGCTCCCAGGCACTAAACCAGCAACAAAAGAGTACACATGGAGAGACCTATGGCTCCAGCTGCATATGTAGCAGAGGATGGCCTTGTCTGGCATCAATGGGAAGAGAGGCCCTTGGTCCTGTGAAGGCTTGATTCCCCAGTGTAGGGGGGAATGTCAGGATGGAGAAGCAGGAGTGGGTGGGTGGTGGGGGAGCACCCTCATAGAAGGGGGGGTATTGCATAGGTAGCTTTCAGAAGGGAAACCAGGAAAGAGGATAACATTTGAAATGTAAATAAAGAAAATATCTAATAAAAATTTTCAAAAAAACAAAAAAGAATTTTTAATGCTGGTCTCTCTACCATGAAAGTTTCCTTATCAGGCTTTAGACCACAGAAAAAGAAAGACCCATTACCTCAGAAATACTCCCTCATTCTCTCAGGTAGCAAGCTTTTTATTTCCAGAGTCCACTGCTCTTCAAATGAAGCATTTTCGATCATTAAACCTAGGAATGACTGCTTCCTCTTCCAAAACTAAGTTTCTTGATGGAATGGGGTGACGGAGTGTCAAATAAGCTTTGTCCCATACTATACACAGCCTCTATACCCCAAAATGTGAGCTATTGGGAGATGGCAACCCCTGGGCCCTTCCTATACATCTTACCACAGTTCCACTTTACACTGAAACTGAGGGATTCAACATTAAGTTGCTTAAGGTCATAAAGATGAGGATCTAAAACAAAATCTAGATAATTTTATTTGACAACCTTCTATCTTGACATCTATCTTGTAATGTATAGCTGTTGCTCAATAAGTTTCCATGGAATGATTCTTCCTCAGGGCCCATGAGCTTCTGTATTAGTGCAAGAGCAGAAAATGTCTCATTTCTTCATCTGACTGCCTAGTGCTACCTCAAGGATTTTCTATGAGTGGACTTCCTTGCTGAGGGCCCTCACTACCACTCATTTTCTCAGTAGGGATGGCTATCAGAAGGGTCACTTGCAAGGCTGAGGTTCTGCCTTTCTAACCAGAACCCAGGAAGTTGGTGCAAGTGGTTTGCACACAGATGTCAGGAGGTCAGGAATTAGCATTACACAGTCCTCTGAGTGACTGTTTATTAGTTCTGTTTGCCATTACTACTGCATTGCAATATTAAAATGAGAGAAAAGAATGTGTGCTCAGTACCTAGTGCCATGTTAGAACACATTAAGGATGTGCAATGAGTTTGAGTGGCTTTCCCATTTTGTTTTTCTTGGCATAAATCAGTGGGAAAAAAATCTGTAATGATCATATTGTCTGACATCACTATATTTCTACTGGGAAATCAAAACATAATCTCAACCCACACACAGGTCTTGGCTCAATTTCTTTTTAAAAATAGAACCAATCAATGAATTTACAATATCCGTCTCAGTGGAGGGTGGTGTAGTACATTTGGGTAATCCCAGCACTCAAGAGACTGAAGCAGGAAGTTCATGAGTTTAAGGCTAGCCTGGGTTGTTGCACACATGCATCTGTTAAGTAAGGTGTGTGTGTGTGTGTGTGTGTGTGTGTGTGTGTGTGTGTGTGAGTATGTGTTTAAAACCATTCTTTTTTGCCCTATGGAACTGAAATTCACTTCCTATCTACATAACCTCTGGTTATTCTCTGTTTGGCTAGTAACAGCTAATGAAGGATCACACTAAGAAAAAAGTCCTTACTGCTTCTGGCTTCTCACCATTACTGCAAATCTGAAAATTGCCCAGAACTGCAGCTTTGAAGGCTGCTCACTCTTAAGATTTCTACTAAGAATTTGCATTTAACCTTTTGTTTGATGCATCTTTTAAGACCCTCCCTGTAATTATTTGTCAGACACACCTTTAAATGTTGCTGTGGCCCAGCAATCGTCTCCCCTCCCCATTCTTCTTCTGTTTCCTGCTCTTCCTCACTGCGAGTGCTCATGTCTCCCAAACAGGCAGGTTACACCTGCCTTCCCCGCCTTCAGGGAACTCTAACAGACTGAACCAGGAACTTCTCTTGGTCTTGAACTCAGTTACTGACATTTTGACTGACACCAAGCATGAAAATCACATTACCCTGGTTGTATAAAACCGTCACTGGCTACCTGTAAAGTACGGGATTATGTGTAAAGTCCTAGTTATTAACTTACAAGTCCTTAAATTGACTCAGGTTTGAATACCTCAGAGACATCCCGAAACCATACATTCCCAGTCGTTTCCTTTGGTCTCGCTCAATTGGATTAGTTCTTTTTGGCTGAAGACATTGAGCTACGGGGCATTTTTAATGTTTGCTGTCTACTTATGGAATGTGTTAAGCGTGGAGGTCAGGCTGTCTTACTCTCTGTCAAGCTTTCAGTCCAAATTTAAGAGCTGGTTTTCTTTTCTGGGCTGTTGATTTGGTCAAATCAGTCATAAATCGATCCAGCCCTGCTTGCTTTAGTTTCCAGATCACCACTCCACTCTGGTACTTTTATGATGCTATTCTAAGAGTTTGTTTGACGGGCCACAATTAAATTTTATATTATCCCACCTAATATCTTTGTTTTTCACAAGCTGGCTTGAAACACTGTCAAAGTGAATTTACTAATTAGGTGCTGTGTGTGACATAATACTTTCCCCCATCTGCTTCGGAAGGATGCCACAAAAGATGTTATAATGCAGAAAGACCTAGATTGTGAAATATTAGGGTATTAAATTCAATTATGTACATATATTTTTACCTTATTTGGGTTATTAATCAATCATTCCACTATTGTGGTTCTCAAGAATTAATTGCTGACTGGGAGAACAGATGCTAGGCACACAGGGGAACATACAGGCGTAGGTCATGGATTTCTTTAGCAAATTTTAATAATTTTAATTTTACATCTTTTGGTAAGGCAAGAATATGTTGAAAGTGGAATAACAATAGAATATGTAAATGGCAGTGTGCAAGAATAAAGAAAAATATGGGATACAGAATACCACCTAATTTGTGCCAAATGGCTTCAACAATCACAGCTCCACCATGTCTAAGAAGAGTCAAGTTTCCTCAGACTCCATCAGTGAGAAGGAGATCTCAGGTATGGTTAGGATGGGGTGGGGAGGTTGTGGATATTGCAAGGAGCACAATGGTAGAAGAAATGAGCAAATCACCATTATTTTTCTTTCCTTATCTTTTTTTAAAGATAGCATGGCATATAGCCCAAGTTGATCTCAAATTTGTTATGAAGCCAAGGATGACCTTATAAGTCTGGCCAAGGATGACCTCACAGGTCTGCACCACCACACTCAGCTTATGCTGGGGAACAAACCCAGGGCCTTGTACATTCTAAGAAAACACACTACCAACTTAGTTCTTTTCTTTACATTGGAAGAAGGAAGTGTGTAAAAGAAGCACAAAAGGTATTTTTAAGTAAGTAGGGTCCATTATACATTTAATTTATTACATTAAGAAGTTCCTTATTTTATTTTAACAGAGTGCCTTAGGAAGGATTTTATTACTGTGAAGAGACTCCATGACCACAGCAATTTGTATAAAGGAAAACATTTAACTGGGGATGGCTTAGGTTTAGACCATTGTCATCATGGTGGGAAACATGGTGAAGTACAGGAAGACATGGGACTGGAGAATGAGTTGAGAGTTCTATATCTTGATCTACAAGCAGCAGGGAGAGATCTGAATAGAGCATATGAAATATCAAAGCCTGCCTCCACAGTGACACACTCCCTTCAACAGATCCACAACTACTCCAAAAAGGTTAGACTTCCTATAATACTACTCCATCTATGAGCCTATGGGGCCATTTTTATTCAAACCACCTGATATTTATTTAATTTTCCTCAATACCTTAAGATACGAGATTGGGTCCAGAGAGAAGGGGTAAGCAAAGCTGGAAACATGAGGAAAACTCTTTAGGGAAGTAAAATAGGAGAAATTGCTGGTGGCATTTTCCTTGTTGGGTATGACTGGGGACAGGTTAGTGGGATTGGGGAAGCAGGTCTGGTATTTGATGCTAGAACTAGATAGCATATTTGAGAGTCACAACTGCCATCACATAAATCTTTCAAAGCTTTTGAAGGCCCAGTCTGGTGTATTTCTTTGGAAAGAAATGTATTCCCAGTGTGCGGTATAAGGAAAACAGTGCTGTTTCAATCTAATTAAACTGAAGTAAATCAACAAAACTTAGCATATGACCTATGCTGGCTCACCTGCTTGGCCAGGAAGATTCTATGATGTGCCAGCTTAGAATCTACTTGTTAAGTAAACTTCTGACATAAGGGATAGTTATGCAGGGTGGGGAGATAGAGACTGAGCAAGTGCCAAGATTAAGATCACGTATTATTGGATGGTGTCCCCAGAATTCAAAGGTGTGGGTGAGGAGGAAGGTAAAGATTATTTGTGAGAAAAGGCCATTGGAAAGCATCACATGAAGCCTGACAAAAATGTAGAGCTGTTTGCTTCATCTCAGATGCACTCAGGATCCATGTTTTCACAACACTCCAATTGCTGCCAGCCAGGAGGTTCTGCTGGCCGATGCCAATCAACTTGTGTTGTACCAAACAGAGACTCCAGGAAAAGAACCCTAAACCTGATGTGGGAGGGACCCAGTTGTAGCTGCAGATTCCCAAACCTTTTCCTCTGGGTGATCTTCTTGATTCTTATGTAAAGTATCTGAGTACAAATTTAGCTCCAGGTAGAAACAAAATGTGTTTAGCAGCCCAATTCTGTAGAAATGTACTCATGAATTCTGAAGTATGGATATATTTGGAAGGTGGACACAGGCTTAGGAGTTGGCAGAAGTGGAAAATATTCACTCTTCTCAGCATATCTGGTTCTGCACAAGTGTCTATACTTATGGTTGAGGCCCTTTCTTTCAAAGATTAGAAATACATATACACATGAAGTGAACGAATGAATGAATGAGTGAACGAATGAATGTACAACACAACAGAATCTTGTAATCCTAGTACTCAGAAGGCTTATACAGAAGGATAACAGCAGTTGAAGATCAGCCTGGGCTATATAAAGAGATCATGTCTTAAACAAATAACAAAACTACTTTCCTACGTCTGTTACGTAAATTCATGCTCAATTGGTTTGAGTAAGTTAGAGTACTTCATTAGGGATCAGGAAAAGAACAGACTGATAGATGTGATAATTGATCAATACAAGCTATAATGTCCAATAGAATAGGCTAGAGGTAGACAGATATGCCATGACCTTCTTCATATGAGAAGATTTTTGTCATGCAATGTGCTGCTTAAGTAGCTATGGAGTATAGTTGATACTATATTATATTTTGTTATTTTTAAGATTATGAGTTATTTTACTTACATGTATATAACTGTACCATATGCATGCTTAGTGCTTACAGAAGCTGGAAGGGGATGTTGCATATGCTAGTATTGGAGTTGTAGATAGCTGTCAGCTATTGTATGGTTGCTGAGAATTAAACCTAGGTCCTCTGTTAAAGAACTGAACCACTGAGCCACCTCTCCAGACCCAAATCTTATGATTTTATCTTTTCTGTGTATTAGCGTTTTGCCTGCATATATATCTGTGCACAAAGGGTGTGTTTGGTGTGTTTGTGTGTTTCTGACCTGTGTTGTAGTTACAGATGTTATAAACTGCCATGTGTGTGCTGGGATCGAACCCAGGTCCTCTGCAAGATCAGCAAGAGCTTTTACTGCTGAGTCACCTTTCCAGCCTTCACAGCTCATAATTTTTGAACCAATCAATCCCCCTTTACCTTCCGTCCTTCCTTCCTTCCTCCCTCTTCTCTTCCTCCCTCCCTCCTTCCTTGTCTTCTTCTCTCCTTTTCTTTTTCTTTCATGTGTTTTCTATGCAAATCAAAACTAGTTGAAAACCTGCCAAGGCCTAGGTGTAATTGAAGGTGGCATTTAAGCCTTTGTGTCTCCTTTGTCTCTAGAGACAGCATCGTAAAATAAAGGACTTTGTCAGGTAATGTTTTGTTCATTATTCAACATCACAACGGGGCGAAAAAAGATAATTAGACATATGGCGCTGTCGACACATGGTTTATGAGGAGCTTCTAGTTAATTAGTTATGGTAAAAGGTTTTTATATAGCCATAATTACTTTATATTTCAGGGGGAAAGAAGCAAACATCCATGTATTTTATTTTACCTGGTGACAAGTTTATCAAAGTGATTGATGTGATGATTCTTCAGCACCTTCCTGGGATACTACACAACATGTCACAGGGGGATTTTAACAGCACAGCTCCTGTTAACTTCAATAGAAGCTACCCATCTGCAATCTTGCAAATAATCTTGCTAGATTCTATTTTAAAAAATCATCTCCTTTTTGTCCTAGATCCCCTTTACCATCCATGGAAGGTTAACCTAGGGAGAGATTCAGAGAATAATTATAGTAACTTTGCCAAAACATGAAACAAGACACCTTATAAGGGTAGTTTTTATGTTTTTATGTCTTCAGTCAGCCACTGAGGCAGAAATAATAACTAAATAGTATACTGGGGGGGGGGGGCTAGGGAACTGACTTAGTGGGTTCAGCACTTACTAAACTATGACACACACACACACACACACACACACACACACACACACACACACACAAACACACACACACACACACACACACATACACACTTTTTATAAATATACACCAGGAGTGTAATAACCTCTAATTTATTTGTTTAAAATAATTCTAAGCTATGAAAGGTGTCTCTCCTTATCACATACTTCTGCTAAGTTGACTATTAAGATCCATTTCTAATTAAGAAATAAAGAGAAGTTAAAAATAGAGATCACCATTACTGGTTTTCTCTTTTGTGTACGGATTAGTTCTAACATTGTTTTGGCTGAGGGGAAACCAGGAGACCTCTGTCATACTCCATGCCACCTGAGTGTCCCAGAACACAGCCTGCCTAATTCTTTATGATGTCTACCCCTGAGGGGAAAAAATGACTCAAGTAGCAACATGCTTTTGATTGTGAACACCTAAGATGTCACCAAGTTGATGTATTTCTGAGTATATAAATGAAGTTTACCTGAGCATGGGACTAGAGCACCAATATCCCCAAGCCTGAACCAAGTGTTTTATTTATTAGAACATAAGATGGGAATCTGAGATGGGTGCCAAATACTAATTTCATAATTTCCACAACGCTGTTCAAAACACTAGTGTCACTTTAGCTACTGAAAGTTGCCAGATTCAAGAGTAAATGGCAGACTTATGATTCGTTCTGATCTTGACACATTGCTTGTTGGCACAACAGTTTAAGATGTGGCTCACTGTGGTGGGGGGGTGGGGTGGGGGAGGGTGGGGGAAGTCATCAATCACAGCGGTCACTTGTAAGCGTTGAGTACAATTCATACATGTCATATTCAAGGTGAATATTTCACTTCGTCAAGACTTAGGTGAATTTGAGACAAGGTTCTTAATCTTTCCACACCTTGGATTCCTTATGTAGAAGATGAGATAAATACTAGGAATAAGATAAATAACAAATCCAAGGAGGTTAGCACAAAGACAGACAGACAGACAGACAGACAGACAGACAGACACACACACACACACACACACACACACACACACACACACTGCCTAGTAAACATTAGCTACTGCTGTTTTTATTCTGCTGAGTACTATCATTACCAATTTCACAGATGATGAAATTCAAAGGTCGGAAGAACACTGCGGTTCCCATGATGGGGAGCCAGACCCACACTCTAGCTTTAGCTCACTTCAAAAACAACTGTAATCTAAGTTTCTGGGCTAATATCCACTTATCAGTGAGTGCATATCAAGTGACTTCTTTTGTGATTGGGTTACCTCACTAAGGATGATATCGTTCAGATAATAGCTGAGCAGTACTTCATTGTGTAAATGTACCACATTTTCTGTATCCATTCCTCTGTTGAGGGACAGCTGGGTTCTTTCCAGCTTCTGGCTATTATAAATAAGGCTGCTATGAACATAGTAGAGCATGTGTCCTTATTACCAGTTGGAACATCTTCTGCGTATATGCCCAGGAGAGGTATTGCTGGATCTTCTGGTAGTACTATGTCCAATTTTCTGAGGAACTGCCAGACTGATTTCCAGAGTGGTTGTACCACCTTGCAATCCCACCAGCAATGGAGGAGTGTTCCTCTTTCTCCACATCCTCGCCAGCATCTGCTGTCATCTGAATTTTTGATGTGGATATTAGCCCAGAAATTTAGAATACCCAAGATACAATTTGCAAAACACAAGAAAATCAAGAAGAACGAAGACCAAAGTGTGGATACTTCATTCCTCCTTAGAATAGGGAGCAAAATACCCAGGGAAGGAGTTACAGAGACAAAGTTTGGAGCTAAGATGAAAGGATGGACCATC
Organism: Mus minutoides; assembly: GCA_902729485.2. Taxonomy (NCBI): domain Eukaryota; kingdom Metazoa; phylum Chordata; class Mammalia; order Rodentia; family Muridae; genus Mus; species Mus minutoides. Next base: position 646,737 of record LR749509.1, read on the forward strand.
CAGGGACTACCCCACCCGGAAATCCATCCCATAATCAGCCACCAAAGCCAGACACTATTGCATATGCCAGCAAGATTTTCCTGAAAGGACCCTGATATAGCTGTCTCAAGTGAGGCTATGCCAGGCAAACACAGAAGTGGATGCTCACAGTCATCTATTGGATGGAACACAGGGACCCCAATGGAGGAGCTAGAGAAAATACCCAATGAGCTGAAGGGGTCTGCAACCCTTTAGGTGGAACAACAATATGAACTAACCAGAACCCCCAGAGCTCGTCTCTCTAGCTGCATATGTAGCAGAAGATGGCCTAGTCGGCCATCATTGGGAAGAGGGGCCCCTTGGTCTTGCAAACTTTATATGCCCCAGTACAGGGGAACGCCAGGGCCAAGAAGTGGGAGTGGGTGGGTAGGGGAGCAGGGCGGCGGATGGGCGAGGGTATAGTGGACTTTCGGGATAGCATTTGAAATGTAAATAAAGAAAATATCAAATAAAAAAAATTTTTAAAAAAGAAAACAACAACTGTAATGACACTAAGTCACCATCTCCTCCCCTGCTGTGTCCCCGTGGCTCTCCATCCTGCTAGATAACCTGGAAAACAGATACAAAGCTCTGACTCCTGGGATTTGGCACCTTTGTCTACCTTTTGTGTGCAGGACCTGGCAGGCACTAGAGGCCTGGTAAGCAAAGCCAATATTTGCTTGCTTACTTTTTTTTTTGTTGTTGTTGTTATTATTTTTTTTTCTCTTTATTAGATATTTTCTTCCTTTACATTTCACATGTTATCCAGAAATTTTCCCTTACCCTCCCGCGTCCCCGCCCTGCTCCCCCACCCACCCCCTCATGTGCGCACACCCGCATGCATGTGTGCATAGAGGGCAGTAGAGGGCACCAGATTTTTCTGAAGCTGGAGTTACAGGCTGCTAGGAACTGCTAGGAACTGAACTTGGATCTCTTTGCAAGAGCAGTACATGATCTTAAGTACTGAGCCATCTCGCCCACCCTACCATGCTTGCTTTTTAACTTGAGCTCTAAATGCCTCCCAGTTTAATTCCTACTATAAAGATGGACAAGAAAGGGGCACATCCTCTAGCTTTCCCCCACATCCTTTTTCTCTTAGCCAACCTAACTGATGTTCTGTGATAACTTGGAAGACTCTGTTATTTTATTTTTCTCTTTGTAATCCTTCCAGTGTGGTTTCTGTTTTCAACATTATTGGTCAGGACACTAATGTACCCTTTTAGGAGTAGGTCAGAAAAAGACTTCATTTCCTACCCAGAGAAGAACCTGTCTCAGGTTCACCACCTTCAATATCATCCTTACTTTTTCAAGTAAATCACACAGGAAATGAACTGTAGTATAGGTGTCCTAGAGTTGGCTAATGTGTTGCATAAAGAACCAGATGAAGGATCATAAGATAGTTTAGAATTGGCAGCTCCCACCATGGTAACCTGACAACCTGAGCTCTAGCCAGAGATCTTATAGAGGAGAAAAGGACAATTAAAAAAATCTGTCTTCTGACCTCCACATGCATGAACATGTGTGTACAAGCACACCTCTTCCACTAATATTTTTTTTCAATGAAGTAGAGAAAAATATCAGAGCTGGTAAGATGGCTCTGTGGGCAGACACTTGGCACCAAGCCAAACAATCTGGAACTGGAACTCACACCGTGAAAGAACCAAATCTGACCTCCACATTCATATCATGTCACATGCTATCTCCCAAATAGATAAATACATCTTTTTCTTTTAAAAATCATGTCAACAATCTATGATTTTCAGACCTCAGCTAAAGAAAGCAACTCAGATCACACTTGATTGGCAGTATATGGAGATTCTGAGTATATGAGAGCAAACACTTTGCTGTGTTGCAATTAATGTGTTTCATATCCTAGATACTTGTTTACACCCTGAATCTAAAACTAGTGATGCCTCAGACATGGAATTATGATGTAGAATTATATCCTAGTAAAGAGAAGTCATCTTTTTTTTTTTTTCTGAGACAGGGTTTCTCTGTGTAGCCCTGGCTGTCCTGGAACTCACTTTGTAGACCAGGCTGGCCTGGAACTCAGAAATCCGCCTGCCTCTGCCTCCCAAGTGCTGGGATTAAAGGTGTGCGCCACCACCGCCCAGCTGAAAAGCCATCTTTAATCTCATGCCCTTGAGGTAATTAAGACAATAGTTACTATTTCCATCTAGTTTAATAGGACTATTTTTAGCTGAGTTTCTAATCAATAATAATGGTTTTATAATCTAGGCAGCAAACTTGAATTTGGAATGATAAAACAATGCTTGGAAATAATCTTTGTCTCTTTTCAGAAAATCAGAGGTAAGAGTTTTAGTGTGTGAAATGTGTGTGGTGCCTAAGATGCGATTCCTCCGGTCTGAGCAACATTCTGAGCGTATTTATATAGAATACCACAGTGCTTACAATTCCTGAATAAACAATTCTCAATAAAATGTGCTAATTAATTCTCAATTAATTATGCTAACTTACACTAATTATGAGAGTATTTACAAAATTGAAGATTAACCTGGAAATTCTAAATAGCAACATTTCTATTGATGCAACAGGGATGTATCATGTAAGCATGGGCCTGAGGTAGATTTGCTAGCTGGATGCCCACAGAGTACAGTGCAGTATGGGAACAGCTGACATCAGGAGGTAATCTGTTTGCAAAGTCATGTAGTCAATCCAGTTACCTACTTTGCTTCCACCTGCATCCCGTGTCTTAACATTCCTTAAGCTTCACATAGCTGCTACTGACAGTGAGAAATCATGTTCATTCATAAAAGGAAAGACAGGACTTGGTGTCTTACAGTACTTTGTCATCATCTGCTGAGTCTGTGGGTACAAAATTTCTAGACTTGCTGTCTATTTGAGGGAATTTAGGGAATTCCAGTAATCTTTGCTGAATGCAAAAGAATTGAAAACTGCTTAAGGTCACAGCACTTTAGTGACAAGGCCCATTACCTTGTACAGGTCCAAGTGGGTAAGTGAGTAAACTGAGATGCCTTTTGGAGATGCTGAAGATGCCAGCAACGATTTTAGGAACTGCTACCTAATGGTATTGGCATACCTAATAATATCAAAAGAGCTTTAGAGACTCAGTTTCCCAATGACTTACTGATAATCATTCATCTGGCCCATCAGTAAGTAACTACTGTGTCTGAGCATCTCCATATATGTGTGCACACATATAGATATGTGTATCAGCTGTGCAGGTAAATCTAAGCATGTGTGCATGTCTCTGTGTGAACGTATATGTAATGTGAACATGTGTATACACGTGTGTGTGTGTGTGTGTGTGTGTGTGTGTGTGTGTGTGTGTGTGTGTAAATATGAGCATTCATCTGCACCAACCTTTGTGGTAATTCTCCAGTATTTAAAAGTGAAAAACTCAAAGCCAGCCCTTATGTAGCCCTTAGCCAAGGTGACAGATACACCATAGTTTTCTCAGCAGAAAATTGAGGCTCATGTTGTGGGGGTGGGGTGGGGTGGATACTATAGAGAGATGGGAGAATCAGAAAGGCAGAGTGATTCGAGAATATAACTCACTGACGAACAGTTTCCAAGCCCAGCTCCCATGCTGACCTAGTCTGTGCTCATAGTCAGAGCTGTGTTAAGAGCTAACATCTGGTGGAATCATCTATCATATTCCAAAGCAGACAGGAAAGGCTTCCTGTGCCTCCTCGTGTCAGGGCATAGGGAGAGGCATTGTTTCATGAGCTTGGAGAGAATTAATCAACTGAATTTGGTATAACCCTTGTTTCCCTTTCAAAAGGTTTGCTAAAATAAGTCCTAACCGACTTTTAACAAATCTTTTCCTAAGAAGAGTCATCTGTGGGACCTGGAATGCCTTGGATTTTAACCATCAATGTATGGGGAGTAATTCACCTTATTTATTTTTATACTTACTCATTTGGTGTTGGGGGATCAAATGCGGGGCCTTGTGCTTACCTAGCACTGATCTGTCTTCTAAACTTTGTCTAAAGCACTTTAAACATCCAAAATGAAATTTGCCACAATAAAGCCAAGTTATTAGTGTCAGGAGTCACCATTGTGCTAAGAACAGAGAAGAGCCCTAATCTCCTATCACTCATTTTATGCTTTTTAATCCCATGTGCATTTAAAGGGAGGAATTGATCTTGTTGTAAATTATTCGTCTCAGGTCCTGTGATCACTCATTCAAGTAAACCATGAGTAGATTTTGGGTACAGTTTAAAATGTTAGCAAAGGAGTCATAATTCACTGACCAAAAACGTCCAACTAAGAGCTATAAACCAAAAGAAAAATGAGTTATGGCTTCATCACAAGAGTTACCTTCAGAGAAATATTAAAGAATTAAGTATTATTCTCAGTACACTGGGATTAACTGTTGTTTGCAACTGATCCACTTTGCAGCAAGCTCTCTGCTTGATAGAGAGAGCACAGGAAGAGGGCTGCCAGGATCTCCATCAGCTTCAGTCTAGATTGCTGTCTCCCAACACTCGCTCATTTTCTGCTTCCCTCTAGGGCATTGCCAGCTACCTCGAGTGATTTTATGAAATTCTTCCAAATTCCTCAAATAAGATTAATTTTAACTCACATTAGTGATAAAAGTAAATAGATTCCATATGGCAGTTATAAGACAGAAAATACCAGAGGACCAAACTAGTAATTTGACAAAGGATTCCAACTCATTAGTGAATTTAAGTGATGATTTAGATAACACTTTTTCCATAATAATAAATAGAGTGAGAAAACTTGAGACTATCCTTAGCATATATTCAGGGTATATGTACATGAATGTGTGTGTGAGTGTGTGTGTGTGTGTGTGTGTGTGTGCACTCATGTACACTTTGGGGTTTGGTGGATATAATGGTGTGTGTAAATGGCGGTTGTGTATATATCTGTGATAATACTTTTAAGGCCGCAGATTCTCAGTAAATAGGAATGTAGTTCTGGAATTAAAAGAAAAATGTTACTGAGTGTCAAGTCTTCCAGTCACTTGTTAAAATGCCTCAATAGAATACTTTTTCTCATTGGAAAAATGATTTGCAATGCCTTTCTTTTTTAAAATTTAGATTAAAGTTTTCACCATAGGTGACTGGCCGCAGAGAGAGAGAGAGAGAGAGAGAGAGAGAGAGAGAGAGAGGTGGAGGTGGCAGGGGAGACCCAAGACAAAGCTAACCTGATGCAGGAGCTTGTCCTTGCTTGTCACGTTCTATAATACAATACAGGGACAGCCAAGGGCAGTGGAACCCAGAATAAAGGCAAATAGTTTGTTCTCAGAGACAGAACTTGAATTGTGTGGTGGGCACTGGTCACGTGGGAACCCTGAGAGAGCAGACAGGTAAAGCCACGTTACCACAGGATAGAAACTGGAAAGCTAGTGGTGGAAAATGACACCTTTGAAGGAGGGCATCTGAGTCTCAGGGCAGATCCAGGGAGAGTTCACATCTCTCCTTTAAAAGGATTAATGTTTAATTTCTGCATAATTACGAAGATGTGCTTATTGCCACGTTAAGGTCCTGGACAGTAGTTTTATGTTTAATTTATTTTTAATTATTTTATTTTAGGTGAAACAGTATTTTGCTTGCATGTGTGAATGTGCAACATTTTATGTGCCTGTGGAGGTTAAAAGAGGTGCTGGATCCTTTGCAACTGGAGTTATGGATGGTTGTGAGTCACTCTGTGGGTTTTGGGAATTGAACCTAGGTCTTTGGCAGGAGCAACAAGTGCTTATAACCACTGAGGCAACTCTCCAGTCACTAATGAGTATTTTTAAATTTTTACCTCCAATTATGTTAATATGAACCAAATATATTCTAATTTTAATATTTATTCATGGAGAATTAGACATAATACCTAGATTATTGTATTGTTTTAAGCATGAATATAATTTTATTATGCCTCAAATTGGATGAATTGTCAAAGGGATCATTATAAGAAACAAAATGCTAATGAATTCATTAAGAATTTAGAGAATCTGGTTGTATAGGCCATCCTATGTAATTTACCTAACCTCTGAAATAATTACACCAGATGTCTACTGGACTCAGAGATCGTCCTATTAGTAAACTGCAAAGCATGGTATACATAATTAGTATTGTTAGTAGACTCCTCTCTGAGTTTGTCTTCCCTGCCCTCAACAAATTCTCACAGAGGTCAGGCTGGCTTTGATCTCAGTATGTAGCAGAGGTAGCTTTAAACTTTTGACCCTTTAGCCTTCATCTCCCAAGTGCTGAAATGATAGACACGCACCGCCACCACCACGTCCCTCTGAGTCTCTTTCTGCGACTGGTGGCCAGAGAAAAGCACGAGCAGGTATTGAAGGAGACTCCAAGTTTACTTATGGGGGGTCAGTCATCACAATGTGAATTCTCCCTAGTTGGTCCAGCAACAGTTTTTCATCCAATAATATCTGAAAAATCTTCAGCAGTCTATGATTTCAGTTTCTAAGAAGCCACAATTTGGGCCAGCAAGATGGCTCAGCAGGTAAAGACACTTATTATCAGTCCTGATGAGCTGAGTTCAGTCTCTGTGAACTACCTAGAAGATAAAAAGAGAAAACCAACTCTCATAGGCTGTCCCTTGACTTCTATATACATGCCAAGGCAGGTGCATGCTCTCTCTCTTTCTCTCAGTAAATAAATGTAACCATTGTTTTTTAAAAAAGAAACCACAGTAGTTTGGTTTAATAAATACACATATAAACAAACCAAGCTAAATTTACATGGTAAAGATTTCAAAAGGTGTGTCTATAAACCCTAAAACTTTGTAGAAGGGAGGGAGATCCTTTTACTGGGGAAGGCAGGCAAACTTTACAGTAGTCAGCACCTGGGCTTGCAGATGAAGATCTGGAGTTTCAAGTGCAGAGAGGGAGCAGCTGTGGGCCATGACATCTGCTCCAGGGACAGGAAGCTGTGCAGTCTGCCTGGGGTGTTAGTGTGTGGAAACGCTAGAAGGGAACAGGTCTAAAAGGCATGTGTATGAACTGACAGAACAAAGCACAGAGGCTCTGATAAAGAGCAAATGCGCTTACAATAGGAACACTTCCAAGGAAGTCCTACTGTGATTAGCCGTGATGCTGGCTGTGTGAATCTGAGTCTCCCCTTAGCCAAGTTTATTCAAAACTATTCAACCCCATGGCAGATATCAGTAAGAAAGAATGGCTTTCCTTTAGAATCTGCTTTATAGTTTATTTGCTGGGATGCATTTATTTATACTGAACTTAAGATAGACTTGCTTTTTTTTTCAGCTTTTCTTTTTTATTTTATTTTTTCCAATTTTTATTAGATATTTTCTTCACTTACATTTCTTTCTCTTTTTTCAGTTTTTTATTAGATATTTTCTTAATTTACATTTCAAATGCTATCCCGAAAGTTCCCTCTCCCCTCCCCCCGCCCTGCTCCCCTGCCAACCCACTCCCACTTCTTGGCCCTGGTGTTCCCCTGTATTGGGGCATATAAAGATTGCAATACCAAGGGGCCTCATTTCAAATGTTATCCCAAAAGTCCCCTATACCCTCCCCCATCCCTCGCCCTGCTCCCCTACCCACCCACTCCCACATGTTGGCCCTGGCGTTCCCCTGTACTGGGGCATATAAAGTTTGCATGACCAAGGGGCCTCTCTTCCCAATGATGGCCAACTAGGCCATCTTCTGCTACACATGCAGCTAGAGACAGGAGCTCTGGGGGTACCAGTTAGTACATATTGTTCTTCCACTTATAGGGTTGGAGACCCCTCAGCTCCTTGGGTACTTTCTCTAGCTCCTCCCTTGGGAACACTGTGTTCCATCTAATAGCTGACTGTGAGCATCCACTTGTAGATTTAACACCTACCCAAAATCTACAATGAGTACTCATCCCATTAAGAAGGGTCAGAGTTCCACAATTATTTTGGAATCTAAAATAAGTCATGTGCAGAAAACTTAATGAATTCACAGTCCACATTTGTAACTGGGCCCTTGCTAATGAGACCAAAGTTTCTCCCCCTGTGTTTCCTGTGGCTGTCATCTACCAAACTCTATCAAGAAGCTGCCAGGGAGTAGGTCAACCATGGAATTGATCCAATAGTAAAATGCTCTTTGACAGATGTCTGTGGCAACCAGAAGAGGGCGACACTCATGGGTGCTGGGAATGAACTCAGGTCCTCGACAAGAACAGCAAGCGCTCTAACTGCCGAGCCATCTCTTCAGCCTCCAAAGAAATGTGTCTTGCTGCTTCTTTTTTTTCTTTTAATTAAGAGAATTCTGCAGGAAGATACATAAGTGTATAGTGTGAATTATGAGAGAACTAAATACCTTGGATAAACCCCTACGTCTGTCACCTATGAGCTCTTGTAACCTTGAACATTTATGTGTGTGAGTGTGAGCACCTATGACCTTGAATGAGTTTTCTTTTTCCTTGTCTGTTTGTCTGTTCTGTTTTGGAAGAAGTGTGTGACCTTCCTGTGTGTCCATTTCTATAGAATGCATGTAACCATAGAATCTTTAAGGTAGGGTTGATGTGAGAGTGTCCAGATAATCTTCTCTTTGTCCCTTTGACCCAGATTTCAACGGTTCTCTTCCCTGTTCTATACTTTGGAAGGCTAACCCATACCTTAGGCATCAAGGGGCATTTGCGTCTGGTTTTCTGTTAGTTAGCTGGGAGGAGGCTGCAGCCAGAGAGCCCAAGGCAGGAAGAGAGTGAGGTCGGAGGTGTTTATCTCGCTTCTTCTTCTACCAGGTGGCCAAGAATTGTCTTCAACCCACGGCTCTTGCCAAGCAGTCTCTGGAAAGAAGCTCTCCTTAGGATACCTCCTGGTGTGTGTGTGAGGGTACCCTTAAGAGTCCCTGCAGGCTGTGTAGGAGGGGGTGAGAGGCGCCCTGCCGCGGTGAGGCAGAGTGTTGCATGATCTCTTACTGAGTTCCCCAGAGCCAAGCGGAGCTTCGCCTTTTTATTCGGCGCACTTTAATGTATCCAATTTGTGTATGCCATCTGTTTCCTGCCAAGATCCCGATTAATAAGACCAGGTCTTCGTTCTGAAGCACTTAGAACAATAGCTGGCTTGTAGTAAGCACTGTATAAATATTTGATAAACAAAAGAAATGAGAATAGGAACCATTTGTAGTCAACATTAAACATATGTCTCTGTAGCCATATAAAGCAAAACTTCACAGCTCTTTTCCCAAATAAAACTACTCTCCTCAGTGGATTTTACGTGGATGGAGCAACCATCAATTTTCAATCACATTTGTAGTGTTTTGGTTTAAAGGGGGAAAACACCTTTTAAATAAAATATTAGGGTTATTTTTATTTGACATGAGCCTATGGGAAATTTATTCACTATAATAGTTGCATATAACTATTTCTCTCTTTTAAATACCTTTTTGCCATCTTTGTCTTTATACTTTTAATCATGCATACAATAATTTTGTTGATGTTTTGGGACAATTTGGAATGCAAACATCTATGCTTCTTACTAACTGATCAGATAGAAGTATTTTTCACAGATGTTCCCATCACTACAAATGCATCTGAATAGAATGACAGGATGCTGCTTGGCACAGAAGACGGAATTCTGCTTGCTGGTGGCCGCCACTCCTTTCTGTAGATCTAAGGTACTGAGGTTCCTTCTTACCCTCCTATTCCAAGATGTTTAGCTGTTTTGTTCACCACTGATTTTTAACAAAGTAACCAAAGAGTCGCAGCTACCTTCTTGTTCCAGCACTCATCTATTTGTTTCCAGTTCCAGGAGTTGATTGTCTTAGATTCATTGTGGTAGTTATATCTCCTACGTTTTAAAATTCTAACTTATTTCTTAGTACTCTGGTCTCAAGTGAGCAGCAAAAGAGAATAAAAGTTTGAAGCTTTGCAGATCTGAGCATATCTCTTCTTTTGCATTTATGGAAGATGATAACTTGCCTAAACAGTAGGATCTGCAAGTCTTTTTCCTGAAAGTTCTATAGCTGTTATTTCAGGAACTTCCAATTATTTCAATAGCAGAGAAATATGATCATAGTCTGGTTTGCATCACTTTGTAACTAAACAAGGGTGCTTGCTAGAAGACTATTGTTATAGAATAATATGCCATTTCACACTTATAGATTAATAAGAAAAAGGCTCATGTCTAACTCTGGCTAATGCCCAAAGAAGAGTTGACCTTGAATAGAAGATTTTGCTAACTTATATAAATCTAAGCATTCCATATATGCTGTCACTCTTGAGTCTCTTTATGGTCACAGCCCCAAGATACACTTTGATAGCTGGAACAAGAAAGCAGCTGTGACTCTTTGGTTACTTTGTTAAAAAAAAAAAAAAAAAAAAAAAAAAAAACAGTGGTGAACAAAACAGCTAATTTAAACAAAGAGACTGCATGTCAGACCACTTGGGAAGATGGGAGATTTACACAACAAAGATATTGCTAGAATTATTAAGTACAGTTTTTCAAATAGTTGTTACCCAGGGTCTTGCCCACCTGGAGGAATTATGTGTTTTTCCAGAAGAGAAATGGGGGCTCTATGGCAGGCCACAACTTACCAGTGGTTATAGCCCTGTGCTGCCCCCTTGAGCTACCAGCTGGAGGCATGTTCTTTGGGATGGGCCTAAAGGCTGGTTGTAAGTCTGGGTGGTCTCCTTTGTTATGGGAACTGAGCTGGTCAATCTTGGTGAACCAACATTTATCTTCTTGTATTCTAAAGTCTGCTTATCTCTAGCAGGCATGGTTAGCAGATTACTTATCTTGTGGGTATTTTGGAGCTAGTGCTCCTTTAGCTAAATTGGACTTTGTGTGATTTAATTATTAGTAATTATTAGCAAATCTATTAGTAAATCTTTTACAGCATCAATACTATTAGTTCAAGTTTCTTCTCAATCACTATGTCACAAAAATAATCTTTCAATTCTGCTACCAAACTTTTGGAAAATGTAAATTTATTTTGAAATGATACTATGCACATGATAGCTAAAAGGATATTTATAAATAAGTTCAACATAATAATAAATTCCAATTAAAATACATTTTAAAATGTCAATTAAAGAAACAGATTACATAAGATCAGAAAAACATAGTATGACAACAACATCATTTCTCCTCCCCCAAGTTTATAGATTCTAGTGACTAGGATAATTGGCTAGCCAGTGGATGTCTTATCACACATACAAAATAAAACTAATGCTTTAAGACCTAATATAAAAGCAAAATTTTAAGACTTTTAGAAGAAAAGAGAAATCTATACCTCATGGTAGGAAAAGAGTTCTCAACTCAGATTTAAAAACAAACAGAAGCCTCACAAAAAATATTCAATATGACTATAAACAGTGAAAACTTTTGTATATCAAAAAGTCATTAAAAACTGTAACATCAATTCTAGTACAAGTTTCTTCTACATAACAATGCATCCTCTATACTACTATATATATTTAATATAGATTTTATTAAAATATTTAATTTATATAATTAAAAGAGTTTTATAGTTTATAAAATTTATAAATACACATTTTAATTTATGTAATTAATTATGTAACTATATATAATCAAATATAAATATGTAATTTATATTATATATATTATATACATTTAAGTATAAGAGGTAATCCACAGATTGGGAGACATTTGAAAAAAAAAGTTTAACTGATAAAGCTCTAAACAATAAAAAATTTATGAAAATTCAGCAAAAATGGCAATATACAATATATAAAAATAGACATCCTAGAAAAGGGCATATAGATGCCTAACAAAAAGAGATGGGTGAGAGTGGATGCTGTCCGTCTTGATGGCATCATTCAAAAAATGAACGGACTAAAGCTGAGTGTGGTGAAGGACACCAATAATTCTCAGAACTTTGCCAGCTCAGGCAGGAGGATAAAGCAAGTTCAAGGCTAGCCTGACCCACATATGGAGTTCAAGGCCAGCATGAATTAAAACTACCACTACCACCAACAACAAAAACACACATTCTCCACATCCCCAATAAACTTGCTTCTAGAGTAATAATCCATAAACACCGCAAATATCCTAGTTACTTTGTCAACTTGATATAACCAAGCGTCATCTAAGACAGGCCTCAGTTGTGGACTTCCCTGGCTGAGAATATAACCTGGGTGCATGTCTGTGGTGAATTGGTTTGGTTATAAGCTGAGACAGGAGGGCACGGTCCACTGTGGGCTGAAAAAGCTGAGGCCTGTTGAAATTGTTTTCAGTGGAGACTTTGGAAGTCTAGGTGCCAACAGAATTGCTCTTGTTCTCAGGGAGTAAAACATGATAAGTGAAAAGAAAAACTATGGGATATAAACAAACTAAAAATGGGCTCTGGGCAGCTTTAAATTTCCTACTTCCTACACGTAACAAATTGACATTTTGACCAAGATATAAAAAGCAGTCATCCAAAGCGCCGGAGAACAGCCAGACAGATCACGGAGGGCAAGTGAGACGGGAGAGCAAGAATAGCAAGAGAATTTCTCCCTGTGATGCTAGAACCCTGCACCCAGCCTCATGCCAAATAAACGTATGGCTGAAAAGTCCCTTGGTCTTTCCGGTGCCAGAAGGCAGGATAGAAGGGAAAGGTGACGGCAGTGACTAGGAAGTGAAGGGGACATCTTGGAAAGAAGAGGGCCACAGCGTATGGTGTAACATATTCTGTGTATACATCACACACTCTATCAACTGGCTCTATTTGTGAGACTATACCAGCAAGGATACATACATACACACACACATACATACATACATACATACATACATACATACATACATACATACATAATTGATTCAGGTCTATTGAAGATACTGGAAAAAAAGACTGAGGTGAGATTTTTTTGTGTACATGCATAAACAAATACATAAATAAATGAATAAATATATTTTCCCTACAGAGAGTTTTCTCAGCTATTAAGAAATACTGCTTAGTTTCTGTATTAAAGCTCATTATGTTGAGCTGCCCTTGAGTTTCATAAACTTAGCAAGCCCTTTCCCTAGTGCACACACACTCCACACACTTTACAAAACATTCTCCTCCGTTCACATCTTTTTCCTCTTCTTCTGGTTCATTTTTCTTCTCAGAGCCTGATGGTCTACCCTCGAACCTCCTTCCTGCCCACATTTGCCCTGGCGCATTATGCAGTAATATCCTTTCTGACTTGTTAGCTTAGCTGCTTTCTGCTCACGGGGTTGTTTAGCTTTGACTGACTGTTCAAACCACATCTCGCCTAAGTCTTTTTTTTTTCCAGTATCTTCAATAAACCTGGATCAATTAGCTTATAAAGAAATAGGAGTTATTTGGCTCATGATTATGGAGACTCTAATGAAAATCAAGCAGCCTTATTGCTTTGGGGACCAAATAAGAGTGCCAGATGCCAGTAATGGGGAGCCTGTGCCTTAGCAAACTGTTAACTAGAGAAGGAGATGCAGACAGAGGGGTTGGTTGGTTCACGAAGACATATCATCGTCCCTTAGAAATGAAGTTTATTGAGCCAAAGGACCACAAGTTCATCATCAGGCCTTGACACAGGAGAGAGAACATTAAACAGAAAATGGTATCATTCCTTGGGACCATTCATCTCCCCTACCTCCTAGTGGCCTGGAGCTTGGACAAATAGGTTAGGCAGCCTGCCTGGGGTACTCAGGAATTCACCTGTCTCCATCTTCCCACCTTGGGGTTTTTACTGCTTATCAACATAATAGGCTTCTTTGTGAGCTGTGGGGTTAACCTGGTTCCCGTGCTTGCAAAGGAAACACTTTACCAACTGATACACTCCTCCACTCAAATGTTTTCACGTAAAATGTTGCTTAAACAACGATGTCAAAGGTTTGTAAATACATCACAAACCTCTGATGATTTTAAATTACACAAGAAGTCTGCTTTTTCATCTCTATCTCTTCCATCTACCCACTGCCAGAATATCTACCTCAGCGAGTCAGTTCATAACAAGAATTAGAGAAACACTTTCATGAATGAACTGTGCTTTCTTCTCTCACAAGCCTAGAGTTCATTTTTTAAAAATATATAAGGTTTATGGTTCATAATGTTATTTACATGTCTCCCTGTTATATGATACCTCTTCTCTAAAATATTACTGATAAAATTATCTTACTGTAAGATTAGCAATGCGCCTGTGCTTTCTGGGAGTGTCCAGCCAAAACCTCTGATCTCTTACTACTAGAATTCCACTGCCTCTGTCATCAGGTCTCTATCTGCAGGGATTATTCAGTTCATGCTGAGAATGTTTCAGTACTTCAGATTGTTCACTGTTCAAAGTCCCTTAGGTAACTGCAAGATCTGTAAGCCAAAGCATTCCTGGGTTATAGGTCTTAACTTCACTGAAAATTCACTGCGTCTTTCTGCCATTGGACTGTGAGCATCTGGTGACTTTCCTGTTTCTGCTGAAGGCATGGTTCTTATTAGACTAAAGCCTTTCAGTCCACACAATTAGTGTTTCATAGCACACTAGGGAACATTTATTAATTTCCATCTTACTTGTCTTTTGAAGGTTATGGGGTTATGAGTTCTAAGTCGGAGTTATTGAAACTTTAAAAGGTGTAAATAGGTAAATATTATGGCTCTTGCAAAAGTGAGACATTGTCCCCCTTTAAGCGTGTGATTAATATTACTAATAAAAATGTCATCAGCCTTCCCCACTATGGTGACACAGCTAGGAACACATTTTGTGTGTGTGTGTGTGTGTGTGTGTGTGTGGCTTTCTTTCTATCTCTAATGAGATCTTTTGAGAGGCTGTTTAATACAAGAAAATCACCTTTTCTAAGTTCTTGGTGCTTACTGATCTTCAATGATTCTTCATGAAAAGCAGAATAATATTTCTCTGTATTTGGTAAAGACTTGTCTTGCATTTAAAAATCTGTCATTTGTTTGGTTATTTAGATGAGAGTTTGTTTCTTTGTCTCATCCAGTTGAATAAAAATGCTGCTTTTGTTAAAGATTCAGTTTTGGGAACAAGGGAAAGCATATTCTTTGGCAAACAGACCACATTCTCTATATTAATTTAATTTTGTTTACACACTAGTATGTAACTTAAGTAGCTATTTCCTTACAATATTAGTCATAGTATATGGGATTGGACATATAGTGAGATATTTAACTTTGATCATAGAAGGTAGTTGCTTTTAAACAGCCTTGTTGAGATAAAGTATTTTTCCCATTTAGAGTACAAGACTCAGTGCAATCAGCCCCACAACCTAATTTGAAAATCTCACCATGGAGACATTCTGAAGACATTTTATGTTTGTAAGCAGCCACTCCCAAATCTCTTCCGACCACACCAGCCCTAGACCTCACTAATCTGCTTTCTGTTCCATAATTTAAGCAGTGTTTAATTTTTTTAAACTTATTTTTGGTGTTCTGAGATAGGTCTTACTACATAGCTTAGGCTGGCGGAGAGCTCAGTTGCCTTGCTTTAGTTAAGTACTTAGATTACAGGCTTGTGCCAACATGCATACATTTTAATACAGATTTTAATCATTTGAAAGTTTTGGTGATTTAAGGCATTGTTAGAATGAATATATTCAATACCATAGTCTGGTTATAGCAGTTTTTAAAAAATCTTGTCAGGATTTTTTACCTTTAAATGAAGCATCTGGTTGAAAACACCCGAAGTCATTGATCAACTGGCAGGACTGCTTATCCATGTCTGTGCAGTTTCTCTACCATTACTTTCCTATTTATACAGATCCAGCTGGGCTGTTACAGCAGAAAGATGCCAAGGGTTTGAACATTTAGTATGAAATGCAATCAAGGCCTCAAAGCAGAGAATCTCAGGCAAAAGATCAGTCCTTTTTATTCAGATTTCCTCACCTGTGTGTGTGTGGGGGGGGGAGGTGAGAGAGAGAGAGAGACAGACAGACAGAGAGACAGAGAGACAGAGACAGAGACAGAGACACACAGAGAGGAGAGAGACACAGAGAGATGAGAGAGACACAGATAGAGACAGGAGAGAGAGACAGAGAGAAAGATATTATACTGTGAACCCACATAAGTGTTACATGTTCAGTATAAGTATATTTTTCTGTGTACAGTAAACATACTATGTGTTTGTATTCCATGTACATGGAATTTTTTTCTACAAAAAGCACTTAGAGTCACAAGACATCATCTAGGGAGTCTAGAGGTTAGACTCTAAATGTGAAAAGCAGAAGTCTGTAGACTAGTGTTCTAGGTAAACGTTTAATTGTACTGGTTTTATTCAAAAGGCTGGGGGTTATTTATCCATTCAGTCATTCATTCAATAAATGTTTATTTATTAACAACAGTGTAAAGGCCTAGTTCAAGACCCAAGGAAAAACTCAGAGCTTTATTATAGCTGACTTGAGAAGTGTTTCCCGACTCCAGCACATGAAAGAGTAGGCTGTCTTCTTATAAGAAATGAGCTTAAAGAGTCATGAATCTTTTCTTTTTTTAAACTGCAGAGTATATTTTGCAGAAAAATTCAACATAATTGGAACATACCTATCTTTTTTCTTTTTAGGTGAATTAGGCCTTAACTGACAGATAGCCCATTTTGGTCTAAAATTCAACAAATACTCGGAAAATCTTATTCCACACAATCTTTTGACTATGTCACTTGCCATTTATAGTTGATGGCCTTAAGCAAGAAAAAAATGTAAGGTTGGGAAAAAATATTAATGCAAGTTGATAACAAAGCTGAATTCTGTAAATCTATAGCAGCTTATAGCAATCACAAAAGCATGCAAAAGTCTTTCATCTATTCAAAAATATGCAGTGCACAGAATGTCTGCTAAGGTGCATGACAAGTCAGAGTTAAATATATATTAATAAATGAATTAGCTTCAT
Source organism: Mus minutoides (assembly GCA_902729485.2). Taxonomy (NCBI): domain Eukaryota; kingdom Metazoa; phylum Chordata; class Mammalia; order Rodentia; family Muridae; genus Mus; species Mus minutoides. The sequence continues at coordinate 663,505 of LR749509.1, forward strand.
AAATAATAGCCATAATGACATTTTAGGAGACAATAAGTCTGAGGATTGTCAGAAAACGGTTGGATGTATGAGCTTCACGTCTCAGTGATTCTTCAAAATGAATAGGCTTTGCAAGATAGTTCAGACCCGAGACCAGCCTATTTCCTTGAATAATTTACTTGTTGTCAATTTGTACAGCCACATTACACATGCAAATTGTGCTGCCTGTGCAAACACCACTTGGAGATGATAAAAACAAATTTACGAAGGCTATAGAAGGAGGATTTATTTCACTTTCTCACCCCGGTCAAGCAATACATGTATCTGACGATTGTGTGTACCCAATTTTGTTGTAATTATATCAGCAAATTATTCCTTATAATCTTATTATTTTTAGCAGTCTCCTTGTGCTTGGGATAATTAGCTTTCTTCACTCAGTGTAAAAACAATTCAACTTGCCAGCCAGGCAGGGCATAGCTCCATTATCTGTTTTGGGTTTAAATTTATTCCCTATATTCTTGGACACTTTGTGTAAATTAAAAATTTCATAGTCCCTAATACTGTACACGCTGTTCATTCAGTGATGAATTAAGGCCCCTAAACCTCTCCGTTTGCTATTAGATATCTCATCCACTTTATATGTTAATCTGTGCTAATGAATTCCACAACCCCTAGCCACAGCGAGATGACTAAAATTATTACCACTTACAGAGATATGCCTTTTTCATTTAAAGTTCAATTCAAATTGCTCCCATAAACAGTCTGCCACACAAAGATACCTCCTATAAAGGAGAGTTACTTACCTATAAGTAGAGTTCTCTGAAGGTAGTATTATCTTCAGATGCACATTCCTGGGTCATGTGCCCTCAGGTCTGTGGCATGGTGGGGGAGAGGATTCAGAGCGATGGGGAGGTCTTTCTTTCCTTGGGGCTCTTCATTAGCTCTGCGGCCCGTATTCCTGAGGGTTACTGGTGCCACACCCCTTCACCCAGCCAATCCTGTTCTGAACATGACAGACTCTGTGTTGATGACTAAAATAAAGAGTTGAAGGACTAGTTGTCATGAGTAATTGCATAGAAGCAAGAGGCACACTTACCACCTTCAAGAACTTACCTACAAAATTCTGTGCCTCATCACTGAAAAATGAATCTGGGAGCTTTTAACATATAAAATGACATTTAACCTCTATATTACCTCTACACAAATAACTTTTTATTGTAAACGCAATGCATTCCCCTCATGGAAGAATTAGAATATATAAACATAAAATAGGTTTTATAAAAAAAAAATCACACTCACTCCCACAGTATAGTGGCAGCCACAACTGCTGTCTGGTATCTATTTTTTATGGGTTTTCCTGCTTAACCTTATTTAGATGACAAGAGACTGTCATTGTGACTTATACTAGAAATTCCAGAACTTGAGAGGCTGAGGCAGGAGAATGACTGAGGGCTTAGAACCACCCTGGGCTATGCAGTGAGTTTCAAGTCAATTTAAGCTGTAGTATGTATGTGTGTATGTGATATATATGTAGTATATGTAAATATATATGTCGTATATGTATATGATGCATATGTATGTGTATATGAGGTATATGTAATATGTGTATATGATGTATATGTATATGGCAAGTCACTAATCTTGTCACCTCCTTCTTCCACTTTCTCTAAGGAAGGCATGCAGGGAGTATGTCCCATTTGCCCTTAACTCTGTGACTTTGCCCACTTCCAGAATGGCAGCTGCACCTTAGCTTGGTTCATTCTTCTTCTCTCAATAGAACATTCAAGACCATTTTTTGTTACTTTGGCACCAGCGTTCTCTCTGGGACTACCACCTTCCCAAACAAGCTTTCCTAAATGAGGTGGCAAGGCACCAACCATGAGGTAAAATGTGATGTGATGGTCTTGTTCTAGACATCATCAGATCTTGTGTAGGTGGAGGGCTGTTAGTATAGGTGGCTCGTCACATATGCTGTTGGTTTTTCTGTGGTTCTTAGACTGTGTGGTGTCATCATGGCTTTGTAGAAGAGAACATCAAGGGTCAAGTGGATGATGTAATGTGCCTAGAGAAAGGAATTAGTGCCTGGAGTTTTCCAAGTGCTGATGGGAATACTTATTTTAATTCGTGCCCTTAATTGTCACTGAGACTTTGGCACTAAGTGCGGTATTTAGTGCGGTATTAAGTGGGTATTTAGTGTGTTTTCAGTATTTCCCTTTAAAGAGAGATGATTTCCCAAGCTAAATCTATGGAAACCTTTTTGGTTAGAAATCCAAAGCTTCTTCATACATTGTTTTATTTAGAAGTCCTTTAATTATTTATTAGCTTGAAAAGGTGATTCACATAAAGCAAATATTTTACTGCAGGAGAGTTTATAATAGTCTACCTTTTATAGTATCCTCTACTTAGAAGTCAAAACAACTTCTTAGGAATGAGTCTTTTCTTTTTTTTTAAATTTCTGTTCATGGTTAAGAAAATGACCCTCCAGATTAACTTGAGTAAAGATCACACCTGAGAGAAGCATGATGAGAACCACCCTAGAATCATCACCTCATGCCTCAGGGTCACTCATGCTGTTACATACCCACATAGTTAAGACAGAAATACATATGACGGGTTACAGCCTGCGAGCAACTTCCAGTTAGAGGAACGGTTTCATATGCCATCTTCAACTATGAAACCATCATGCAGGTGATAGATGGAGCAGCTGCAATTAACCTGAGTTAGTATTTGGCAGGGCCAGAGGGATAACTCTTAACACATAATCTCCCTTAAAGTGTGATGTGCTTTTAAGGGAGGATTAGATGTACTTCACTGTATCACTGTAGCATCTTCTCGGGAACACAGTGTGTCTACCTCATTGTTTCATTGCTACTTATAAATCTCAAGTGTTTGATTATCTCTCACAAAACTAAGCTCAGAAGAATGTAAAGTAGGCAAGGTAGGTTTCCTGCACATCCGTTGTCCTCAGGTCTGTCTCCTTCTTGTCTCTCTTTCCAGCCAACCCTGCCTGTTCCTGAATGCCCTGTGGCTTGTGTCCCTCCATTACTTCATGGAACCACTCTCCTGAAAAAAGTTGGCCATTCAAACACATTGTTATACAGTTGGCTAATAAATCTTAGTGCGCTTTCATCCCCAGCAGTATTTTTATTTTGACGGGGATTAAATCCTAGAGCCAATGTTTGTGAGCCAGGAAAAATGTTCAAATATCTATCAAATGGCATGACTTAGCTCAAAGTTCCCAAGCAATAGGGACATTGTTGAATGGCATGTGGAAGGCTGGCTTGCTTTCTTTGTCCATGTTACAACTTATATTTTGGCCTGTTCTAGTCATATAGAGAATGGGGATAAACAGAAATCTTGTTCATATGGTTGCTATGGGGATTAAGTCAGTGTGAATGTAAAAAACCTACTTGGAAGTACTGACATTTCAGAGAACTCACTTCATTTCTTACTTTTCTTCCTCTGTACTTCCTCCTCATTCCTTGAAGAAGGTGGTGTGGTATGGAAGAACTCACATGGGCTTAGGAATCAGGTATTCTGGGCACAGATCTGGACCACATGATGGTGAGCACATAATCTTTCTGAACTTTAATTTCCTGTAGGGTAAAAAAGAGATGGTTGGAATATGTCATGTTTTTATCATGAAAATTAAGAAGATTGTGTCTACTTAGTAATGTGCTATGTACCCAGTGGGCACATGTTAATGAATTATGGTTATCAATTCTAGTAAAGGCAAAATACAGATATTTAGGTTCAAAGGTACAATTTTCTAAATATAAAATTATCTCTGGCAGTTAGATAATCAAATATGGGTGTCAGCTTGTTAACATTTAAACAGTTAAGTTTCTAGATTTCTGAGCTAGAATGCTATTTTTTAACATGCATACATTCCTGTGATCCAAGGCAAATAGGCAAATAAAAACTACAATAGTATTATTTGGGAAAAGTAATTTGGTAATATTCTAACAAGATGCTAGTGAACAAACTATCACAATAAAGAAAAAATGAGTATTTGAAAAATATGACCTATGTGCTGAATGACTCCAGGAAAAAAAGAAAGTAAAAAGAAAGTATACAAAATATATCATCAAGCAAAATTATATAATTTCATCTTTCCCTTAGCATCTTTAAATTCTCACTACTCCTTAAAGGCTATTCATGATATAAACTATGTGTTTGATGGTTCTATCAAGGATAATGAACGCTAGAGTAAAGTAATCCTAAAATACTGGGGAAGCATGTAATCATGGTTACAATGTTACTTTTGGAGATCCGTGGGTTTCCTTTAGTGGTTCTTCCTCTTGCCACCACCATTTTCTCATGTTCTACTTCTTCCCTTCTACATTGAACCATAATCATTGTTGCAATGTTACTTTTGGAGAATAGGTAGTTTGTTTCCTTTACTCTTACCATTATTTCCAAGTTCACTTCTTTATATCTCCATTGAACGGATTTCTAAGTCCTTTACATTCATGGTTTTAAAACTGTTTCCTAAGTCCATGGCTAAAACAGAAACAGGAGGTTTTTGCTTCGGAATTTAGTGCTATGTCATCATTAACAGATAATTAACTAATTAACAGATTGTCTTAACTCCAGTCTACATGACTCTGTTGATATCTGTTTTAAGGGTCTCCACAATTTGATGTCTAATATTTCCAATTTTTTGATGATAAAACACAGGTTCAGGGAATTTTAGATAGTTAAACATAATGTAACTGGCTTCATAATTCTAAATTTAAGGTCTTTGTAAGCAGAGCTTGTTAAGTCTCCGAGTTTCCCTAAATAGCTTTCCTATCATTTACATCTGTTTTGTTCTTCCTATCCTCAAGACCAGATATTTCCTATTTTCATCAAGAAGCTCTCCTTGAAACTCAATCTGATTCCTCTGTCCCCTATTAAGTATGGTAGTGACACTAGTCTAGTGTCTATACAGTGCTTGGTAGTACCTTCTTCACATTAAGGTTATTTACCTCACCAACCAGATTTTGGATTCTTGGGCAGCTTATCTGTCTTAGCTAACCATCTCTTCTTTCTGCCCAAGACAATGTTTCCCCAGTGTTTGTATTTAATCAATCAATATCAATCAATATTAAAGTCAATATTGGATAAATGAGTAAAATTTCCATTTGAAAAGAGAAGTAGGGTTCTGAAGTATTGCAAGAGTTCTGAGATTTTCCAGTAATATGGTAAGTTTTAAGAAAAAAAGTGACTTAAATAACCTGGAAATTTTGCACACAAAACAATTTTTCTCAACAAGAATATATTCTGTAGATATAAGAAAGACATATGCTAATGTTACAGCGGAGGGGGAAGGTTTCCACAGTGGAAGTGTTACAGCTCTGAAGAGGAAGGTATCCTGGCAACTGGGAGCCAAGGAATACCACAGTCACATCACACGATAAGACACAAGAGGGTTGCTGGAATACCACAGTCATATCACACGATAAGACACAAGAGGGTTGCTGCCTCTGCTTGGGTGAGAAGCAGTGGAGTACACAAGAGGCGGGCTTTATGAAGGGTTTTCTTTTGGGGGGTGGCAAGCTTTTCCAGGGTGGGATCTGGATCCAGGCTCAGGTATTGGTGAGATTTTGTGGCCTGTCCCTGTAGGGTAGGCCTTGAGGGCTTACACTCGGTTTAACCATTCTTCCAGTTCTCAGTGTCTATCTCTGTGGTCAGTGCACAAGGTTATACCTTATGTAGAATCCATTTGTTCTTGATTTCAAAGTTAATAGTTGATCCAAGTACTGGCAGTAGTAGGGTGGAGTACTAAGCCTTAAGTGGGACTTTTGTATCACTGCTGCCGAGGCTGAAGGAGCCCAGAAGAGAGAGTAGCAAGAAAACAAGAGCTGGGGATGAGGTGGCAGCCACAAAACAGTGTGTCCTCATGTATGGCATGGCCCTCACAGTCCTGCACTCAGTGCAGCTTTGGTTATGTGCACAAGACCTGTACAGGACAAGGTTCTTCTTTGTTGCATCATGGAGGAGAGGGCAGCTAAGGCCGCATGTCTCCCTGAGGTATGTGATTGATAGTTAGTGGTTGCTAGGGGAGAGAGTGCCATTTTTGTCAGTGGTGTACACACTGAAAGGTAGCCCGTGCTTAAACTTCCCACATCTGCTCATGCAATCAAACCTAACTAGGGACATACATGTGATGTGAAAGTTTTAAGGAAGCCTCTTGTGAAGAAAAGTTTCAGAGGAAGAGGGAATGGGATGAAAAAGCATAATGAAAATTACTAAGATGCATTACATACACATATGGAAAATTACTAAGATGCACCATAGTAATTCAATATGTATCTTAGTAAACATATTATTTTAGTAAGATATTATTGAGTATATAATTACCAATACATTTAATATTGCTGTTATATCATAATAGTAATAGTAATTATTAGTAAATATCTTAGTAAAATATATATGGAGGCAAAACACTCAAACTCAAACACACACACACACACACACACATTTTTTTAAAAGAGATCCCATAAGAGGGGCCTAGGAATATGGCTCAGTCAGTAGAATGTTTGTCAACCAAGTATGAGGACATGAGTTTGGATACTTAGTACCTGTATAAAAATGGATTTGGCACAGTATGCACTTGTAATTCCAGTACTGGGTACTCAGAGCCAGAAGGATCCCTGGGGCTTACTGAATAGCCAGTCTATGTGAATTGGTATACTCTAGACTCAAGGATAGCCTGTCTCAAAAACTAAAGTGGAGTGGAATTGAGGAAGACTCATGTTGACCTCTGACACCTACATGCACATGCGCACCATGCACATAGGATTCCATGAGAACTGCAAGAATTGTATCTGCATGCATTAGAGAACATTTCCAATTCATTTATAGCCAAATAAGTTGCTTTCTGTCCAGCATTTGCACAGATAACACCTGTAAACTCAGGAAGAAACAAAATATATATGGCAACAAAAAGTATTGAGCGGGGGAGTAAAAGCTGATAGATATTGGAGAGATTGGACACTTTGATAGAGGAGAACCGTAAGGTGTGAGTTTATTGCTATTTCTGTGTTTTGTTCTGCAGGCAAGATAAAGTCAACATGCTGGAGAGGACACAGTGAAGCCTGGTCTTACTTGGGAAAGAACTGGCCCAATAGCTATTGCTAGAATGCACAGGAGACTTTTGGAAAGAAGAGTGTGATTGCAAATTTTACTTTTAACTAATGGCCTAATCTCTGGGTTGACCAAGTACCATGCAAGCAAAGGGCATGCTCTCAAGGAATACAGCTAAGAAAAAAACCAGCAAAACTTTACAGCTAGGCCATAAAAAAAAAAAAAAACCAAACACAAACGAACAAACAAAAGCAGAACTTAAATCTGCACTGCCTCCTATTTCTGAAAACATAGAGTTGGTGCATTTGGTTAGGCCAAATTAACTTCCTGATTGTGATAGCCAACCAATGTTCTTTGAAGGAACGTACTGTAATTCAGAGTTTCTGCCACACATCATTCACAATTTCCAGGATAGAATCCAAATCATTTGTGGTAGCAGATTGGATAGAAGGGCATTTTGGAGATTACTAAAGTGAACCTCTGGGGGTATTGTGAGGGTGTTTCCAGAGAGGAACAACTAAATAAAGAAGGCTGATGATTGCTGTGGTGCTTTGAGTGAGGAATGTTCCTATAAGTGCATATATTTGAATACTTGGCTACTAATTGGTGGTGCTTTGGGGGAAGTAATAGAATTTTGAAAAGATGCAGCCTTGCTGGAGGAAGCACATGGGTGGGGGTGGCGGGCTTTGAGAATTTATAGCATCATTCTACTTCCTGTTCTGTCTCTGTCTCTTCTCTCCTCCTCCTCTTCCTCCTTCTCCTTCTCCTTCTTCTCCTTCTCCTCCTTCTCCTCCTCCTCCTCCTTCTCTCTCTCTGTCTCTCTCTCCGTCTTCGTCTCTGTCTTTATCTCCCTCTTCCCCCTCACTCCATCTCCCCTCTCTCTCCCTCCCTCTTCCCATGTATGGATGAAAATGTAACCAGCCAGATTAATGCCTCTGTTGGCATACCATGCCTTATCCACCATTATGAACATCTCTGGAACCATAAACCAAAATAAACTTCCTTCCTTAAGTTACTCTGGTCATAGTATTTTATAGCACCAATACAAAAGGAAACTCTAACACCTACCCTGAATGCAGGTAGTTTTAAACAATGATTGGACCTGCCAGACACACCATATGAGCTGAAATATTCTCTGAAATCATAAGCAAAATAAAATTTTCTCTTTTTAGGGTGTATCTATCTTGTATTGACAGAAAAACTAGATGGTAAGTATCTTTACCTGTTGAGACATTTTGCTGAAACAAACCATTTTCAATATAAAAGTGAACAAATAGTAATTCCGAGATTATTTCAATGTTTGAATTAAATGAGTAATTATTTTTTAGGGTAGAAAGGACTGTAAGACAATGAAAAGATAAGAAACCTCCGTTGAGAGATAAATAATACAAAGGCACAAAGTAGGAAGTACCAGTCTCAGTGACGTTGCTATCAATTCTCAAAGTAAACATAATCTACAGATGTGATATATATTCAACCAAAATCTCCACAGTTGCTTTGTAGAAATTTTAAAATTCTCAAATTTGTATAAAAAAGAAAACCAAGATAATCAAAACTATTTTGAAACAAGAAAAATGGTTGTAAGGCTCACACTACCGTGTTTCAATGTATTATAATACAACTGTAATTAAGATTAGTATGGTATTGAAGGTGAGGCAAATCAATAGAACTGAATTCAAGGTCTAGAATATATATTTACACTTCATATTATTAACTTGATCTTCAATAAAGGTATAAAGCAGCTTGAATGTAGACATTTAAAAAAAATCTTGCTGGGACAACTGGAGATGAGGGTGCCAGAGAATGAGCCTTGAGTTCTACTATATAGAAATATAACTGACCCAAGTGGTTCATAGATCTAAAACCCCCAAAAATATAAAAATTCTATAAATGAAACAGAAAAAAATCTTTATAACCTTGAATAAGGCAAAAACTTCTTTTAACACACACACACACACACACACACACACACACACACACACACACATACACACACACACACACACCCTAATCCCACAAAAGAAAAATATCATGAAATTGAAATTCATAAATAGAAAATACACTCTTTGAAACCCAGTGTAAAAATCAAAACCCAATGTCATAGATGGCATAAAGCACTAGTGATCTTAAAATTAATGTCATACTTAGATATTCCTACATACAAACAGGTTAGACTGTTCTGTCTGTCCCAAAACTGTAAAGCAATAGGCGCTCCTTGTATACTGGTGATTGCTGATGGGGAATGCACAGCGCGGAATGTTCACTTAGCAAAAAGCTTGACAATTCCTTCAATAGTTAGGCTCATCAACCGCTTAGACTTGACCTTCGTACAAGGAGATAAGAATGGGTCAATTCCCAGTCTTCTACATGATAACCACCAGTTGTGCCAGCACCATTTGTTGAAAATGCTGTCCTTTCTCCACTGGATAGTTTTAGCTCCCTTGTCAAAGATCAGGTGACCATAGGTGTGTGGATTCATTTCTGGGTCTTCGATCCTATTCCATTGATCT
>LR749509.1:673184-790296 GCA_902729485.2 Mus minutoides
TGATGTTTCCCTGATCTCTTTCTCAGCCAGTTCATCCTTTGTATAGAGAAAGGCCATTGATTTGTTTGAGTTGATTCTATATCCAGCTACTGCACTAAAGCTGTTTATCAGGTTTAGGAGTTCTCTGGTGGAGTTTTTGGGGTCACTTATATATACTATCATATCATCTGCAAATAGTGATAATTTCAGTTCTTCCTTTCCAATTTGTATCCCCTTGACCTCCTTTTGTTGTCGAATCGCTCTGGCTAGGACTTCAAGTACTATATTGAATAGGTAGGGAGAAAGTGGGCAGCCTTGTCTGGTCCCTGATGGCCTAGTTGGCCATCATTGGGAGGAGAGGCCCCTTGGTCATACAGACTCTATATGCCCCAGTACAGGGGAATGCCAGGGCCATTACGTGGGAGGGGGTGGGTAGGGGAGCAGGGCGGGGACGCGGGAGGGTAAGGGAAAATTTCTGGATAACATGTAAAATGTAAATGAAGAAAATATCTAATAAAGAGAAAAAAATGAAAAAAAAAACAAAAAAAAAAAAAAAAAAAAAAAAAAAAAAAAAAAAAAAAAAAAAAAAAAAAAAAAAAAAAAAAAAAAAGAAAAAGAAAAAAAATAGTTAGGCTCATCATACAGCCCCAAACCACTTATGCAGGGGTATTACCCATGAGAAATTGAAATCTTTATTCACATCACTCACAATCTACACAGAGTCTTTCTTAGCGTTTTTTCACTGTTATTGCTGAAAACTCCAAAATGGTCCAAGTAGTCATCAACTGGTGAATAGATAAATCATGTGATTCCCTACTCAGGGACTGCTACTTAGCACCAAAATATATATGGAAACTTTGATGATTCTTGCCCATGTTAAGCTAAATAAAATAAGCCAGAACAAATAATCTACTGCCATTTGCTTTTATTTGTATGAATCTATTCAGAAAATGTCAAACTATAAGATACTTCAGCTGTTTATAGGAGCTGTGAGGTAGGAAGTTTTTCACTATAGAGGAGACAGAGGGAACCACAACCCATGTTCTTACTATGGTAGTGTTTATGTGACTACATACACACTTTAAAACTCACAGTTTATAATATGAGGCGTGTGTGTAATTATATCCTAGTGTTAACTTTGAGAAAAATGAGTTGATATAAAAACATTTTCAGATAATAGAAAACTCAAAAGACTCCAGTGCCCATGGACTTACTCTATATGAAAGCTAAAGGAAACTTTAGAGATAAATGAAAGCAGATGTAAACATTTGTCTAGGAGATGAGTATTGATGGTTGCAAATAATATGTGTCTGTGTGTGCATAAATGAGCATATATGAATGTACTGATATAATTTATAAAGATTTGGGGGAGGTGGGTTAAAAACTTCCTTAGATCATAGTTTATATCAGTATTTTTTATGATAAGAAACTAACACATAAAATAGTTTGAAAAGCTTTCTAAGACAGAGTATAGCAAGAGTGAGGTCATATGAGGCAGATTTCTCAGGATACCCTCAATTTAACAAATACGGTTGCTTCAGTAGAGTTAGTATTCTGGCTGACCTCATTCTCAGGCCTTAGAAGACAATACCACATCACAATGCAAACAAAACAATTAACAATCTGTAAATAAGACATGTTTTCCCTTCCCCTGATACTTTCAATAGTACAGACTTTGGAAAAGGTTCTGAATAGGTCTTCTGGTCACACACAAGAATTTTTTTCATTTAACATTTACAGCTTTTTACAAAAGGTAGGTCCTTTCACCCCCATGCTTGTAAGGTTGCTAGGATCCCAGGAAAAGAGTTTTATGAGTCACTAAAAAGATGATGGAGAACAAGTTACACTGGAGTTATCTGATAGGCAGGTTTCCAGATAGTGTGCCTATACTGAGCTGATCCCTTCCTCTGAGGAAGCAATTAGCCGACAATCACTATGGACTATGAAAATACAAGGACACTCAGAGAGTACTTTATAGATTTTGTTAATAGCACCAGGAAAATACATTGATTCGGTCCCAAATAGTCCTAGGAGGAGACCATTTGCATGGACATTAGTTATCTGACACAACTTTATTGTGGTTTAGAACTAACCAGAGATATAGTATTATAGGGAGCTGGGAAAGCGACAAGGGGACGTGTAAGAGTGACTGAAGTCTTGTGTTGTTTGACATGGGTATGACCATGTCAAGTGCCAAAGTCTTAGACTTTAGGAAATTGGCAAATTCATAGTCGGGTCTAAGTACAAGTGTTGATGAAGGATTGTCCAGCATACACAAGTACAAGTGTTTACAACTCATCAGTGTGTGCACGTCCAGTACCTGCAATTTCCTCCTCCCGCATGTTTACTCCCTAAGACTATTGCCTATAGAGAAACACCTACTAAAACTAGCTAAGTCCTTCCCTCTGGGCTTAGAAAATAAGCAGACGGAGATTAGGTTGCTGCAGTAATTAGTACCATTCCATGACAGTGCATACAGACCACTGATCCAGCTTCTCTGTGTCCCTATGCCTGTCACTTCTTTAGTGTCTGCCTTTCCCCTCACCCCTCATTATCCCTAATCAGATCAAGATACTAAACCATGGAGATCACCATATGGTACAGAAGATAGAAAGCAGCTCGTATCTGGTAAACAGCTGACAATGGAGGGTGTTTGGCTGTCACGTTTAGTTAATGACGTTTTATAATTTACATGACTAGAAGAAAGGCGTTCACAGTTACAATGAAATGCAAAGTAGAGTGGAAGGCAATAAAAAATGAAGGGGGAAATACTTAAGTTGGTGTTCAAAATCCCCCCAACCCTCTGTTTCCATGAACTTGTCTAGGTGCTAGTCTTTCTTTTGGAATGGTCTTTTAGCAATGTATGTTGCTTCACATAGCCCCAAGTCTACCTTTCAAATGCACAAGGTTATTTAACATTCACCAAAATACTATAAATCCTTCCACTGCATCCACTAGAGCTTGAACATTTGTCTTTGGAAAAGCTCCAAGTCTAGCCCAAGAATATTTTTGAGATAGGGTCTCCACTATTCATCCAGAGATGATTGTGGACTTGCAATATTCCTTCCTCCACCTTCCAGGTTCTAAGGTTGCCATGCCAAGTGCTAAGCTGATTTCTTAGGTTTCCACTAAATCATGTTATCCCAGGCACTATTTGTTCACAGATGTTCCTAAGTCATAGTCTCCATTTCACTTTAATACACTTTCATTCACCTCTGCCAAGATTTTAACAAGCCTGCTCATGTACTTCTGTATCCTCAAACTTTAGACAGAGATGGCGTTGGACATACCGGAAAGACCAGAAAGGTGCTAACAGTGTAACGCAAGCATCTGTCAACATTCATGAGCTCCTTGGTGTTTATGTATCAGAAAACTACTTATTGACAGTGTCTCATATACCGGGCTTCCTATTACACTTGATACACATTGCTTCCCGTAGAGAGATGAAGTGGGTCGTGGAGTGTCTTTTAAAGTGAAAGTGTTAAGAAGAAGAGGGAGAGACTAACAGATTTCAGTGTATCAAACCAGGGATGACCAAAGACTGCTGATAGGCTGTGATCACTCACCACTGTATGGTAGTAGAAAAGGAGATAGAAATCTCACTGGCTATATCATTACACTGATCATTTCAGATGTTTACACTTTTGACTGTTCTGTGCTGGGATTTCTAAGAAACTTCTTCTTCTTCTTNAACAGCAGCAATGGAGTAGATGAGGTTGCCAGTAAGACTGAAGGCATACAAGTAAAAGTAAAACTTCTTTATTTGATCTTTTATCTGAGATGAAACTGGAAGGTGCTGACTCCATTTAGTATGTGTCATCCAAATTTCTGATCAAGAAAAATCCCTCACAGGTATTTCCAGTGGCTTTTCTTCTATAGATTTTTAGATCAGGTGGTTATATCACCGAAGCCAAAGGATAATGCAGGAAGTCATCTAGAATCACATGTTGGGCCCATTGTAGAAGGATCCATGACACTGTGCAGATTAATTTTGCTGATTCAAATCTCAGGGCCTTCAACACATTCTGTTTCTTTGACTTGCCCATCTTATAAAGATGCACAGTGATTCTTAGTACACTGCAGGTGGATTGGATTGGACAACCCTTTTTGCATGGTAAGATCTATAATCTCCATGATATTCCTTATTCCCAAATGTCTTCCATCTGCAGCCCAACTATTGCATATTCCGTAAGTCTCTGCTCACATTCCCATTAAGAAACTTCTTCTTATGAGGCAGTATATAACAGTTGGGGGAAGCAGAAACTCAGGGTCCAGCATGTCCATTGTGTCCATTGTTAACTTTGTATGCCTTATCTTGTTTCTGTACATCACTGGATGTATGGCTTAGACAATTTACCTCAACTCTTATCTATAAGAAGGATGCATACATACCTACCCCATAGGGCTGTGTAAGATACTAAAGGCAAAATATAAACATACACAAGTACTCCTTAAACTTCCCTCTTCTGTTGTCTTTTCCCATTAGACCTGAAGAATTTGAAAGTATTAGACATGAACAATAAGGAAAAGGTGCTCCTTGGTATAAGGTATTCATCAATACCCTATATTACAGAAAATTTCTTTCCTCAGATGTCAGTTCTTGCAGATATTATAGTATTGGTTGTTAATTGTATTCTTGAAAAGTTTAACGTTATTTATAAATGTTTTTCTCTGAAAAATGTAAAAAAAAAACCCAGATAAATTGTTATTTCTCGATCATGATGGATAGCAACACAATTATGAGATTTAGAACTCCCTGGTTTCAATTTCTCTACATAAGTCAGAAGACCATATTTTTGCAATTTTGAAAAAGAAGTACTTTGTATAGAGGAAAGTTAATTATTCTTTCTCAGTTTCAGCAAGAATAACATTTATTACATGTTCAACAAAGTAGTATTCATTTTATCCAAATGAGAAATAGTTGAGGGACTTTATTATATTTGGAGAACATTCCATCAATCAGAGATTTAGCAGCTACCAAAAAGAATTCCACAATTCATCTTTTATATCATGGGTGTGACTTTTAATCCCTGTACTAAAAATATTAAATACAAGGGAAAACTGTTCATAAACCTTAATGTTCCTTGGCAGAGAAAAACTGCTTTGTGTTTTTGAAGATATGAGAAATCTAAATGAAACTTACATGCTTGAAATTAGTGCCAGATGCAATACAATTCCAGCACAATTCACTAGCTGCATGGCATAGTTCACCATGATTTACTAAAAAGTATTCAACAAATCTATGTTTCACTGAAATCTCAAAAATACAAGTATTTCATTCATAAAACACATGGCTTGGCAGGTTTCCAGAGTAGGAATTTTCTGGAGGGAAGATAAATTTATTGATTAAAATAAATCAAATCACTGATGGTTTCCTTAGAAAACTTGCAGAACATAATATACAGAAGTTGACGGCTTCACATCTTGAGCCAGAACAAAAATCCAAGATATGGCTTTATGTTTATTATCAAACGTTATTAGTGTCATAAGCAGGTATTTAAGACATTTCATATTAACATTTGGAAAATATACATGTAATTATATATGTATGTAAACGTATATACGCTAAGACTGTACATCTTTGGCATTTTTATTCCAGTTCTACCCAATGCACAATCACATGCAGTAAGTAATGAGTGTTCATGGATGGGATGAATGTAGAAAAAACTAGGGACTAATCATGCTAGCATTATTTCTTTCTACCCCACGCTATAACTTCTTCCCTGCCCCTCACTATTCTGGTCACTCCTCTGCCTCTAGCAGTTGTTATGGAATAAATATAGTTTTTCCCCAAATCCATGTAGAAGACTTAATCCACCACATAGTTATATCTGGAGATGAGAACTCTAAGTGAGTGAGCAAAGTAAAATCAAAAGAATGTGTCTCTGACCTGGTCCCATTAATATCCTTATGAGGGCTTCAAAGCACCCTCCTAATCTGTGTTCCAACTATGTCATGTGAGCACACTGGGCTAGTAGCTGCTTACAAGCCAAGAGAAAAGACCATTTTACCAGCCATTACAGTATCCAGAGCTGGAGAAATGCATTAAGATACCCAGTCTGTGGCATTTTGTTATAGCAACTCACAGCAAACTGACACAGCAATTACCTGCTCAATGCTGACATGCTTTACTCTAGAATCAGGGAATGCTTGAAAGGGATCCTCCACCATGCAAACTTATCAAATTATGATTCGAGAACACTACATCATAAACTTCCATATCTTCCAGAAGTTATTGGACAATGCATGGGTATAATGTATGTTTAAATATTAGGCTTAAATATGTAATAATGATTAATCCATTCACATTATTGAATAGAGGCAAGAATTTTGTACATCAGAATATTTTAAAAGGTTCTTGTTCATAATGTGAATAAGAGAAAATTACTGTAAGTTAAGCAATGTGTGCATTGTTTGGCCTACAACCAACTCCTTGCTTTGAAAAACTAAATAGCTTGAACTGCAGCCTCACTTAAGAGTATGTTAGTATTCTTATAACGTGTTGCTGAGTCTTAGTCAGTCATAGTAGTTGGCTTTTAGCCAGTCAGTATGACAGCTGATCACACCATGTTTTTATAAGGTAAATACTAAGATATGACCAATCACACTATTATATTAGTTTCTTTTACCCTTTTTTCGTTTTGTTTTTGTTTTGCTTGTTTGTTTGTTTGTTTGTTTGTTTCGAGACAGGGTTTCTCTGTATATCCCTGGCTGTCCTGGAACTCACTTTGTAGACCAGGCTGGCCTCAAACTAAGAAATCCGCCTGCTTCTGCCTCCCGAGTGCTGGGATTAAAGGTGTAAGCCACCACGCCCAGCTTCTTTTACCTTTTTTAATCTACAAAGATTGCTTGCCCACCGATGGAACACTCTGAACTTTGAATGGGCCAGAGTACTCCTCTATTCATGAAACAGCTGTTTGTTCAAATCAATTTTGCCAAGTTTAATTTCTCATAAGTTTTTTTTTAACTTGTTCAAGGCTTTGTATTTTGTATGTGCATGTGCCATATATGTGTTCTAATGCATGTGCATAGAGTTCAGAAGACAACTCCCAAGTGTAGTTCCTTAGGGGATGCCCACCTGTCTTTTGTGGTCTCTGGCCTGGAGCTTGACTGGTAGGCTAGTCTGCCTGCCTGCCTTCTCAGTGCTGGCTGCCATACCTGGCTTTTAAAATACAGATTCTGAGGATGGAATGAACTTAGGTTCTCACTGAGCAATCTCTCAGCTCTGTAGTATCTTATATAACCATCACAAGAAAATAGAAACATAATCTGATTACAGAACAGTACTTCAGAAAATGGAAGCATTTCTGAAGTGGTCCTACTTTATCCCCGTATCATCGCCTGGATTTACTGTTTTCACATGGTGAAAATTTCTGCTCTTTTCCTTATTTACACGTCTGTAAACCCCTCATCAGGACCTATAAACTATGCCAGCCTGGTAAACAAACTTCTGAGTAGGGGGTGCTTAGCTGGATTCGATTCGGTCAACCAGACTGGGAAGTCCCTGGAGAACAGAAATCCGGTTGAGAATTGCATGAGGCCTGGAACACAGTGGACACTCAAATATACGGAAAAAGATAGGAAACGCGGGGGAGGGAGATGACGAGGAATAGAAGGAAGCAAAGCCTTCCTTGAAGAGATCATCTACAGTTCTCCATTGAACTCAGGAGGGCATTGAAGTCAGCACTTTCTTTAACCAACTTCACCAGCACAGGAAAGGAGCGAGGAAAAGACAAAGCTTAAAAAAAATCGCTTGGTCAAGATGAGGAAAAGGAGAAAAAACAAACTAACAAACAAAAAAACAAAAACAAAACCCCAACAGCCTCCTCCTAGCAGAGGAGCTAAGGCAAGCCAGGCTGTTCCCTAGGCGACCATAAAGCCAGAACGGCCGCATCCGATTGGCTGATCCGCCGGAGCCAATCAGAAGGCACGATGTTGGCGGGGTTCTAAGATGGCCGCCGAGCCCCTGTTTCCTGCCCGGTAAGTTCGGCTTCGCGAGGCGCGACTTGGCGGCAGGATTCTTGGCGGCTTGTCGGGCTGTGTTCCGAGACAGTGAGGGCGGTGCAGGAGTTGGGTCGGCTCGTCCTCGCAGGTCTTCCATGCGGACGCCGAAGCGGGCTTGGAAAACCCTGGGTTCGGGCGGGCGCCGCTGGGCTCCGGGGGCGTCGTGGTGTAGCCGTCCGGTCCCCGGCGAGCGAGGAGCGCGGAAGCGGGCTCCGTGCACTCGCCGGGTCCGCACAGCAACTGCGGCTAACCAGAGCGAGGTTCGCGGCTCGCCGCCTCGCCGGCGTCCGGATGCGAGTCCTGACGCGGCTGGAGAGCTGAGGTGGTGCGACCTCCCATCCGGTGAGTGCCGCCGAGTTCCAGCTTGTCCGGTCCGGCCGTGCGGGAAGGGGTGTGCCTTTCAGAGCCACCCTCTCAGTCTTGAACTTTGTAAGTATTTGTACAGTGGCATGGATTGCATGGTTTAAAATCTTTCCACACAAGGTAGACAGGGTCCCGGGGAAAAGTGGGCTCCAAGCCTTGGCTGTAAACATTGTTTTAATTCAAACTCACCCATCCTTCCATCCTTAAGAAAGATTGAAAAAACAAAAAGAAATAGTTTATTCGGAGTAAATCTGAACTCAGGCCCCTGATTCCCCTCGGTTTTTCTGTGTCGTTTTAAGAAGAAGGAACACATTTTCTAACAATAAATAAGACATTTACATTAATGTTGATAATCTTAAGCCTAAAAGTGTGTCAGTTAACTAGTTCCAAAGTTCAGGAACTATTTATTGTGTTCTTATAGATTAGAGGATAGCGGTTTTAGGTGTTTGTGATTATTTAAAATCGAATACATAAGACAGCCACTTGATGGATATGCAGTTTAAATTCTGGCATAGTAGAGACAGAAAATTTGTTGGATGGGCAGATTTTATCCTTCGGGTATTGCTTGTAAGCAGTTTTGTGGTCTAGAAATACAATTCTCTAATCTCTAAATGTGACTCTCAGTGTGTTACTTAGTATAATATCTTCCCTGGTTTTTCATATGCATTAAAAATTATTAGTAAATTTTACCAATCATATAATTACAGCCTAGAACCACTGTTTTGGCCCGTCTCCCAACTCTTTGTCTCCAAGAATTTGCCACCAATTTTGCCCTCTAAAAGTTCTTAATTTAAAGCTGTCAGGCGTAAGTGGATCACAATGACTTTGGCCAGTTGTAGAAAGGGTTGCTGTTAATTTCTAATGAGTGTTGTGATGAGGACTAGTGCCTGCCTCGTGGTTTGTATGCCCTGTGTGACAGGCCTGCCTTGTTTTTCTCCAGCTGCTTGTCTATCTTTTGTTGTAACTTGGTTTCCTGCCCTTTTTCAGTGGCCCCTGTGCAGAGCCTCTGAAAACTGGCCATCTTGTGAGGTAGAGGAGAGAAGCTGCGTTTATATTGATCAAGGAGTAAGGCAGCTCTGGTCATTTAGGACACTGAGACCATTAAGATCATAAACATTTTAAAGGTGTGTGTGAGATCTCACTGGTATCTGACCATACCTTCATTTTAGAGCTTAGCAAGAATGGAGACCCAGGCAAATACAATGGCCTGCTGAGGATGGAAGTCATCTGACTTTCAAGACTATTTTTTGCTTCTATAACTAGTCATCTACAGATCTGACACTAACTAGAACTTTTATAATTGGTAATTTTTTTATCTCTATGGTTTCTGTATCTCAAAAGATGGTATTTACTAAATCCTTTAAAAAATTTTTTTATAGAGAATGAGGTGTATTATATAGTCAACATCTCTGGTAACAGGTAAAAAATATGCTTTACTGGATTTAGGTTTTCTTACCTAAAGGTAGACGATACTGTGCTACCAGGGGGAAAGTAAAATACTGAATTTTTAAAAGATACTGATAATTAGCTTAGTGACTTTCAGTACTTTCATTATAAAACTTCTTAAGAATACATAGATTACCAGGTGCTGAACCACTTTATTCTAAATGCATTGCTTTCTGCCAAAGGCTGCTCAGTAATGGCTGTGGTTGTTTTTCGAGGGTGAAAGAAAGCCCTCTTTATTTAGACTTAGAAATTCAGTTCATAGCAAATGATGTCGGCCCAGAACTAGAAGATATGTCCCATGCTGTACACAAAATAGTTTATACATGGAATAAATCCTAACTGCAGTGGTGAAGTATAGGAAATGAAGAAGTGATATTTCAAACTTTAGAAAAAAAGGAGGAATGTGGCTCATTTACATCTTCCTTGAGGATATGATTAAATTAAATACTGGGTTACAGACTAAAAACTGAAAGCTTACAAGTTAATTTATTTTCTGTGCTTTGGGCTTGGCTATAATCTACATAGAATTGAGTTTCTGTTTGTCTGGTATTCCACATCTTTTTAGAATAGCTGAGTGAATATTCTCAGAGACTAATCTAGGATTTTTAAAGACATATAACCTGAAAGGAATGAGAGACACTTCAAAGAATTAATCACCCTTCAGAGAATCCCAAACAGGAGTAGCAGGAGGCCAGATATGATGCCAATTGGAAAATGTATGAATGACATGTATATGCAGAAAGACAGTGTCTTCAAACAGGAGCCCAAGGCAGAAATTACCAGTTAGCCTCTCCATCCTGGCTAGTTAGGCAGGCTCATTACCAGCAGTTACCTGTGTTTATCAGCAGAAACCTTAATCTCTCTTACATCTGTTTTTGTTTTGTGCCACCCCCCTCCCTCAGTATCACAGGAAACTGATATGTGACTAAAGATTTTAAGGGACTGAGTTAAAAAAACAAACAAACCTTATTTGAGTTTTGTAGTATGGATTTGGAGGATCTTTTAACTTTTCTTCTTTCTTAGGTCCATTTAAGAAACTGTCAAGCCAGGAAAATTCCATATCAGCAGTAAATAAGAGTAATTTTGAGAAAGTTCAAAAAGCTGTGAAAACTGGATAGCTGCCTGAAAACTAATGAGGAAAAGATACCTTCTATAGGGTCCCTGAGACTGCTCTCCTTGGGGAATCACATTTGAATGCCCAGAATATAGATTGTGAAACTCCAGATGTGCTCAAACAGAGGTCTGCCATGCTATCTAAGGTCCAGGCTGAGTGACATTTCCATGCTATGGTGTAGATTGTGTTCTGTGAAGCTCCTGGTTCTTCCCTTTATGTACTTTGGTTCCCAAACTCTTTGAGAGTATCTAGTGTGCAGTGAAAATTGCCATGGGTAGTTCTTCTATAGTAGGCTCCCAGCATGCTTAAAAAATGCCTGAAATTGTTAGAGTTTTAATATCCTCAACTAGATAATGAACCTAAAGGTGTTGCAGATGCTTTACTATTCTGTTCTCCTTGCTGGCATATTTTACAGTGTATCTCAAGACTTCATTTATCTTGTCTTTTAAAACCTATAGACCAAGCTTAGGAGGAGATGTAGGTTTTATAAGTGAAAACACATATAATTTTGGGTCTCTACTTTGAGCTGAACATAAATTCTGGATAGAAAGTTACACACTGTAGTTTAGAGAAAACCTTTATAAATGAGAAACATTAATATTTGAGTTTCATTAATTGTCTGATTTTCTGCCTCTTGTTTTATTGCTCTATTCATAAGGCCAAGTACAAGGGTTATTTAGAGAAGCTTCATGTCAGACTGGAATCAGGGAAGAACATGATCTGTATCAGTTGACAAATGAAACACTACAAATATTAGAAACTTCAGAGGTATCTTATGGGTTCTTCTTCCATATTAGGAGTGATAAAAATGCATTCATGGCCACAGAAATAATAGCAAGAACCACTGAACTTTTTTTTTTTCCTTTTTCTTTTTGATGCACAGTTCAAAAAAAAAAATTTTTTTTTCTAAATTAACACTAAACCTTGAGCCCCTAGAACCTCCTGAATGCTGTGGAGTGTTGTATCCCATTTAATCCTCAGACGAGCCAGTGTAATTATCCTGTGCCACAGATGAAGAAACTGAGGATCAGGGTTGTTAAGTAATTTCCTTCTTCCTCTGGAAGAAGGAAACTGGAGTAGGGAGTCCAGTTGAGTCTTCTTAAAAAGCAAGAGAATGTTTCAGAAAATCAAATACTGATAAACATGTCCTAAATCTGAGGAGGTCTTTAAAAGAAATATGTAATTCAGAGTAATGCAGAGATCCTGATACCTGTGCCCTGCAGAGAATGAGGAGACCTAGTAAGATAGCTTTCTGTTCTTCACTGATGATGAAATATGAGAAATGCAGCCGATTTGGGCTCAGTTGTATGGAAAAAATAGGCTGTATTATGGAGATCAAATGAAACTTTGATAATCTTTGCACATGATTACATGAATTCTAAAAGTCATTTTCATGAAACTTAATGATTATACCATTGGGTAATACAGATAATACCAAATATTATGTTAAACTTATTTCCCAAATACATACTATTGTTACTCAAGAGAGCTGTATGCGTGTTAAAATTTTAGATTTATATTTCATTTAGTTAATTTTACCAAACAGTGTAAAATTTAAAACTAGGATATATTTTTTTACCTCCACAGTTTTAAAAATTTATTTATTATATTTTTTTACATTTATATATGTGTATGGGTGTGGGTGTCCATGCCATAACACATAGATAGAGGTCAAAAGACAGATGTCTTTGTAGGAGTTGTTTTTCACCTACCATGTGTGGTGGAACTCAGGTTGTCAGGGTTGGTGACAAGTGCTTTTACTTGCTGAGCCATCTTGTTGGCACATACTGCTACACCTTTTAAAATACAGATGTACAACTTAGTTTTTTCTTTGTTTTCCTGCTTCTTAGACAACATGCCTTTTGAAAGTTATATATGCTTCAGTGTAGATGACACATCCACCTTTATTTTGTTCTTTTATGGGCACAGTGAGAAGCATGGTATTTTAAGCCTTAAATTAGTTGTGATGTTTCATGTGTATAATTGCAGCATTTAGGAGGCTGAAGCAGGAGGGTCTTCAGGAATTCTTGGCCACCCTGGGCTCTAGAGTAAGGCCCTGTCTTAGTAAAAGAACAAAACAAAATAAAAAATTAAAAATACATTGTTTTAAGTTCCTACTGACATTCTTGAGCCATGAGTGCTTTACTGAGTTTCGTTTAGGCAGAATAGTACATACTTAAGAAAATCAGGGTTCTGTTTTATCCATTTTAGATTTTAAAGTTTAAATTGGCTGCCCTTAGGTCATTGGCAGACATATTGGTCTCCTGTGGTATCTGTTAGTGGTTTTAAAATAGTTTCCATGGCTACCATTTGAGTTTGAATTCATCCTTCCCTTTCTCCTCATAGAAGAAAAGATGTGGAGTGGGCTGTTACCTCCTGGACTAAATGAAAGTGATGTTGAATCAAATTCTGAGGATGAAATCAAACTAGAGAACCCAGAACCTTCAGAACTTAATTTACAGGAAGATGGAAAGACTGGCAGCAGTACGAAGCCAGCAGTGTCAGACTTCCCGGCAGGCCAGCCAGAGACGGAGACAGAGGCTGATGCAGATGCATATGAGAAGTGTCCTTCTGGGATTCCCTTAGACATGTGGAATGTAGGTTTCCGTCTGTGTGGTTAGGAAAGTATGCATGTGTACATGTGTTCTCTGTGCTGTGGGCAAAATATGTTGGGATACAACAGACAGTAGAGATTCTACTGTTGGATACTAGTTGGAGTCTAGTTTTATTTTACATAAGTAGAAGTAGTAAAACCTTCATAGGATCATCATCTACCTAACATGATAAATGAGTTTATTTCTTTATTTCTTCCTTTAATTATATGAGTTATTGAGCTTCATTCTCCACTATCAAACAGCTTATATCAAAACCAGGGAATGCCCAATTCAGCTGAGAGTTGTGAGGGCTAAAGTGTCTCAGGAACAGATTCCTTAGTTGGTGGCTTTAGAAATGGCAGAGCATAAGGATTTTTATTTAACATGTTTGTTCATTTTTAAACTGTATGTTTATCTCCAGTGCACACACACACATTTTTTTTCTCTTTTTACATAGAAATTCCAAGAATTGCATAAAAAAAATTCTGAACAGAAAAATTCAACGCCAAGATTCAGACAGAAAAAAAGAAAACGCTCCAAAAGAGGTGTTTATTTTAAAATTTAGATTGTTAGTTGTGCTAACTCTAAGTTGATTAATTGAATTAATTTCTTAAAACATGATTTTGAAATAATAGCTGCATAATTAAGTATTGACACTCTAAATTCCTTTTAGGCAAATTGAAGAATGAAAAGGAATCTCACAGGTAGGTAGATTTTTAAAGTAGTTACTATTCAGCAGTGTTGTGGAATTTTCTAGATTGCTGCACTACTTACCTTTGGTAATGATCAGACATGAGAAGTAGTCATTGAAGTGTAATTATTGCAACCAGTTAAAAATAGACAAAGTAAAAAGAGCCATAATTTATGTACATAGAGTTAATTTATCTTCTTGCAGTGAGCAGTCCTCAAGTGAGACCCAGTGGGAAGAGCTTACTCAGTATTTTGGAGCCAATGATAGATTTGAACCTCCTGTTAAACAGAAAAAAGTTGAGAAGGTAAGAACCTTTTATATTTATTATATTTTTCCACCTTAGCTAACAGGACATATTTTTGATAGCTATGCCTAAAATACCAGTTTATTAATTCATATAATTAGAAACTTAAAATGTCTTTTTGTGTACCTAATAAGTAGCTATTTAGTTTAAAATGTTCAAAAGTATAAGTTGTAAAAATATTATTGTGAGAGCCTCACTCCCTTTGCCTTAGGTAGAAAGAAAGCTATTGTAAGAGGCCATCTCACTAAAATGGTAGAGAGTGGTGAAAGCCTTTACCTAATGACCACCTGAGGCTACTCAAACGTAGATGAGGACTCTAGAGGAAGGGTTAATGTGAGACCTGTTTGTTTTTCAGTGAGAAGGTTAGATTGGCTGGACTGAAGTTAGGAGGAGGCGGGTAGCTCAAGACTCAAGATAATCCTGCAGAGCTGCCAGACATGGTGGGACCTCAGAGATGTGGGGAGTGGGTTTTAGTTACAGTGCACTTGGACTTTAAGAGAGTGACATGGTCTAACCTATGCTTAAAGATTCCCTGACTGGTGGAGAATAGGTAGATGGTGATGTAGTGAAAGTGACTGAGAACAGCAGGCTCAGCACAAGATAACGGTCCTGAGTGAGAACGGTGCTGACGATGGAGAACGTGCAAGTGCTTTGCAGTTTTAATGTGAACGCAGAATTGAAAATATTTACCTTGCATTATTAGGGTTTTTTCAAGTGTTGACACGCACAATAATACTAGTTAGAAAATTGAGAAAAGTTAGGAGGAGAGAAGATTTAGAGTAGAACCTATTCAGAATTCATTTTGGGGCAGGAGTGTTAGTCAGAACACAAGAACAGAGTGACTAACGACTGTAATGAGGTGGGGGCTCAGAGCAGTGTGAGCTTGTGGTGTGTATTTGTAGTTGCTAATCTCTGGAAATGAGGACAGGCCTTGAAGGAACAAAACACGTATTCGAGGCTTTGGAGGCAGTATTGGTAGGGTCTAAGCATGACAATCTGGTGCTCCTAGGGTTAGAGGACTAAGGGGGCTGTGATAACAACTCTGTTGTTACTGTATGTTTGAAGTTGTATAATCTCAGGACTGGCTAGATACGACTAGCTCTTATTCATGTAGAATTTAGGGTTTGTATGGAGTTACAAGAATTCTTCATCCTATCATTTGAAGAACTCCATCTTAGCACCTAGCACTTTGTCTTACATGCATTTCCGTCAAAACAGCAGTTAAAAGTGTGAACTTTTTCACAGAAATTGCTGTGAGTCTGTCTGATTTTAGTCACAGGTGCATCCATTGTGTAAGTTCAGACTCTTCCTGCAGAGTCCTCTGCATAAATGACACCTGACGAGGAAGAGTATGGGTCGTCTAACCAGGGAAACTGTTATTGGCCAGGCTTATATTTAGCCAGTGCTTAATATTCTACAAGTAACTGCAGGCATGAAAGGAAAGGAAGGATTTAGTGCAGCTGAATGATTTCAGCGCCTCTTGGGAGTTGAGTGTAATTGCATGCCAGCAGTCTGCACTCACTCTTTAGGTTGGGGTCATGGTTTTTACATGATGCTTCCTTTTGGGATCCTGCCGAGGTTTCTACTGTGAGACCAGCAAAATAAATAAACTTTAAAAAGAGTAAAAGCAAAATGTCCATACTGGAGACACCACGATAAAAGCTCTGAATACATGTAAGTCCAACAGATAGTTAGGAATCTGGTGAGGACTGTGCAGACACGTGGTGTGGTGTAAACAAATATGGATTTCCAGCCTAGCATTTATTCTCTGGAGAAGAGGCTGATCTGTTACCAGAAAGTCTTTTTATTTTGTTTTCACTCAACCCTCAAGAATAGTAAAGCAAAACAAAACTTCTTAATCTTATGTCTATCATACCCTTCCTTGGAGTCCTGCCAAGCCAAACTGACGCTCAGCCCAGAATGTGTACTGTAACACTGCTGTCACCTGCTTGCCAGACCATGGAGAGACGCTTGGAATGTTTTTACATATAGTCTTCCTAATATTCAATGCTGTATTAAAGTATTCTTTGTATTAAATACAGATGTAATAGATATCAATAATTATGTAATTAAAGCATGATTATTTTAGATTTATATGGGAATTTCTGAAGAGTAAATTGTACTCATTCATCTTCCTATAAATGTCTCAAGTATTTTGTAGTTGACTCAGTTTTATTAATTAGCATCATTGTTGAAGTAGTCCTGGGTATATTCAATGGACACTGGACATGAAAACTATAGGTACTTTTATTTATTTATTTATTTTAGAATTATTGTCTTTGATGTTTGTTTAAAGTTGTTCATGAGAGGAAAGTGCTATTATATAGGTTTTAGGTTTTTCAAACTTTTTTTTTTTTTTTTGGTGGCAGAATTCTTTTTCCATTGAGACCTTTATGTGGAACTCTAGGACATAGGTTAGATCAAAACCTGACTATTTTGAGTGCATAGGGAGGCAGGCACAGGGGTTTGGGAAAAACTTCATGGAGTAAGAGTCGCAGTGTTGTTTTTGTTTTGTTTTGTTTGTTGTTTTTGTTATGATCCCGTGATGATTTCTATAGGGAGGACCAGTTTTACTTCATAAAATAGATGAAGAAGCAGAAGGTTAGTATTACTTGGCTTACAAACAAATAGCAGGAAAGATGTAAGACTTTAAACTTAAGTCATTTGCCCTGATCTGAATTTTTCTAAAGTAAGTTTAGTTCTTAATTTAACTAAGTTTTGTATTACTTATATATAAAATAACAAAATTACTACATGTGACTTCTTAATATATAACTCAGGTTTATATATGTTGCTCCTTCCTCTTCTCTATGGAAAAATTGTATCATTTTGCTCCTAGATATTTAAATTCAGTCATAATTAATCAAATTTCAGAATATAATTTATTTGTATTATGCTTTAGAGATTGGATATATTATCCAGATAAATATTTAGGAGTTAGATTTATATAAAAACACATTGTGATACTGTTGGACTTAAAGAGCTCTAGTCACATATTAAAAGGAATCCTTCATGTGCACATGTGGAGCGAGTCCCTAAGCCTAGTGCTCCTGAAATCCTACATACACATTTGCTGTTATGCATTCTTGACATCTGTAGGACAGCTTTATTGATTAGAGGTCATTTGTTGTCTTATACAACATAATACCTTTAGGTAAAAATTCCACTTGTAGCTAAATTGCCATTCCTAAACATACCTGTTCTCTGATGTTTTATCCTTAATTCTTATTCAAGTAAAGAATGTTGAGAATACAGTAAGGCACTGCAGTAACCTACAGCTCCAGCTTCTCTTCTGGTATGGAAGATTCTGTATAAGTCAGGACTACTTTGAGGCTCTTCCTGAAAGTCCAAAAAGCTTCGAATCTTAAATCCTGCTTGGTGAAATAACTTACTAACCTAGAGTTGAATTCTTGAGTTTAGGTTCTAAGCCCCTGAAGTCTGTAACCTCACTGGAAAGTCATCTTGATATCAGAGATAAGAGCAATATTTAATATTTGCTGGATGGGTGCTGTATTTCAGAAGTTGGCTAAATAGTTTAGAGAGCATGGCTTTATATTGATTTCAATGAGAGAACTAGAGACTCACTCTAGATTGCTAAGTTCCTGAGTGGAAGATTTACTTCATTTGACTTTCTCAGCAGCATTCAAGGCGAAGTGCTGTGAACTTATGGTCTTATGGTGATGAGCATGTATAGTAAAGGAATTTTGAATGTATTGAAATGCTTATTCTTAATAGATATAAAATAAAATAAAATAAATTTTTAGAGCCTAAAGAAGCTATTCTGTTTTACAATATAAGAACAAGCCAGGCACCATACATACATTATGCCTATAAATTCACTACTCTAAGGCATGAATAGTGCAATAACTTTCCAGCCAACCTGTGTTCCAGGATATTTGATGACACTGTGAACCCTGGGATTGTGCTATTTACTGAAAACAAAAAACAAAGAACTGTTTCTGGTTGTGTTGTGTTTCAGTCCTTAGCACATACCTTTAATCCCTTTGTCTGGAATACAGATACACCCTTAGAACACACCTTTAATTCCAAGCAAGGGAGGTTTGAAAGCTTGAAAGAATTTGAAAGTGTCTAATTGAGTGACAGGCAGAGTGACAAATTAGAGAAGGAGTTGACAGAATGTGATATGCCCAGCTCCTCACGAGAAGAGAGGAAAGAGAAGCTACTTAAGGAGCAGTGCAAAGAGGGAGAAGAGGTAGTTTTATTGGGACAGATATATAGAGACAAGTTGAGAAGAGAGAGCACAGGTGGGGACAGAACAAGCCAGAGGATAAGAAGGAGCCAAAAGATGAGAACATATTGCCACAGTTAGTTTGAGACCTAGCAGAGCAGAGGCTAAGAGAGAAGCCAGTTTGAATCAGCCCTTGGAAAGGAGTTTTGAGCCAAAACAACTGAGTTGACCAGCCAGCCAGAGCTTAGAAAGAACTAGGAAGGAGTGAGCTTATTCAGCAATATGTCTCAGAGGTTGAAAGCATTCTAGGCTTAGATAAATGGAGGCTAGAAGCTTCCAGGACTAGGCCTAGGTTAGCAGATGGAGGCAGTAAGCCTCTGAGACTACACTTACTATAGGAGGATAAAAGATTCTTTTACTTTTACAAACCTGGGGTACAGTGTGAGATCTCACTGAAAACAAAACTGGGGGCCTCAGAGTACTGAATTTATAGGCATAACGTATGTATGATGCCTGGCTTGTTCTTATATTTTACTAAAAGTAAAACAGAATAGCTTCTTTGGGCTCTGAAAATTTTTTTATTCTTTTTTTTTTTTTTTTTTTTTTTTGTCTGAAAACAAAACAGGGTGTCAGGGAGAAAGAGAGAAAGGTAGGGGGAGAGAGGGAGAGAGAGAGAGATTGAGATTGTATGAAAGAAGGAAAAAATGCAAGAATAAGTTACATTTTTAAAAAAGAACTGTTATTAGAGACAAAGTTGAAATTGTAATAGAAACTTAGGATTTTATTTCTAGAAATAAATTTTGTTCATCTGAGCCAATAATCTTACTGCCTTTGGGAATCTGAGGCTTAAGAGTAAACACACAGAACTGTGACCACATTTCTTTTGAATGCTTAGGGGAAGGGGAACTGGTTGAGTGGGAGTAAGGTAAACTGGTAATTTTAATTGATTCCTTTATTTGATTTTGAGACAAGCCCAGATTGTCCTTATACTTTATTAAGTAGCCAAGGAGGATCTTAAGCAACTTCTTTTGTTTATTTGTTGTTTGTTTTAGACAAGATCTTCTTACTAGCTCTCTCGATGTGTACAGGAACTGACTGTGGAGACCAGGCTGGCCTTGGAGCTCTGCCTCCCTTTGTTGGGATTAAAGGAATGCACCTTCAAGGACCTTGAACTTCTCCTATATTCACCAAATGCTTGGATTACAAGTGTGTGTCACCTTTATACTAGATTAAATGCAGTGCTAGGGATGAAACCCAGGGTTTTATTTATTCTAGGCATTACTACTATGAGATGTTCCCAAGCCTGATTTTATTTTCATGTGAAACTTCATCTTTATTTAAACTCAACAATTTATAAGATTTTCTATGATAGAGTTTTCCCTTCCCTTTGTGACATTCATTGCTAAGCTACGAGAGGAACATGAACAAGTTGATTCAATAGAATGGTTCAGTGTATGGACTTATGCAGGTCTTGGGATCTATGGGTTACTCTGGGCACTATATACAGGAAGGCAAGAAGCCTAAATAACTGGAAGGGAGCACAGGTACTGTGTATAACATGTGACAGTCTTAAGTGGGGATTAGTAGACAGGTTACTAAGGTAGAAGAGTGGAACTAGTCTGGGTGATTGCTTGGGTAAACAATGAATTGAGGTTTTCAGCTCCCTCAGACTTTGTGGTATAAGAAAATTAAATTTGATACTAATGCTTATTTTATCTGTCTCAGGCATTTGAGGAAATCTCAAAGGGAGATTCTATTCTGCAAAGGGAGTAAATGCTATTGTATTAGCATTTTGTAAATAAATAACTTCATTTCCATAATAGATTAAATATGAAGTTCTAAATGGAGACTATAAATTTCTAGTTGTACTATCCTGAGAGCTAATAATAGTAAAGATAACCTTGAACCCTGAAGAGATAGAGGTCAGAAAAAGTGTCAGATCCTCTTGAACTTGAGCTCCAGGCAGTTGTGAGCCACCTGACTTTGGTGTTGGGATCTGAACTTGGGTTCACTGGAAGTGTTTCTTAACTGCTGAGCCATGCATGGGTCCAGTCCCAAGAAATACAGTTTTTATTTGTTGCAGATCAATGTGTATAATAAACATGACAGACAGTATGGGATCCCTGTTTGATTGTAAGAGCATGATCATCTCAGTGTTACGGAATTCTTTTCAGGGCTGCAGTATAGGTTGGTTCCTTCTACTCTTTTTGTTTGTTTGTTTGTTTGGTTGGTTGGTTTTTTTGTTTTTTTGTTTTTTCGAGACAGGGTTTCTCTGTGTAGCTCTGGCTGTCCTGGAACTCACTCTGTAGACCAGGCTGGCCTTGAACTCAGAAATCCGCCTGCCTCTGCCTCCCGAGTGCTGGGATTAAAGGCGTTCGACACCACGGTTCCTTCTACTCTTAATGCAGACATGGATTACTGCACTGCAGCTTGAGTGCACTAGTACTGGCTGAGTGACTGCCTCCTGTGTGGAAGGAACTGGGTGCAATTTGGGGATATTCCAAGCTATTTACTGTACATAGAGTTTGCCTTTATTGGACATAGAACCCAAGAAAGGAAAAAGTGTGTCAGAGAAACACATCTAAAGGGACAGATACAAAGTTTAGTGATACAGGCAGGAGAGCAGTATTGGTGTGGGACATAAGGAAAGGTGGCAAGGTCAGTAAGGCAGCATATAGGGTAATATCTGATAGGAGCCTGAGAAAATTGGAAGTTTTTTTAAAGGGAAGTGTGTCATAGGTTCTGGTAACATTAATAAGATGGCACATGTGGCCAGAGATTAGGAAGTATTAGCACTGTTACAGATGAGGCTGAGAAAAAGGTATCTAGATAAACCTATTAGCCGAGTAGTTGATCTGCATTCTGGTACAAGATCCTTAGCTTAGCTTTATATGAACCCAAATAAAGTTTGTGAGAGCTGGTGCACAAACCTCACTTGGAGTGGCACAGGCCTCAAGTACACCATCAGCGCTTCCAGAGAATGAAAGGTATTCGTAAAGAGTCTGCCATAGTATTTGCACCAGCCTGAGAAGAATTCTGCACACATACAAGACAAGGAAATTTCTGGAGATTGTACAAGAGTAGAAACCAGGCATTAGAATCATGTGGCCTGAGTCAGAGATAACAAAAGTCATTTTAATGAAAGTCTCCAGCTACTGTGGGAAACTAGTTGACCACTCAAGTTCTTGGATGGGTTGTGATAAAGATGTCAGGTGAAGTGCTCACTGGCCTCTGCTTCTAGTCTTTTTAGGTAGGTTATGTTGCAGTTACTAAAGTCTTCATCTCAACAACAGTACAGGAGCAAAATCTCCCTCTCTTGACAGCTATAGTCAAGCATTTACTGCTGGAAGAGCTTTTCTCAGCACTTTTGCTGTTAACATTAGGAGGAAGTTTGTATGAGGTGCAAGATTCACTGTGTTGAAATGTAGGAATAGGAGGCAACTGTTTTCTAAGAAGCATATATTAGATCACTTCAAACTTTTGTGTTCTGTAGTAACTATTCACAGCTAGACCTTGTTTATATCTGAGTGTCTTTTGATAAGTGTGTAATGAGCCCTACCTAGTTTGGTAATTCCATGACATTAAAAATTTTGATTACTTGAAGTTTTTTTAGTAAAATAAAATATTTCCATAGGAGAATAAAATAATTATTTGTTGCTTTCTTCTCTGTATAGTCGTCAGCATAGCAGACCTAATTGAAGATGGTGAAAGGCTATGGAGTGAAGTGTTGAGCTGCAGGGATGGGCTGTGGTTGAGAATTCAGACTGTGAACCTGGAAGTGGGTGGCTTTACACCTTACAGACTGATATCAGCCAAGTGGAGTAATTTATGGCTATTTCCACCTCTTGCAAACAAGCTAACATTTCATGGTGCTGTAAGGATGCAAGTGACAGCTTTTGTAGAATAAGCCCAGGTTCTAGCATTTGGTCAACACTACATATGTTGATCAGTTGCTGTCATTAACATTATTGTTACTAGGGAATAGCAATCTCTGGTTCCACCTCCCTCCACCCCCAATCTGAATTTGCATCTCCTTTTTACTGTTAGCTTGAGAAATTTGGGGCCCTTGAGTAGCCACTGAATTTATGATGTTTCAGAAACATCCATAAATGGGAATTGATGCAAACCTGTGTAGAGTTTTATTGAAAGGGCTGAATGGAAGTGGCATTTGCTATAGTTCTGTGACAGCCTTGGTTAGCAAGTGGTTCATTTTCTTTCGTGTTCATGATTTGTGTTTTGTTTTTCTTTGTAGTCAGGCCTTGAGAAGAGGATCGACCAGGCTGTGGAGGAGTGGGATGTTGAGAAGGCTGAGGAGCTCAGCAACCAGCTAGCTACACGAGAGGTAAGTCAGACTCGGTCCATCTTTCTATTGCACTCATATTTTCTCCCATTCTACTCTTTAGTTTGAAATCTAGGTTTTATGTTTATGCTTTAAATGTATTCTAGTCTAAAATTTAGGATGAAAATTATGCATAATTGATATTTGACCTTAGTTTTACCTGGCCTATGGCAGATTTTTTTGTTTTATTTGTTTTTGAGGTTGGTGTTGTTTTTCAAGTATGTGGTGTCTAGCTCAGTTTATCCTCATTGGGGGCAGCTATGTGTTCTGCAATCACACCCCACAGCCTTTTCTTAGTCCTTGTTTACAGTCTCTTACTGTAGATTCTGTACATACTGCTCAGTCTTATGGGGTTTCAGCTAATTCTCACGTAGTCTGTAGTAGTGTAAAATTAAATATAATTTAATATGCTTCTGACTCATGTCCTTGGAGGTGGGGGGTCCTATAGACCTGTCACTCATATTTAGTGCATTTTCCTGATCTATAGGTTTTTTTCTTTTTATAGACAAAAATAAAAAATAAAAAATTTATCCTAGGTTTCATTCTTAGTACTTGATTCCCTATCTCCTTAGCACATAACACTCCTTGGTGTTTAGTCACATAAAGATCATCATAACTCATCTATCCAGATTGCTGGTTGTTTCTTAGTGTTGTAACTCACAGACGTTTTGTTTTATTTTGTTTTTTCTGTTTTCCAATCTGAAATGAGAAAGTTCTCTTTCATCTTATTCTATGAGAAATGAGAAAGTTCTCTTTCATCTTATTCTATGAGAAATGAGAAAGTTCTCTTTCATATTATTCTATGAGAAATGAGAAAGTTCTCTTTCATATTCTGTGGAATACTGTTGCCTTTGCCCATCATCAGTTGTCTAGAAACCCACCATTTATGGCCATTGTGATTGTGTGTGTGTGTGTGTGTGTGTGAATTTTTGCTGATTATTAGCTGCAACCCTTAAAAATCTTACGGATTTTTATGTATGGATTAGACAAATTCAAAAGAAAGGCTGAAGGATGATTCCAAAATCATCTGAAAGACGTAAAGATTTCAAATTTGTCCATTTAAAGTCTTTAAGAATAATTAGTCACAACAATATGTATGTAGCTGAGTGTGATTGTGTGTAACTGGATAACTGAGTAGCATCAAACACGCTCACAACTCTGCAGATTCTCCCACTACTTGTCTCTAGAGTTCTTCATCTGCAGTCTGCTCTCCACCCTTCTTTTACAGCAGGCCATTTGCTTGTGCAGTCAGGTTCTGTAGGTGCCTCATGTAAGTCATATGTGTATGCTTTTGTGTCTGGAATATTTCTTTTTTTTTTCTTTCCAATTTTTTATTAGGTATTTTCTTCATTTACATTTCAAATGCTATCCCGAAATTCCCCTATACCCTCCCCTCCCTGCTCCCCTACCCACCCACTCCCACTTTTTGGCCCTGGTGTTCCCCTGTACTAGTGCATATAAAGTTTGCAAGACCAAGGGACCTCTCTTCCCAATGATGGCCGACTAGGCTATCTTCTGCTACATATGCAGCTAGAGACACAAGCTCTGGAAGTACTGCTTAGTTCATATTGTTGTTCCACCTATAGGGTTGCAGACCCCTTCAGCTCCTTGGGTACTTTCTCTAGCTCCTCCATTGGGGGCCCTGTGTTCCATCCAATAGCTGACGGTGAGCATCCACTTCTGTGTTTGCCAGGCACTGGCATAGCCTCACAAGTGACAGCTATATCAGGGTCCTTTCAACAAAATCTTGCTGGCATATGCAATAGTGTCTGGGTTTGGTGGCTAATTATGGGATGGATCCCTGGATGGGGCAGTCTCTGGATGGTCCATCCTTTTGTCTTAGCTCCAAACTTTGTCTCTGTAACTCCTTCCACGGGTGTTTTGTTCCCAATTCTAAGAAGGGGCGAAGTGTCCACACTTTGGTCTGTGTTTGAGCAATCGTGATAAAAACTGCATGGTACTGCTACAGTGACAGACAGGTAGACCAATGGAATAGAATTGAAGACCCAGAAATGAATCCACACACCTATGGTCACTTGATCTTTGACAAGGTAGCTAAAACCATCCAGTGGAAAAAAGACAGCATTTTCAACAAATGGTGCTAGCACAACGGTGGTTATCATGTAGAAGAATGTGAATTGATCCATTCTTATCTCCTTGTACTAAGGAGATAAGTCTAA
Source organism: Mus minutoides (assembly GCA_902729485.2). NCBI lineage: Eukaryota > Metazoa > Chordata > Mammalia > Rodentia > Muridae > Mus > Mus minutoides. Next base: position 698,388 of record LR749509.1, read on the forward strand.
GTGGATCAAGGAACTCCATATAAAACCAGAGACACTGGAATATTTCTTTAGCATAACATCTTTAGAGACTATTGTGTCGTAGTGTATGTTGGGATGTTTGTCCATTTCAAGACTGGTTTCCACTGTGTCACATTTCAGGTGCCATTGTTTGTGCATTTAATTGTTGGTAGACAATGCTTCCACTGTTTAACTATAGTGGGCATGCAACTATAAATATGCATATACTAGCATCTGTTTGAACCCCTGTTTGAATGTCTTTTATATCCAGAAACAAAGTTGCTGCATAATTTAAGAAAGAAAAATGCATGTGAAGCATTTGGCATGTTTTTAATTTGTGAGGATGCCATGACTCAGCATGGCCATCAGAGCTTTGAATGACTCAGCATGGCCATCAAAGCTTTGAATGACTCAGCATGGCCATCAAAGCATTGACACAGTTGCCTTGTAGTTGAACTTTGATGAAATATTCTTTGTATTTGCTTTTTTTCTTATATTTTACTCTTCCTGTCTTCTAATGCTCTTTATCCTTAGTTTGACAGTTGATATATTTTATTTTTCAAAATGCTGTATTTTGAATCAGTGAGTGTGGCTCTTGTTTGATTCAGTAGTATTTCATCACTATTTTGGAAGGGAAAAATAAAAGTTCATTTAATAAAATGAACTTGAAGATGTGTTAAATTGTGCTACAAGTTCAGCAGGACTCCCTGATAGCTATTATCTGTGGCTTCTTCAGTGTAAGATCTCTACATGTCAATCTGTGCTTTATTTATTTATTCTTATCTTTATATGTTAATTTTTGCTTTCACTCAACAAACCTGTGTTGGTGGGGTGGTACTTGGAACTTATCCATAGGTATGCTGTTAGTAGTGACTTGGTTTCTTAAAAGTATAGTTAACGCCTAAGATAACAAGATTATACCAATTAGTGAATGTCCCCTGCAGAATTTGACAGGTGGCCATGGATACATGAGGGAATGGTGGCGAGGAACAGTGCGTATGGACTTGGACAGGACTTAAGGCGTTAGATCTCTACCACGGCTCTAAAGTTTCAGCCTGAGGAGGACATCAGGATGGGACTAGGGAAGAGTGGGATCCAGTGAGGTTGAAAGCACATAGGGCTCTCATAGCCAGTCAGCAGGTGTGACCTTACCAAGTTAAGGGGTTAGAAGCTGGTGGCAGCTTCGTGTGGATTGGGAATGAAACCTCTGAGGGAGCTGGTGCTTAACTGTATCTCTACTGAGGAAGTATCTCTCTCTGAGCCACATGTTGAACAGGTGTCTCTTGAGTGGCTTGAAAGATTACAGGGTTGTTTGATGTTGGTTTTGAATGCTGATCTGGGGCTACTGGACTGTTCTGGTAAAGTTCAAGACACAGTCTAAGAAAACCATCAGGACTCTGGTGTTGGTTGCTTGCTGGTTTTTAGAAATGCTGTGTGCTTGTCTTTATTGCACTCTTCAGGGTTACAGGATGCAAACTAGTATTCTCTTTTCATCCACCATTCTTTGAGACCCAAGAGTTATGTACTATGTGCTCTCTTCCTTCTACAGGTGTCATAGCAGACTCCTTCCTTCATTCAGTTGTCTCTGACTTTTTGTCTTGGTTGAGGAAGAAAAGACAAGGCAAAGCATAGTTTATTAGCCCTTCTACTTGAAACCAGGAAAATTTTGAGAGAAGTATCCGTTTCATTGCAGGTTCTGAGTTCTTTTTAGCAGAGTTTTGTTTGCTGTTAAGGACGTTGTGCAAATTGAGGCCATGGAAATCACTCAGTGGATAAAACTGCTTACTGTGCAAGCAGGCAGCCAGAGCTTGATCACAGGACTTCATGTGAAGGTGGGAGGAGACTAACTTTAGCGTTATCTTCTGATCTTCATACACAGCGAATGACCCCAAACTCACACCATATACACTCATGTAAAAACATTAATCAGAAAAAGTGCCAACAAGTTGTTCAGTCGAGGACCTGAGTTAGATCTCTGGCACCAGCATGGTAGACAGGGAGAACTGACCTAGATGTGTACATACTTACACACAATAAATAAGAAAGTTGTAAATTTTGCAAAAAAAAAAGTATTTCTTTAATCCATATACTTTAAATTTGCATTTATTCCATTAATTTGCCTACTAGCAAAGGTAGATCCTGTTCTCTAACATTGTACTCTGTTGCTGTGTTCCTTTAATTTAGAATAGCTGCTCCTCATTTTTCAAGGCCTTGTTTTTGAGGAGAGGCCAGTTAGTACACACTCCTCAGTTTTGTTTTGTTCAGTATTTCCTCATGAGGAGTCACAGCAGTAGCCATGAGTGCTTCTCAGACTCTCCAGAGGCACATGCCATCTCTGTGCCACTTTTGATGGTTTGACTTAGATGAGAGTGATAGCTCTGAGATTTCCCCCTTTGGGGTGAATAAGTACTAGTTTGAGGCTACAGCACTCCTGTGTTACACTTTAATCTATTTCAGCATCTGTTGCTGGTTCTTTTATTGTGTTTTTTTTTATTGTAAGTTATTATTGTGATCAACAAATGACTTTAGATCTTTAAAGCAATGATTGACTTTAAAAATTTTTATTTTAGTTCTAATCATGTATGTGTGTGTTCATTTGCTCACAAAAGCATAAGTGAATGAATATAGGTGCCCAAGTTGGCCAGAGAGGTGTCAGATCTCCTGGAGCTGGAGTTTAAGCTGCCTGGTGTAGGTGTTGGGACCTGAATTCTAGTCATCTCCATGAGTAGCAGTGCTCTTAACTTTGAGCCGTATCTCCAGCCCCTCTTCACAGTACTTTTATTACTTGGCAAACCAAGATTACTAGTTAGTTAGCTTAAGTGTGAGGTATTATAGATTGTTTTCTGAATCCATATCAAGTCTCGTGAATATGGGCAGTTTTCTAAATGGTGTGCTGGTTGGGAAGGAGTTGCGTGCAGTGTTGTGTACCAGCCTTGTGTGAATAATTCCACCTTGGTCCTGGTGAGCTTCCTTGCTATGTGTGTGTTCAACTACCTGAAAAAGCATTCAGACCTGTCCCTCTAGGGTTTTAGAAATGGGAATTTTCTTTGAGGACACTGGGATTGTAGTTTGCTGTCTTCTCATTTTGCTGTTTTAGAAGTTGGAAATTTATAATGCTGACTAGGCATTTTATTTCAAGACTGACCTTTCCTGTCATACTGTATGGCAAGTGAAATTGCTTTAGGAAAACTGTTTCAGCAGATGTGAAGATAGCATCTTTCTCAATTGTTCTTTTACTTTGATACATATGTAGAGCTGTGTTCTGGTATTGTGTTTAATGAATTCTGGTCAAAAGAAAAACGAGTAATTTATATCTTGGATAACTGAAAGGACAGCTGGGTCATGATTGCTATTGTGACACAGATTCAGAAAGATGCTAGTGCTGTGCCCACTTTTGGAGCACCCTTCAGGAATGTCCAGTCAAGAAAAGCTTTGGCAGAAAATACTGCCATCTTTAGATTTCTCATATTCAATCCCTTAGTCCAGTTACTGTGTGATGAGATGGGATTTTAGAGAAGCGTGAGTTTGGGGCAGAAACCTTCTATGAATAGAGTGTATGTATGCATGGTAGGTGTCCTTTTGAAATTCAGGTAGATTGGTTTTTAATAACAGCACCGTTTACTTTTCTCAAGAAGCAGTGACTGGGACCTGCTGATAAAGCCTTTGCTCTGAGGTACAGACCCCAGAGTTCTCAAAGACCTTTCCAGCCATAGGTGAAGTTCATTTTGATGTTTAACATTTAAAAGCCTGTGAAGTGAGTAGGGCAGCATCAATTTTGAAAAAAAATGAAGTTAAAAGTAGAACCATGTCTGTGAATAGACCTTGAAAACATCCCTCAAGAGAGTATGTCAAAATTAGGCTGTTGGTGCGCTTTCATTGTGACACAGCAAAGCACGTAACTTCCCAGAAATGTGTCCTTCACGTTTGTGATGACTGAGTTTGTGTGGAATCTGGTTTGAGGGAAGAGAGTGACTTCAGTGTCTTGTGTCCAAGCCTAATCTAGGCTATCATTTCAGGGTTTGCTGCAGACTGCTCTGAGAATGCTCTTCCCGCCCCTCTGCTCATTCCATATTTGTGTTACACTGATGAAGCTGTTACAACTTGGAAAAAAAGTTTCTTTCTTTAAACTCTGGGGCATGACTGAACTGACCCTGACTTGGCAGGACATTCTGTTCATTGACTGTGATCTTTGAAAAATAACATCTTCCACCTTTTACCCTTACCTGTCCCCTGATGTTCTCATCCTACTTCAGTCATAGAGACCTGTAGAAGCAAATGCAGTGCTAAAGCCTGAATGTCAGTTGGAGTATTACATATTGTAAAAAGGACTTTTTTCTAAGCATCTTTTAGCTTGTGGAGATAAAAATCAACTTCACTTGGTAGCAAAGCAATGTTCCTATCTTCAGATAAGTCACTGCTCCTTTAACTAAATATATTCCTCAGATATACTTCAGTCTATCTGTCCAGTGTCAAAATGGACAAAATGGGCCTGTTTCTATTTTCATAAATAATCTTTTGGGAGGAAATATCTTGAAACTAAGTTTCTGAGTTAAAACTGTTCACATACAGTGCTGAACAATATATTCCAATTTGCATTTATAAAATTGTATTGCTAGAACATCTAGCTCTGCTAAAGAAGGCCAGATCCTTTCTTTAGTAATAAATATTGTGATTTCTGTCATCTGAAGTAAAAACACAGTAAAAATACACACACACACACACACACACACACACATACACACAAGTAAGTGCATCTTTATTCCAACAAATATGTTACATTATGGAAAGATACTGTTGCAGTTAGCCAGAGGTATGTTTGACAAATGCTGTTAACCATGAGTTTTCTCTAAAAGCACGTGGTAAGTTTTACTTACAGTCATTTTGTATGGGTATATGCAGATTCTGGCAAAATATATTTTGTGTCTTAAATACTGTTGTGCCTTCCAGTCCTTTTTCTTGATTGACTTCTCTTAGCACCATTTTCTTTTTGGTATATTTCACTGGTAGATTGGAAGTAGGAAATTGGTTAGGGCACTGGGGAGAAAAAGCCCTCACAGGGAATGGGCTTTTCCTGCTAGGCAACTCTACCAGCTCCTAGTGGAGGTGGGAGCTCTGTCCTTTGGGTGGTATGTGTCTGCTAAGGACCATCCAGAACTGAATACTTGGGTCATCCCTCAGTATTTTTCATTCTCAGTTATTTCTCTGTGTTATCCTCTTGTCTGCACATAGTCTGGGGTGCTTTAAAATGGTAGCCTTAATTTTTTTTAAGCCTTATTCTCCTTAACTCTAACAAATAAGTCAGTTGTTACATGTAGAAGAACATAGCACAGTGCATGGAATAAGCATTGTCTGACCCGGTGAGGGAAGATTGGGTGAATTCCTTTACATTTAGTTTAAAGATGTTTCCCTAACCATAAAAATCCTGCAGCTTTGAAGACAGAGCTTGTTGGCCTCAGAAAGTAAGACTGGTATTTAGCGAAGGGCTTCGCTCTGTGTTTTTCAGGTGTGCTCATTCACATCTCATTGCATTGTGGATGCTTTCTTAACCTCTGGGCTCTGGCTGGGGGTTCACCTTGAATGGCATTCCTTATGCGTTGTCTTAATTATGTTTATCTGTGCTTTTAACTAACCTTAAAAAAAGATTTCAGATGTTACAAGTCTAATTAAAGAGACAGACAAAGCACAGTTTATACTGTAGATTTTTTTTCTGCAGTTCAATTAATCAGCATGTTTTCTCTTTTAATTAAAACCATTTTAGTAAATTAAAGCCCACAGCAAAACACATATATAATTTGTTTGTAATTAGCTCTTAATTGGTGGTAGTTGAAGCTTAGCACCCTTGGTTTCTTTCTTCATGATTGCCATTTTATTAGCAGCCAGTCATTAATTAATCTTTTTCTAATTAGCTTATAAAACTGTTGATGGCACATTATTGTAAATGTGATTTTAAGTTCAAAGCTTGTTAATAGGCTTTCTTACTTAGAAGAACAGAGATAAAGAAATTGCTGAAAACAGTACTACAGTTCTTTCAAAAAACTGTCTTTCTTTTGGGGGCTGTGTAAAGCATCTAACAGCTTATGGTTAATTTTTTAATGCCTTTTTCCTCTTTATGAATGGAATAAGTTGCTTGAATATAAATGTCAATATCCAGCAGTAGTTTCAACAGTGTAACATTTTTCCTTTTGTTTAAAATACTGTAATCTACATATAATTTGAAGTTATTAAAACAGGCATTATGTAAACTATTTTACTATTAAAGTTGAGTATATGTGTTATACACATGTGTATATGTGTATATTTGTATCTATTTTCCTAGTATGGTTTAAATTGGGATTTGTTGGTTATAATTGAAATAAATGGGCAGGAAATTATAGGTTATTATAAAAGTAAATAAGTATATATTTAGTTGTACATCTAGACATTAATGTGGTGTACTAACGTAGGCAAACATGTCAGCCTGTGTATGCATATACTCTTCAAGGTGACAGTGAAACAAGATGCAATAGTATAAAGAAAAGAACTTGATTGAAAAGTCAGTTGAGTGATACGGTAGGCCATAGCTTGGGCTGTTGTCACAACTCTGGCATCCCAGGTGTGACCATGGAGAGAAAGACCAATGTGACATAAGCATCTAAAGTTTACTGTGGCAGAGACACCTTAGGATGGGTTTGTGTGAAACCTATTAGCCTTGTTATGTCCTTTCTTAAAATACACTGGCATCTTAGCTGTTTTTAAAAATCAATTATTGCAAAGTTTTGGAACTTAATTTTAAAACACAAGAGACTGGTTATTGGAAATGCTTGTTCTTGCTCTTGAACTTTGTGTGTTATTTCAACTTTGACTGTTTCTTTGCTTGTTTTTCAGAAGGCATTTTATGATGGCATGCGAGAGACACTAGAAAGGGATAGCTGACAAGGAAAAAATTAAAAATTGGATAAAAAGTAAATGAATAATGTCATATTACTAAAAAGATGAGAGGCTAATTTGTGCCGACTTTTTGCTAATTTTGTTCAAGCTTCAAAATGAGGAGCTGTCACCCGTTCTGTGTAGCGCTGATGACAGTGCCAATGATCCATGAAATAAGCTGCCGCTGGCTTTGTTCTGATAAGAATGAACAAATCTGCACAATGTTCGGCTCCCAGAATCTCATTTTCATACTTGCATGCAGGCAAAAAGAAATAAGCTGTTTGCAGGCTTGATTAATCAGACATTGGAGGGTTTTTTGTCTCTTTGATCTCTTTCGTCTCCTAGGTAACTTGCTTGACATTAATGTTGAGCTTGAGTAAAGACAATCAGGAATTGTCGACCAAACTGATATAAAAATTAAAGACCTTAACACTTTAAGTACTCCAGTAATGGTTCCGCTTTACTTCAGAAAACATCTGTTTTCATTTAATTAAAGAACAAAAGAGAATGGCATAAATATTTTTCAGAGACCTATTATTCTGTAAAAAGTTAAAGTATGATAATTGGTATTTTAAAATAAGTGCCTTGAAAGGGAGAAAAACTTCATGACTCTGTACAAGCTAGTAATTTTGAGATGACTGAAATATTCTATAAAATGGATAAGCAGTTTGTAGTTGTGTTAAATTAAGCTGTTGGAATCACATGCTTCAAATGATTATCAGGAAACTTGATGGCAACATTTGCAAGAGGTACTAACTTTATTTTGAAGTTTGTTTTTTTTTTCTAATCTCCACTGTGTTTATAAGGATATGCCATTATATCTATTTTATGACCCAATATGATTTACACACACTGAACCTGTAAAATTGAAAGGAATTAAAAAAATGTCGCGGTGCATTTGCTTGAGGTTGTGCAGACGCCTTCACAAATCTTCCAAGTGGCTGTAAAGATGAATGCCTCAAGGGTCCAGCCAGGGCCCTGCTTTTCCAACCAGCTAAAGCCCTTATCTTAAATCCAAGCAAAGTACCATTAATCTTTTTGAAAGACCTTTTATGGCTTTTAATATATCCCAAATTAGAACATTTTACACCCTTGGTTCCTGAAATATGGTGATAAAAAGCCTTTAGAGCTTAATTTTCCTTACCGCATGCTCTGACCAATTTGCAGTTCTTTGTGATAATGTTTAGACACCTTAATTAAAATGCAGCAAAATATTGGATGTTCTATATGGAAAATGCTGATACTTTGGCTACACATACAAGAAATTCTGTATGCATTTTTTTTATTAAAAAAGTCTTCTCACATTGTGTTACTATAGTTATCTGATGACCCCAAACTGTTTTTTTATTATTTTTTTTTATTTAATATAAAAGCCATTGAGCAAGCTTTTGGGGTGTTTACGTTGGCCAGGGAGATGATTTTTTTCTTTTATAGAAGTGAAAGGGTAACTGTAGTCTGCCTATTTTATTTGTTTGTCATAGAGATGTACAGCACAATATTCTTTTATATCCTGAAACTCAGGTTTGTCATCTTGACTAAAAAAAAAAAAAAAAAAAAGTTTCTTCTTGATGGGCTCTTCATTAAAGGCCTTATTATCCTTTTGTATTTCTAGATAATCCTTGTTTCATTTCTTTCTCCACAGAGATAAGTAAAACATAGTCATTTAAGCATGCAAAGGTCAAAACTAGGATAGATTTTCACCATCCATAAAAACCACACAGTACATAGAGCAGCCTTGTTTTAATGTTTATTGATTGAGTGAAGAACATTCCATTTAGCCTGGCCCTTGGTCTAAAGTGGGTAGAAAGCAGCCTTTAGGAGTGTTGTATGAAAGCGCTCCTGGGAACCGGGGTTGGAGCCCATGGTGCAGCATGAAGAATTCTGTGCCTTTACTGTGCTTTCTGTAACTTTATCACAATGCTGGCAATTCTGTGTTTGGCTTTATTTTTAGCTTTGTAAGAATACTGGAAGCATTTCCATTTGGCTGTGGTCAGGTGTAGAATCAGTTCATTGGAGCATCTTGACTTGTCTGTATTATATCTGGGCAACTCAGACTAGGAACTTCAGTACGTTAATAATTTAGATCTGTAGCTTGGTTTTACAACAGTTTGGGAAAGAACTTTCACTCATGGTAATGGTGTATAGCAAATATGGTTTCCATCATATTGTTTCTTACCTAAGGTAGTTACTGAATTTAAATATAATTCAGAGTAGCTGAGAGGTAAATAGGCTTTTAACCTGGGGGAGTTAGTGTATCACCCATCACTGTTTTATTTGATTTATTGTATAAGTACCATTGCTAGCTGATTGTATCACTGGCGCATATTACTTGGTTTGTAAAGTAAAGGGGTGAAATTAACAGGAAATATAGATATTTGGGGGCTGGGGCAGTAAAGAGATTGTCATCCACATGAATGTTGTCATCTTGCTGTGCTTCTTAAACATAGGTCACAGCTGCTTTGTGTGACAGAAGAGAACTTCTTGGGTTCACTTAGTGCTCCTCAGGTGTTCAGTTTTATTCTCATCCTTCTCAGCCCCCTTGCATTTAGCTGCAGCTAGGTGGTTAACTCTGAACAGAAACAATGTCTGTGTTACTTCATGAGCCAATACAAGACTCTCTGGTTCTGCCACATTCTGGTACCACAAGATGTATGAGGGCCCTGTCTGTCCTCAAGGACTTAAGTGAAACAAATAAAAGTTGAGCCGTTGCTATATGTGGATTCATTTGACACTACACTGACCACTGCACTAACCTGAGCAGCAGGTGCTAACTTAAGGTTTTTTGTGTGTTTGACAAGTGCATAGGGTTTCAGTGAAGGGAATTTCATCTTAGTGAAAAATGACACCACAGCACCTTCTCTGAGTTCCTTTTCTCCTGAGGTATAGTGATGCCCACCACTTGATTAGCCTTTAACATTTAAAAAAATCTGTGTGTGTGTGTGTGCGCGCGCGCGCGCGCATGTGCGCGCGCACATGCATAATACGTTCTATGGTTCAGGTGTAGAGAGAGAAAATAGCCTCAAGTATTGGTTCAGACTTTCCATCTTGCTTTTTTTTTTTTTTTTTCTGAGACAGGGTTTCTCTGTGTAGCCCTGGCTGTCCTGGAACTCACTCTGTAGACAAGGCAGGCCTCGAACTCAGAAATCCACCTGCCTCTGCCTCCCAAGTGCTGGGATTAAAGGCGCACGCCACCATGCCCTGCTTCCATCTTGCTTAAGACAGGATCTCTGTGTCATGGTCCACTACCCTACCCTGCCCTGCCTCGAAAGCTGTGTGTTTTGCCCTAGAGAAGGTGTTGCTGAGTTTTAGAGATCTGCCAAGATCAGCTGAGAGATGTGTCAAGCATTGCAGATTTCACCTTCCTAAGTTGACATCCTGTACTTGAGCTCTTCAGTTCCTACCATCCCTTCCTATGCTGCCAAGCAGATCTCAAAATTTTGATAGGCTATTTTGACTGGCTGCTTATGTGTCCTTGTTCTATGAGTCTGCCTGTCTTCTAATATCTGTTTAGTTGAATGAAAGAATAGGAAATCAAAGAAACATCAGAAAGGTTGAAAGCCTTTGTTGATATAAAGCTTTCTTTGTTTTGAGACAGAGTCTAGCTGTGTATCTTTGAGTGGCCTGGTGCTCACTATGCAGCTTTGCCTCACTGGATAGTATCCTGCTATTGAGATTCCAGGTGTGTCCCACCATGCCAACCTGGCTTCATCCTAGTTCTTAATGGGTTTGAGTCACACACACACACACACACACACACACACACACACACACACACACAGATGGACAGTTTACATTAAACTTACGTACCAGTATTGCTGCCTAGGGATGCTTCTTAGGAAATGCCTTACAACTTGGTGAGTGCTAGAGAAATGCAGAAGCAGAGACTTACAGACTGAGCTAGAGAAGACATCTATTTGGGATGGGGTTCATGTTAAGTGAGTCTTGTAGGGCAGCAGTTAGCAGTCAGGGAAGCCTGAGCAGGACTGCTGCCCAGGAACAGCTGGTTCCTGTAGTTCAGCTTCTCTACTTTCTGATTGTCCCTATATTCTTTTCTCTCTTAGAGAGTTAAAAGCTGTTGCCCATCATGCAGAGTGTATTTATGAAGTAGTAATTAGCTTCCCCATGTTTCATTAATCCCATCTGTGACTGCCAATCAGAGCCTCTGATCAGCGTGAGATAACTGGTGTGACCATACTGAGCTGCTGTAATTCTAGCCCAGAGCAAAGAAAGTTGACGTCTCTGTCAGTCTGTTTTCAGCCTTATCAGGGCAAATTCCTGCTCAGCCTACAGAGTTGCTGAGGGAGCTTGAAGGGTCTCATGACTACTTTAGTGGACCTTGAAGGGTCTGAGTTTGGGAAGGATTTCTGTTCAGGAGATGGGGCAAGTAGGACAGAGGATATTTGGGTAGTGGGGAGAAATCAAGGCTATATCTATAGATTTTTTTTTATGCTTCATTCAAGGGGCCTGAGTGTAGGATTTCTTATTTTTAGACATGGCTTCTGAACTATGTGCTCCCAATATTTTGTACTAGCACAATTCTTGCACTAGCTAGAGTATTTCTTTTCTCATTTTTTTCCCCTTTTTTCTTCCATAATTCTTAGCTCGGTGTAAAAATTGCCAAAGCAATTGCCTGCCACAAGTTTGTTAAAGCCAAAAGGGAGGCTGAAAATTCACAGGCTGCTCGAAAGAAGAAGAAACTGGCATGGGGGTAAGTTCTCTTAAGACTCCTGTCCTGGGATGAAAGAGCTGGCTCAGCATTTAAGAGCACCAGGGTTCAGTTCCAAGCACACACATGGTGGCTCACAACTGTGTAGTTCCAGGGGATTTGATGCCCTCTTCTGAGTTCTGTGGGGACTAGACATGTGTATTGTAAACAGACACATGCAGGCAAAATAACCAGGCACATAAAATAATAAGAGTTTTTAAAAGTTGGGAGAAAAAAAAAAGAAATGATTCTGCTTGACTTGGTAGGAAAAGTCTGCTCATCCATGGAGTCCACTTTGTAGGTTGTTTACCCAAGGTCTATGTCTCAGTAGTTGTGAGGCTATAAATATGGAGACCTTGCCTCCGCCTATACTGTCTGTGAAAGTGTCAGTGCTTTGGGCACTTACTAAACATGTGACTTTAGTAGAGTATTTTATTTTAGAAATAAGTTGAGATTTTTATGCTCTTCATTTTAGGTTTGAAGCAAAGAAGAGGTGGGAAACCAAAAGCAACATGGGATACATGTGACCTTGCCGGGTTCCTCAAGACACTTACTTATAGGCTGTCATGTAACCAAAAGCAACATGGGATACATGTGACCTTGCTGGGTTCCTCAAGACACTTACTTATAGGCTGTCATGTTTCATTTGCTGAAAAGATTTTTCTGCTTAGGTTAAATATGTCAGGAAATTGATAAAGATAGAAAAAGATAAGCATAAAACTTCAGAGCTGATTATCACCCTTTTCAGTCTTTTTTTCTCAGAAGTTTTTGAAGGCAAAGAACATTTTTATATTTGTGTAAGAAATTTTAAGCATACATACAAGAAAAAGGGGTTGGATTTTATTTATTTGTTTGTATAAGCATACAGTTTAAAATCAGTTTTGTGTTTGATCTGTTTGGTCTAGCATAGCCAGGAGGTCCTTGGACTTCCTTATCTGTTCTTAGCATGACTGCACTTTTTCTAAGATTGTGTTTTTAAGATTGGCTTTGTTTATAATGGATTAGTCATAAATAGAACTTTCAATTGTTACTGATTTTACAAATAACTTTAATTACTATAGTACTTTAAAAATAATTACTGAATCTTTTTTTGGAGGTAAAATTAATATTACTTAGTAACATAGTAAAAGCAGTTGATTGATTTTGTGTGTATGTATGTATGTAATGTCAGTGGAAATAATTAAAGGGTGGACATAGTATCTGGAGAATGATTTAAATTCAGATTTGCTTAGAAAATGCTTTTCTCAATATCTCAAACATGTCATTCTTTATGATTATTTATGTAAAGGAAATGGTCTGATTGTGCTAGACAGACAGTTGTAACTCAAGATAACATAAACTTTGGATTGTCTAAGGGCTTGTTGGTTTTATACCTCCCCACCCCCACCCCCATCACTCCTTGGAGGATGGAATTAATGAGACAAAAGAGAGAACTGATACCTGGGAAGTCATTGTCCTTAGGTGTGTGTTTGCAGTCTTAAGGTAAAGAGGCTTTGGAAGTCATTTGATAACTGGCAAGACCGTATGTGGATATGTGAAAAGTGAGTCATGAACATGATTAAATCATTTTAGACTTAAAGTATTGTATTAACTGATGGTGATATGTAAATTTTCTCTATATGAAGAGTAAGTGTATTAAGAGCCAATGTATCAGGGGCTGGACAGATTGTTCAGTGGTTAAGAGTGCTGAATGTTCATCCAGCAATCCTGATTTCAGTTCCCAGCAACCACATGGTGGCTCACAACCATTTGTAATGGGATCTGATCCCTTCTTCTGCTGTGTCTAAAGACAGCTACAGTGTACTCATATAAATTAAAACAAACAAGCAAACAAACAAACAAAAATCTCAGGAAGCCAATGAGTATTTAAAAAAAAAAAAAAGTAGTCCAAATATCAAATCTTACCTTCATTTAGTTGAGAAGAACCAGTGGACAAAAAGCAAGGCCTAGGAGACTGGATATCCACTGACCTGTGTTAATGAAAAGATATCTTCATAGATGTTCCTGAGTACTGTTCACCTATAGCAACCTACTTTGGACTCCTAGTGAGTGAATATGTGTTTAATGATATAGAAATTTTTTTCCACCCACTATATAATATATTTCCTAGTATTAATAGTTTTGTATGTAAGGCCCTAGAACATGAGTTCTCCTTGGGACTCCTCCTTAATTTTGTATTTCCTTACTTCTACTTCCATAGGTCTAGTGATTTCTCACTGTATTTTCCATTTGGGTCAGTCTTAATAGCCTGTGACTCAAAGTCTAATCACCAAAGCCCTATTTGCTCACACCAGTGCTGGCACTTTGCCTCTCAATGCCCATTCTAGGGTTTGTTTTGTTTTTTAAGATATATTTATTTACATTTTATGTATATGGATGATTTGCCTGCACGTATGTTTGTGTACCATATGCATGCCTGGTATTTATGGAGGCCTGGTATCTATGGATGGTTGTAAGATACCATATGGCTCCCCAGATCCTCTGGGAGAGCAGCCAGTGCCCTCAACTTCTGGACCTTAACTGTGCCAGTCCCACATTCTGGGACTGTCTGTGTCTATGGGGACATTTTAACTGAGTGGAGAATAGTCAGTCAGGTCAGACAGAGAAGGGAACTCAGTTAACATGAAGTCACATCTCCCACCTTCCTACTCTTGTGGACATGGAATGTAGAGAGCTTTAAAATGCAAAATGCACTGCAGTTGGCCGGAAAGCAAGAAGGAAGGGCTGAGTGGGGAAGGGAAAGGTGCGTTCGCATATATCTGCTGGTCTCTTGTTTGGTATTAGTTTTATTTGGGATGAGCTTTAATATAATTTATAGATACTTTATACATTAGAACAATAAAATGGTAGCATTATCCCTAGAATACCAGTGTTGCCCGAAGGGTGTAGTTATTTGTCTTTCCTGTTCTGGCCACATTAAAATAAGGGTTCTTAGTGGATTGGTAATAACCTTGGTCCCTGAAGCTTCAACTTGCCCATTTACTACCTCCAGAACACTTGAATTAGATTAGTAATGTGATTGTCAGATACTGTTGAGTAAGATTAATATGTTTTAGGCCATTGGTATGGCATTATTGTAACATGATTTATTATCTGAGTACTTGAGGCCAGAACGGCGTACTGAAGAACAGTAATTTCGAGCTTTACTGCTTGGTTTTGAGAAGTAAAGTTGGTAGTGCATTCTTGTTTAGGAGCCCTCAGGGTGTTTCTGATTTCAGCAGAACATTCTATTTCTTTCACCAAAAGGAGAGCTTGAATATGTAATCTCAAGCTTGCTATAATTAGTTCTGATGACAGTTAAATACCTCAGCCAAGACTATAAATCAGCAGTTAAATTCTGACTTCTGCCATTGATAATAAATCTCAAGCACTTCTTTTGGGGACAGGCAGATGAAGGACGGGTAGGCCTCTGACAGAAATAAAGTGCTATTTGAATGTTAGGTGACAACTATAACCTCACACCTAAAATCTGATGTCGCTTACACTTTTTGTCTAAACTGTCTTTGAAGTAAGTACTTTAGTAACTTAGGTTATTAACAGCTGGGGAGAATCCTTGTTTCTATGTGTGTGGTGTGTGCTGCTGCGTGCCTGGGCATTCTTCGCTAGTCCTCTCTACCTCATTTGAGATGAGGTCTCTCACTGAACCTGGAGTAAGGCTAGAGCCTGTCAGGCAGGACTGCACATGGCCATGCCTGGCTTTTACATGAGTTTTGGGATCCAGGCTCAGCTTCCTCTTTGCACAGCAAGTGCTGTTACCTACTGACTCATCTCCCCAGCCTAAGAAATAAGAAGTCTTAAAATATGAATGTATTACTTTCAAAATGTCTGCATTCATTTTGTTAGGGGAAACTTAATGGCTATGCTTTGGGGATTATATATCTTAATAAAATATGTTATACAAGGCAATAAATTGATGTTGTATCGGGTTCCATTTTGAAACATGGTCATCAAATTCAGGACCAACTGATACAATTCAAGTTTTTCATCTTGGCAGAAGTTGCCTATTTTTAGTTTCTGGGAAGGGTAAAAATACTTTGCATGTCAATTTAATGTTTTTTAAAGCCAACAGTTTTATTTATTGGCTTAAAAATTTACATTCTACTAAAGTCTTAGCTCTGACTTTGATGAAATAAATAGCAATACTTGGACAAAATGTGCAAAATCTTTTTCCAAAAGCAAATGTAGATTGGTATTTGTGGCATCAGTGCCTTCTAACCTGGTAACAAGCCTAAAGTGCTCCGTAAAGCTAGGAGCTTTACAGACTCAAGGAGCAAATACATTTTATGTGCCTTTCCTCACTCAGTATGTATATGTGTGTGGCGTGCATTTGTGTGTATGTCTATATTCAGTTCAGCTAGTTAGCGTGACTGAGAATCCTGTCTTTACCCCCGACTGCTAGGACTAGATAGTCACTATGAATGCCCAATTTTTATGTGTATTCCAGGGATCTGAATTCCAGGCGGCTAACTCACAGCCCTGTGCTATCTCCTCAGGCCACTGGATTTAGTTTTATCATGAATTAATCAGAACATGTCTATATTTTTCAAACTTAATGTTATCCTAGCATAATGAGGCATTTTATTAATGTATTTGTGTACTTTTAAAATTTCTCAGTGGTTTAAAGAATATATTTGTTCTTTGATAGTTTCATATATTATATACAATGTATCTTGATCATATCCATTCCCCTCCCATTCTCTTAACACATCCCCTTCACCTTCATCTACATAAAAATAGTGACAATGAGGATGATGATGATAATAATAACCTACTGGGTCTTATTGTGCTGCCCACCAAGGGTGTGAGTCCTTCCACCAGAGCTTTGATAATCTACAAATGATCCCTACCCCAAAGAAATGTCCTCATCCAGCACCCAGCACCGGCCAATAGCTCTTCAGCTAGGTGTGGGGCCTCATGAGCTTCTTCCTGCCTGTGTTGGAATGTTGACTGACTTGAGGTTGTGCAGGCCTCATGTGCACTGGCCTCAGTTCTAGGAGGTAGCATATGACAGCATCCTCCCCATCTCCTGGTTCTTTCTTGCTTTAGTTTCCTCGTCTACAATGTTCACTGAGCTTTGAACACATGTTCTTGATCTTTATATGATACTAAAGTAAACAGCCATTTTCCACGTTGGAGATTCAGTTTGGTTTTGATAAATATGCAGAGCTGTATTCTTTAGTTTGTATTGTTTTATTCTTTTCCTTACTGTCGATCTTGAAAGGAAAAATATCATCACATACATGTTGGTGTTGTGGCTAAAGCCAGCAGACTTACTGGAAGAAGCCCTTGAACTCAGTGAAGAACAAGGCAGTAGCAAATTGTGATGGCCATGAAGAAACTAGAGAGTCACTCCTCTTTGTTCTGAGGTTGGAATGAAATATGTTGCCTCTTTGCCGTCTCTCCCTTTTGCTCATTGGTGAGTGTTCTGTAGGTGTTTATGGCTGTTCCCAGAGTGTCTTCAGCTGTAGTAATGCCCTCTGAGTAGCTTCTTCCCTGCTGGCTTTGGTGAATCTGATCTGTGGAACCCAGCTACAGACTCTGGTGGAACAGTTTATGAAATGCCACAAGTACTGTATGTTTTCAGATCTTCTTGTAAAATTAAGAAGTAACAGATATAATTGCATTTTATTGGTATTAGCAACCCCTTTTTAAACTCAAGAAAAAGCAATAAAAACTTGTGAGATGGCATTTTTAAGCATTGGGTGTTCGGTATCTGTCTTCCACATTCAGATCAGACTTCTTAGGGTGGTAATATACAGAAATGAAAAGGGGGAGAGCTGTGCTTCCACTTCCAAATGCTCCTGTGCCAGGTTTCTCCTTGTGTCTGTCTGATACCACTTGAGCAATTGCTACCTGCCACCTTCTGAGTTTGTGGGCCGCCTCTTGTTAAATTGCTGTAAGGGGCTTGCTCAGTTCCAGGTATGAGGATGGAATGAGGTAATCCTTTCCCACCTCTCATTTCTAAAGGGTGTGTCTGTCCAGTTATTACTTGTTCATTGAACCTGGAGCTTAAGAAACCAACTCCAGTACAAGCTGTAATTATTGATGTCTGTTTCATCTGCAAGTTCTGGCATTTGATCAAGAAGTTAATATATCACTTCATCTCCAGGCTAAATGTCTCAGCTCTCGAGGTTTTATTATTTGATGGATAGCATACAATTATGACTGCCCAGAAAGAAAAGTGTATTTATTTGTAAAGTGGGTGATACTAGAAGTAATTATGAATGTCACAGGGAGTGGTGAAACCGTGAAGCTTTGAGTTCCTTTGAATTCCTGCCCCAGTAATATCTGAGAAACATTCTCTGTTAGCTCTGAAGTGATTCTGGTGTATGTAAGGATGAGTAAATGCAATCTAATAGGAAATACTATAGACAAAATCTTAGACAACTTGGCATCTACATAGTTATTAATGACTCAGTTGTTTGCTGAACATAGGGAAATGATCCACATGTGTTAACTGAAATAGCCCAGGCCTACAGACTGTAGCTACTGGTCATTTGTCACATGTCCGGGTTCCTAGCTGCTGTTGTTGCTGTCTAGCTTAATGACTGATACTCTCGTGCTCATGGGGAATGGGTGTGTTGATGCCCTCACTTTCCCAGCTTGCATTGGTGGTATATGACTGAAGGATGAACATACTGCTTTGTATATTCCTTAGTAATTTTAAGCTGGGAGTTTCTCCTCAATGGTATTAGTGTGTCTCTACATTAGAAAGGCTGTCTTAATGCCTGTCCATGTTAGAAAATTGTCATGAATGCGTCTTCCAAAATATGATAATTCAAACCAGGAAGACATTTGAAGAGAGAACATCCCAGGCAGAAGGAGCAGGAGATGCACTTGAGGAGCAATGAAGGAAGATGACCGGGAAGGTTGTGAAGCTTCAGAGTTGGCCTGAAGTAGATCCCTGCTGTGTAGATGATCCAGGGAGTTTGGATCCATACCTGGTTGGAATGGAGTAGTTCTGGAGATCCTGAGTTATGGCAAGGAAAGGAAGATAGCAGGCTTCTGATTCTAAGTAATGTCAAAGAAATACCAGTCAAAGATCCTGGGGGATGTGCTAGAAATGTTAAATGGACAGCTCTGGAGACATGGGGCGGGGGTCAAAAAAGGTTGCTGCAGAAGACCTTCCAGCAGGAGGACAGTGAAGAGGTGGCCTTGTTTGCATTAGATGGCAGGGAGTAGAGTTATGGTCACAAACCTTAAGCTGGGATGGAAGTGTATGGTGCCTTAGGTGGGTTTCCTCGAAGTGGTACCTCAAGTCTGTTCTGAAAGTGATGTAGACACTTATGGACTTTAAAAAAATCTAAAAAGAATGATACAGAGCTGACAAGATTGAAATGGCAGACAGTGCTCCACATGAATCCTGCCCATGTCGCGTTACACAAGAGTTAGGGCCTAGGGGAAAGCAGTGTCTGCTCAAGAGGTCTTGTGAAGGGCAGTTCTCTAGAATAGGGATGAATTTAGCAGTACAGCATTGGAGAATGTACCCACTGAGGTAGCTATCTGGTGTGTACTGAAGATGATAGCTACTCTGAAGAGGGAAGTGCTCATGTGTGCAGCAAGCACCCTGGACAAGACATCCTGGATGTGGATAGTGGGTCAGCCTCTGCCCCCGGAGATCTATGTAGACAAAGCAATGCAGTGATGAACTTGAAACCAGGGGGGTTTAGATAGAGCCCAGTCTACCCGGTGACTAGGATTAGGTGAGGAGTACACTGGGCTTGATGAATATCTGCTGAGTCTGAGGCTAAACTGTCATGACTCAGAGTTCTTGAAACTGGGTCTCATCTTAAATACCCTTAGTCCTCTAGATTTTGCTCAGTATTTAGCATGGTGCGCACATCCTCTGACCTCAATCCAGATAGATTTGTTTGTGTATGGTATTTGGAGAAGGAGCCTGTCAGGAGTAACTAGGATTAGGTGAGATTGTGAGAGTCGGGCCTATTGAAGCTGCAGATTAGCAACCTGCATACAGAGCCCTTGTACTATCCTTCTGAGGAAACATTTTGTTCTATAGATGAGGGAATTCTAGGTGTTAGGATTAAGAGCTCTAACACAGGACTTTGGGCTGTGACCTGTTCTGGTGTTCTGTGTGTCCCTTAAAAGTTGGAGACTTAACCTCCAATTTAGTTTGTGTATGGTCTTTGGAGAAGGAACCTGTGGAGGTTAACTAGGATTAAATGAGATTGTGAGAGTTGGGGAAGAGACCCAAGCTAGCAGGTGTGCTCTTTCTGTGTGATACAATAAGGAGACCTTTGCTGGTTGCTAAGCAGATGCCAGATGGTCTTCTTGGCCTCCAGAATAGCATAACAAATAACCTGATTTATAATGTACTTGGTCCTCAGTGCCATCAGCACCCACCTGTTACAGAATCACATGTTAAAATGTAAATATCAGGGTCCTTTTTTGGGGTACAGGTAGATGGCACAAGAAAAAGCATCTGAAGTCCTCTGGCCTCCACACATGTGCATACATGTGAATTCACAATCTTGTGACTAGTGTATCCTAACGACAGGCTCTCTTTCCTACATGGAAAAACTGGAATAGGAAAGACAGACAAACCAGCCAACATATTGCCAAATACCACTTGGAAAGGAGTGTGTTATATAGTGCAAATAGGGAGTCTATTACTGGCTCCATTCACTTAAACACTTAGATTGCAAAGAAAAAGCAAAGAAAGGCTCCCTCCATCCATGTCAAAGATTCAGTCGGAATCCTCACTTGACACTTCTTCCTTGCCAACAGTGTTCCTAAAGAAAATCCGAAGTCCACATGCATAAAAATTTTGTTCCCAGTGGTAAATGACCCAATGTGTCTGTGTATCTTGGAAGACATTTTTATGAAATCAATACATTACCACAAGTGGCTGCAACCATTTTTGCAGTTGGAACCTTGTAAATTATTTGGGTCCATTAGAAGTGACCACCTCCAAGATCCTTGTCCAATCCCTTTATCTCTCCAGTCTTGAGGCAGGGAGGTCTACCTAAGGGTCTTAACTGTCAGGGTGCCAGTAGAGGATATTTCAAGGTTAAGGTCAGATAACAAGCTCTGATATTTGTATACAAGATAAATGTATACAAATACAGCATGCAATATGCTCAGTCTGTACAAATCCTTGCCCAAGGCTGTGGTCCATGGCCTAGCAGGTCTTTTACTTTTTATGCTGTGTCACAGGACCTTTCTCAGTGTCTTATGTATATGGCAAAGTGTTCAGTAAATATCTACTGATAGAGTTAGTGAACTTAGGAACAAGCAGATTTTTAATTTTACCCTTCCTTAGATATTTCTGGGCTAAATTGTTCTTAGTAAAAATTGTCTTTCTAAAAGCAGAGATCATTTACAATACTGTTTTCTCATCTTCTGTGTTACTGAATTTTAAGCTGCTTAAAGGCTATAAAATTTCTCTGTATATGTGCATATGGACATAAATACTACTTTGTACACAGCGGTAATCCACCCCTGTCTTCTAAGTTTCTTACGTCTTACACTTGTTTAAGTACTCTTGGGTTGCCTAGTTAAACTGTAGCTGACAATTTGGCTCCTGTGTGTGTTGCCCTGCTCAACAAGCCATCATGGACAACCACACTTGTAATTATATTCTAGTTGAGGCCACATAAGACCCACTTCCAGTCACACTGGGACTTAAGGACAGAAAAGGTAAATATACTTTGGGCATTTTTAGGCTCCTTCTTATGATCATCAGAACAAACTAAGTATTATTTAGAAGGAATGTGTTTTCTTTCTTATTGTCTATGTTTATAGTCCTGACAATTCTCTGTATTTTTCCCACTTAAGATTTCCCTTTACCTGTAAAGAACTAAGCATTTAAGACCTTCCTGGAAGAAGGAAGGAAGATAAGGTAAACAATCCTATCAAGTACCTTGCTTGACCTCCAAAAATACCTAACCAGGATTGGTCCAAAGGAAGGGGGAAACCAAAGAGGAGGGAGAATGCAGATCCTTCAGTAGTGCCACCCAAAGGAGATCTGGAAAGTTCTGCTGAAGTTCTGGAAGGATACAAGCATTAGAATATTCAGGAATTAAGCAGTGAGTTTTCTCCTTTTAGGTTTGAAAAAGAAAGTATCTACAAGACAAAGAATGGAATTATTTGGACCTAGAGGGAATTGTTACGAATTGAACACTGTCCAGGGGGCTGCAGAAGGATTACAGCCACCATTGTGGCTTCTGTGGAGTGAAGCAGCAAACAATGTCTAGTGGTTGCTAAGCAACCATTAGCCCATACTGCCCTTTTCCATTAAACATTATCTGCCTTCTTAGATTGTTTTAATTTACTTTTAAACAAGAAAGGTAATGCAGCAGAATTACCAGTGATACTAACAATGAAAATGTGAAGATTTTGTAAAGGTTATAGCACTCTTGGGTGAGATAGTGATAGTGACAGTTGGCTGAAAGTCCTCCCATATTTCATGGTACACACACACACACACACACACACACACACACACACACACACACACGAGAAATGACGATAGTCTGATATTATGAAACTCAAGCCAGAGATCTAGTATGAATATTCTCCATCCTCTGCTATGCCCTACTCCTCACTACAGCTTGTCCCAAAACAGTGTCTCCTTCAGTACAGTTTGGTCAACAGTAGGTAACATGCCATTCCAGCCTGCTTGCTGAAGAGGTAGCACGCACAGATACAAGAAGAATGTGGAAACAACACCTGTCTGCGCAAGCAATACATCAGATTCATAAAGAGAAAGGTGCCTGTTAGGAAAAGAAGCATTTTTATTTAGGAACCTATTTGCATTCCAGTTTTAGACATTAGCTACCTGTATAAGGGAAATGGGTGACCAGCAAAAATGTGTATACAATCAGGATTACAAAAGATTTCCTTCTAGTCTGTCATCTACTTTCTTATGCTTTCCTATGCTTTTAAGTATCGGTGAGTTCAGCATTTTCTTTCTTAGAAGGGATTCTGGGCAAGTCAGTGGTTGATTCCATGGACTGGATGCTAAGAAATGTATTACCACACACGTGAAGTTAGCTTCTTGATTGATACAACACACTCCCAAAGGCTGTGTGGCCTGAGAAGGATATGTAGACAGCTGTGTTCTGATTCTGATTTTCTTTTGTGGCTTTTTGTTTGTTTATTCTTCATTATGAGTGAGAGTAATAACTACTTTGTTGGGGCTGTCCTGAGAATTTAACAATAAACATAGATGGTGATCAGTATTAATAACTATTACCTGGTTGTTGCTGTTTCTGTCTGATTAGCATTCATGTTGCCCTTTGTCTCTTCCTCCAAATGCCATCTGAATAGGAAGAGTGGTATATATGCCATTCTGAAAATGTTCTTTAACAGAAGGGGACACTGCTTTGTGGAGTAACTGATGTCCTTCACACAGTGGTGGGCCAGTATATTAATGCCTGCAAGGTCCTCTCAGAACAGGTGACAGCATTGTGCATCAGGTTCTCCCATGTGCTAAGACAGCCACTGCCATCACATCATTATTATTATTATTTATTATTATTATTACTGTTAATTATTATTATTTCTTCTGCTTTTCTCCTTGTAATCAACACAGTGGGAAACACCTCATATGCATTATATTCCTTAATCTTAAGTCTGTGAAGTAGTGGAATAGCTATAATTATCCTCTTTTTACACATAAAGAAACTTATATGCAAGAAAGTTGTAGAACTTTCCAAGATTAAACTCACATAAATGTCAAAGCAGGGCTGTATTATCATCATGTTCCTAGCCTTGGCCAACTAGGTCTTCTAGAAATGAGGGGAAAGGCCTGTGCAAGTCATGCATTTGCATAAAATTTAAGGACCCAGTCATCATCTTGTGTGCCAATAAGGCATAAAACTAGAAGACCCACCTGGAAAAACAATGACAAATGCTAGCAGACTCTATGTGATTAGAGTGCCATCATTTCCCATGTAACCAGATCATGTTACTGCTCAGCACCTACAGGAATGTGCATCTGAAGCTCTGCGGGTGACTGGAGGCTGAGGATGAATGAGTGGTTGATGCAAAGTAGTCAAGAGAAGTAGAAGAATCAGAAGCAGAGGATTTTGGTGTCTTGATTCAGCAAAATCAGAAGAATTTTTTAGTGATCTGTTCATTCAACACACCCTTAGTCCCTCATAGCAGTTTTCTAGGAGCCAATCTGTTACAGGATAGAGTACAGTCTTGCAGTCATTTTCCTTTTAGCTTACACTATAGTGCAAAATGATCTCGCTAAAGGATCATGCATCACCCACAAAGATTTTTTTAAAGTATGCCTGGGATAACTGTTATAAAGGCATTAGTGCTTCCAGAAGGGGTTACAGAGGAGTCATGACCTAACTGGGAAGGGACTGGGACATCACTGAGGAAATGAGACTGGAATGTGACTATAGAAAGTGAGGAGGGGTGAGCCAAAAGAAGAGGCAAAGGACTTGAGATGAGAGAGAAGAGGGACCTTATGCAGAGTGCCAGTCCCGACCTTTCTGTATTACATCTCTAAAGGCTACATGGCATTGAGTCTCAGAGATCCCAACGTTGCTCATAGATGTGCCTGATGTCTGTGGTGGTCAGCTTTGCCAGGACATCAGCCTCTGTAGACACTACCTGTGGCATTGCCTGGTGCCTCTCTGTAGATCTGTTGTTTACTCTTGGCAATGTGGATGAGTCACAACCTTTGCTTCCCTCTGTTGTTGAGGAATTTGGAACTTTTCTACCTGCTGGGACAGTGTGTCTGGAAAGAGCTGAGACAGAAGGGGAAACTGGGCTCCATGAACAGCATGTGGGGTGCTGCACACCCAAAGAGGCCCCCTTTTCCTCTCAGAATGTAGACTCAACAGCATTTTCTAAAAAAGCTGTTGCTCCTCTACAGTCCCCTCTGGGTATCCTTTGGGGGTCATAAGTCTAGCTGAGTGGGAAGTTACCTCTATGGCCATCATTATCATTCATATATAGTTATAACTATCATTTACTTAAAAGGACAGATGATAGACAATCTCCCGGTCTATGTTCCCCTGTTTGGTAAAGTTAATTGAATTAAAAATGACAATGAGCTAAAACAGCTCAGAATTTTTGTCTCATTCATAGTTCTTGAGATTTATGCAATATATGCAAGGTGGCTATCACTCTGGATTGATACTCTTTAAAGTAGTGGTTCTCAACTGATTAGTCACAACCCCTTTAGGGGCTGCATATCAGATACTTACATATCAAATATTTACATTACAATTCATAACAGCAAAATTGCATTTATAAAGTAGCAATGAAATAAGAGCAGGGGAAAGAAGGACAAGATCTGAATATATACAAGATCTGAATATATACAAGACCTGAATATATACTTCAAGGATGTGGCTGGGATCACCTGTTTCCTCAGAGTAGATTTTGTGTCCTGAAGTTTTTGCCTCCTCCTGATAGCACTGTTCTATGGAGCTCAAGCCTTTAGCACATGGCCTTTGGGGACATAAAAGATTTCAGATCACAACAAGCTGTTATGAAGCTGTTATAGACCTGTTCATTAGCTTTCAGTCAAACTATTTCAGTAGCCTTTCCCTAAGTCTGCAGTTTAATTCTACGCCAATATAACCTACGTAGCACTTCTGGAACATTTTTCCAAAGATAAACCTCTGATCTTACTGCCCTTTCAGTGGTGTCTCAGAGTTTGCAATGTCAAAATTCCATACACATTTTTCTACAGCCCTTATAATAAACAATAACCCTGCTCTCTTCTGATTGCTATCTCCTTTGGTCCATCCTGTTATCGCAGAAAGGCCTTCTTCCATCACCTCACTTCAAATGTCCTGTATCCATGACTGGTGCAGAAGAAAAATCATCTCTTGCTTGGACTTTATGTGTCCACATGTCACTCTTATTTCCATATTTCCTTTGTGCTACGGTAGACTTGGTGCTTTGCAAGGAGATGGCTCTTTTCCTACTTCCAAATTAACATGTGAGTACATTCATGATTCTATGTGTGGAGCACACACAGAAGAATGCATTTTAGGGGGCTGGTGAGATGGCTCAGCGGGTTAGAGCACCCGACTGCTCTTCCGAAGGTGATGAGTTCAAATCCCAGCAACCACATGGTGGCTTACTACCACCCATAACAAGATCTGACGCCCTCCTCTGGTGCGTCTGAAGTCAGCTACAGCGTACTTATGAAGAATAATAAATGAATCCTTGGACCGGAGAGACCAACCGGAGCAAGCCAGGCTGTCCGGAGCGAGCGGAGCCGAACGGGGACGGCCGGAGCAAGCTGGGACGCCGGAGCTAGCAGGGCCTGAGCGAGTGGGGCCCTACGGGGACGGCCGGAATGAGCGGGGCCAAACCGGAGCAAGCGGAGCCAATCGGAGCGAGCGGGGCTGGCTGGAACAAGCGGGGGGCCATATGGGGGCGGCCGGGAGCAAGTGGGGCTGGCCGGAGCGAGCGGGGTTGACCGGAACAAGGGAAAAAATTGCATTTTAGCCTGTGTCTCTGAGATGGGACATAGAACATTGAACAATTTAGGGCACTTAAATGTACTAGCATTTAAAATAACACTGAGCCATTTGTATAGACATACTTCTAGAATGAGCTACTAATCCCTTATGCTTTTGTAACCAGAATGAAATGGACATAATCGTTTGCTATGTCAGGATAGTCACTATAGTCATCATTTGTAGGTTTTTATTGTAGCCATTGGCTGTCCAAAGGGCCGTTATGGGTTCAGAGAGTTGCTCCTCCTTTATAGTCCCTGCCCCATACACAGCTGCATGGTTGGACTTTGTTTCAGTTCTCCGTTAGGCTGTAAGTTTCTACTGCGGCAGATGCTTCTCTTTCATAAAATGCAAAGTCAGTCACCAGAGTAAAGACTATGAATTGTGTTCAGCTATACAGTTGTGATAGATTCTTCAAGGTGGAGGTCATGTTATTTTTCATGCAACTATAGGCATACTGAAGAAATGCTTAAGGAGAGCTACTTGTTCGTTCTGCAGGTTATATCCCAAGCACATAGAAAACACAGAAAGAAGCCTTTGAATGCTAATTGGGAGCAAAAACAGGGAAGCCAGAGCCCAAGTCCCTAGCTCTGAGGTAGAACTGACTTTCTTCCCTCACAGGCTACTTTGTGGAGTAAGAATATAGAATTTGGTATGTGTCTTCTACCTTTTGGGTATCTGGGTTTCTGGAAGCATATTCATAGCTCAGTATGCATATATTTGCAGCTGTGGCTCTCCTCATCTTATGATGATGTACTTGAGACTGACATTGAGAAATATACCAGAAGTTGGCAAAGGAAGGAATGGACAACCCCTTGTCTGCCTCTATCGCTATTGTAGTCAGCTACTAAAAGTGTCAGAGAGTGGGTTCAGCCAAAAGTTCACACCTTTTCAGTTCTTGGCACATTTTCAGGTCACATTTTAGTAAGGCTTAGATTTGTAAATAACTGATTCCCATGTGTAGACCCTGTTGGTGGCAGAACCAGTGTTGAATTGACAGGCTGTTAGGTAGGCATATTGCCATTTCCCTTTTTTTTTTTCTATCACAGATTTGATTTTATTGCCAAGACAGCTTAAAATATAGAATCTCCTAGCCCATGACTATTGGATACTATCATTCAATATATGATAATAGTCCATATTAGATATATGAACTGTTGAGGCAAATTAAGCGTCCTGAAGTTAAAGGAAACATTGGATGCATTCTTTTCCTGTGGTTTTGAAAATGAAAGCTCTTGTTTTGAAGTTAAAAGATAAGGTGTGTAGGAGAGGGAGGCAACCCCCAGAAGCCTTTCTCTGGGATCTTTTTACAATGCATTGATTATACTATCTTCTTGGTAGTTCCAAGTTCATTAGGTAGATTTTTCAAGCAATGGTTTGAGTTTGCCCTCTTGAGCAGATGAGATGCCACACTGGGCAGCTGATCAGAGAGGTAAAAGACCTGCTGATTTCTTACTTGGAGAAGCAGCCTCAGTCAGACAAGGGTCAATCCTTAAAAGACAAGGACTAGACAGGGATACTCAGGCTCCACATGGTACAGACCTATTGTTTCACTAGGGGTCAAGTCAGGTCAAAACAGTACAAGTTGAAGCTATGTCAAAGACTAAGCTTCGGAGTCAGATTTCCTAAACGTGGTGTTAATGCAGAGGCAGCATCCCAGCATACTGTTGATGTGGACTAATGTGTGTGTGTGTGTGTGTGTGTGTGTGTGTGTGTGTGTGTGAGTAGTGTGTTGGCAGGCATGTATGTGTGGATTCTACATATAACATACCTGCTAACACAATAATACCTGCTGTACTACTTATACTACCTTGTTTTTTTAAGACAGGATCTCTCAATTAGGCAGATCTTGCTGGAGGAATCTGCCTGTCTTTGCATTTCCCCCCTTGGGATTTCATTGTTTGTTATTCATTCATTTATTGTGTGTGGGTCTGTGGGTATTTGTGTGCCACAGCACATGTGTAGGGGTCAGAGGGCAACTTATGGGAGTCAGGGTTGTTGGAGCAGGGTCTGTGTTTTGAAGATCAAACTCAGATCTTTGTGCTTGCAAATGAAGAGCTTTACTGACTGAGCCATCTCCCTTCAGCCTAATGCCCAACTTTAAACATATAATTGCCAGAGTATGGCCTAATGGTGGACCCCTAACTCTGCTTGTGAGAAAAATAATTCTATTAAGGGCACTACTATTTTGATCATGGACTGATATTTTTTTCTAGTGAGTTTATTAGGATTTTGATACATTTTCAAGAATTAGTTCAATAAAGCATATCTGTTCTCTTTCCACTCCAGGCCAGGTTTTCCCATCTGCTCTCACCTCAGTTTTGTGTCTCTTGAGACTAGACTCACCCCAAGGAACAGATGGGAGTGGCTGTGGCTATTTTCACTCAAGTGTGGCTAACAGCATTTCCTTTTCAGCTAAGCTCTCTGTATATCCACAGAGCTCTTCTTACCAGCTCTGAGGCATGAGCTCTTCAAAAGGAAGTTTCTGGTCAAGAAGCAAGAAAAGGTCTTTCAAGAGTGGGTAGCCACCTGGAAGCTAATCAGATCTGACTTGTGCCTTTGAGGGACCAGGCTTCCTTCCCTGAGGCCTCCTGGGCTCATAATCACGTTTGGATCACAGCATTGCAGTGGGTCTTAGTATCTTGGAAAATCAGCATACGTGTTAGCTGGTTGTTCTTATTCTCCATAGCATTCCCTGAGTACTCTGAGTATAGAGTCTCCAGGGTTGGTAGCTTGTCTCTTGCTGTCTGTGTGAGCCTCTAAGAATGGCTCTGTCCACTAACCACAAAGCTCTTGACGTCTTGGGGTTACTTGTGGGAATATGTAGAGAGTACCCAGTCATATCCCCTGATGCATTGAGGTTCCTAGAAGAACCGAACTGATAGAATGAATAGGTTAGGGTTAGGGTATGAAAAAGAGCGTATTAGATAAGGAGTGTTGTCTTAGGGTTTCATTGCTGTGAAGAGGCACCATGACCATAGCAACTCTTACAAGGGAAAGAGGCACCATTTAACTAGGGCTAGCTTACAGTTTCAGAGGTTTAGTCCATTATCATCACAGGAGGGAGCATGGCAACATGCAGGCAGACATGGTGCTGGAGAAGGAACTGAAAGTTCTACCTTTCCATCAGCAGGCAGTAAGGAGAGACTGTTCCCACTGGGCGTGGCTTGGGCAAATATGAGACCTCAAAACCTGCCTCCACAGTGACACAGTTCTAACAACAAGATCACACCTACTCCCAACAAGGCTATACCTCCTAGTGCCAAGCTCTATGGGCCAAACATTCAAACATGAGTCTATGGGGGTCATACCTATCCAAACTGCCAGTTAGGTAACCTAACAATAGCTGTCTGTACCCTGGAAAGGCTGAGAAACTTATAATTGTTCAGTTTATAAGGTTGGATTCTCTGTAGTCCCCAGTCTGTTGCTGAAGGCCTGAAGGATTCCTGGAGAGCCTTCCATCCACATCAGAATAGCAAAAGCTAGGCTCTCACATCAGCTAACATTGGCAGCAGCAACAGGACAGGCATGCACTCAGCAAGAAATGAAGGTCGGCATGTCAGAAAGTACAGCTTTTTCCTCAGACCTTTTTATATCTGTGCTGCCTAGAAGGTGTCATCATTCTAGGAGAGGATCGTCCTCTCTAAACCCCTCTTTGAAATTACTTCACAGACCTATCCAGAGGAATGTGTCTTAGTTGATTCCAGATAAAACAAGCTGGCACTCATTATTAACTACTGCAGCCTGGATTAGAGTATGTAGACCTTCCAAGTAATGAGCTGTTACAGGAAATATTAAAAAGAATGGCATGTTCCCACACTACACCGGGCTACTCTCTGCCCTGCCAACCCACCACCTCCAAGGCTAGCCCCATGCAGCGACCTATGGAAGTCTTCACAGCTGTGGTTCTCTTCCCTCAGGGCCGCTTGTCTCTTCCTTCACCATTTACCTCCAGCAGCTAGTTGTCATAAATCCCCTTAACCCTGAAAATCAAAACTCTTGAAGCTTATAATTAATCAGTCAGATTTATATGTCAATAAATTCTCACTGGGTGGTGGTGGCGCACGCCTTTAATCCCAGCACTTGGGAGGCAGAGGCAGGTGGATTTCTTGAGTTAGAGGCCAGCCTGGACTACAGAGTAAGTTCCAGGACAGCCAGGGCTACAAAGAGAAACCCTGTCTTGAAAAAAACAAAACAAACAAACAAGCAAACAAACAAATTTTCAATTCACAAGATGCCTACACAATAAATTCAGGGCCCACCTAGATTAGACAAGTTACCTCAGTTATTCTCTCCCTCTATGATATCATAGCTACCTGTGACTATTCAGTGTGTAAAGCCACACTGAATCTGAATCCTCCTGTTCGTCCTCCATCTTGCTTCTTTCTCCTACCTACTGTGTCACTCTCTCTCTCTGCAACTCTTAGCTCTGCCTTCCTTTTCCATGTCCAACCACAAACCGCCTTCTGCACTAATATTTAAATTAATTGGACAGGGAAAAATCCTGCCACATATCAATCACCCTTTCTGTTTGAAAAAATACTATTCTCTCAAAAAATATAAGTTGAGCACAACTATTACCATTTTATAATTCATAAGGTACAAGATAGACTTAACACCTAGTCTATTATTTTTGTCAATAAAATAGAACATTGTCATCTATCCTAACTTAAAAGACTTATAATTCTACACTTGACTTACATCCTGGCTTTAGATTGTATGCCACCTGAAAACCATCTCTCAAATCTCTTCTCTCAATGTAAATAGCCAAGGTTGGCTATGAGACTATAAGTAGTCTTTCAACCCCATCAGAAATCCGAGAATGACCAACATTAACTGAAAAAAAAAATATATATATATATAGGAAGCCTAACACAGCTTCCAGAACTGAGACAAATTATAGATACAGCTGTCTACCTATACAGCCCCAGTAATTCTTTAGGCTTCTGGCCCAGGATCATCTGACAGACCTTTGAAAAACAGGAGTTACTAAGGACTAGCCTGTTCTGTCTCAGCAGAACTAAGCTGTCCTAACCTATACATTGTGTCCTTTCAAGAACAGTACAGGTTTGCAGGAAAGATTGGCAATTTTTGCCCAGTGGCTACCTAGCCACAATGGACAGCCTCACCTGGAGGTATAAATGCTCAGCTTCTTTGAATACATGATAGGAAGCTGTTAGGAGCAGATTTGTCTTGACAAGAAGTGAATAAATAACATTAAATGTCACATTTTGTGGATTTCTGACATTTTTGAAAACCAACTATCTATGTAAAGTAATCTAGACTGTTCTCCATTAACTACTCTCAGCTATTTCTAATTAAATATCTTGAAAATACCCTACCAATAAACTCAGAGCCATGAATTTGCTATTTGGCCCTTAACTCACAGGCTTAATCATCTCAGATCAGTTTTTAATAACAGTTATAGAAGGACTGAGTCTAAGTCCTGTGAAACCCTTGATTTTGCATCAAAATAATTTCTGTACCAAAATAAGAAATTATGACTTCAATTTTATAACTATTGCAAAGATTTCTACCAAATGAGATTATGGCTATACAATCAATTCTAGCTATTTCCTCCCTGTTCCAATTATGACCATTACTAAATTCTCTAGAAAGGCAACCTTAGAATAACCACCTCCATTCCCAAAGCCTAGGAAACTGGGTTGATGACTCTTCATAACTTCTTCAAGCTGAATATGGGTGTTAAGATATTTTTGAAGGGGGATTAGGAAAAATGGGGGAGTTGGTTGGCCTTAAGAAGGCCACACCAACGATTGTATTAGTCTTTGATATCTGTGTTCTGACTGGATCCAGCTGAAAGTTCAAGACATTGGGAGTTTAAGCAGGTTAGTGCAGCATGTTTGACTATGAGACTCACCCAATCTCAAAACAAAATTTTAGTATAGTAAAGATAATTTTTTGTTTGATTCTCTGGAATCTAGTTCTCTGAGGGTCTCCCTCTATCAATCTGATCTATTAAATCTGAGCCTGCCTATGAACCCCAGAGAGAGGAAGCCTGGCTGCCAGAAGTAGGCTAAAGCCTATGCAGGTTGGGAGGCCAAGGATGAATCTCCCCAAGGAGCTCTCCCTAGTTCTCTTACTCTGGGTTTTGATGCCTGGATCACTGTCATTAGCCCAGGCATTAACCCTTTGATGCCTGGATCACTGTCGTTAGCCCAGGCATTAACCCTTTGCCTATTTGACACTCTTACTTTGCTTCCCTCTTATCTAGAGACTCAGGATGGTATGTATGTGTGTGTGTGTGTGTGAATCTTATATATCCTATGAGTAGATGCTCCTCCCTCCAGGTGCCCTCTCTGTCCCTAGCTAGATGGCCCTTCTCTCCTGTACTCACAGAATCCCATACCTCTTCTCAAAAACCTTGGCCCATTTTGTGGTAATTAATTCCTCATTCTATGTCCTTTTACCTTGGTAGACCTCAAACTCCAGAAGGGCCAGCCTACTCTTTTCCCCACCCTGTGCTGTTCCACAGTCCCAAGCTCAGGGCAGGGTACCCAATTAGTACTTTGTGGGTATGTGCACAGTATTGTACATGGCAGTTCATGGTGCTGCCTAATTCACATGCTGGCTGCAAAAGCACATCCAAAAAACCCAAAAAAATTCTCAAGGGAATTATGCCTTTGGCTGGGACTTTTTTTTTTTTTTTAAGGTGTTTTAATACATTAATTTAAAACCAAACTAAGCTGTGCTGTTGAAATCCCTACGCAGGCAACAAGGAAACCTCAGAGTCTTGTTTTGCTCTCCTGCAGTTTTAGCCTCAAGTAAAAAATGGCTGTCCTCAGATGTCACACTCCATTAATCCCCCATGACCTAGTGGTCAAGCAGTCATCCCTATTTAATATGGAAGAAATTGTGACAGGGAATAAGAGTCATGGGGGTCATTCTGGAGGCTGGTTGTTTTCACTCAGGGCAGTGTACCTCCTTCTGGGACCTTTGTTGACTTTGGAATGAGATGCTTGTCTAATGGAAGAGTTTTCAATAACAAACAACAGTTATAGATGTTGTTCTGTATTTACTACATTATAGGTACTGCTGAAAGTACTCACATGTATCTGTCCACTCAAGCTTTCCAGCCACTCTGTGAGGTGGGTACTGTTGTGCCCATTTTACAAATGAGGAAACAAGAGGCTAAACATATGTCTTTCAGTTAGTGGGAGGAAACTCATCAGTGAAATTCCCTTAGTCTATCTTTAGAAGCCATCCTTGTCAGTACTGTACTGTTCTGCCTTTAAGTCATAATAAGTTCTGCTCCCATGGCTGCTGTGCAGTTGTTCGTGGGAGTATGAAAGGAAATATCAAAGATAAAAGGGAGGCAGTGTAGTAGAGATGGTTTATTCACCACTAAGAATAGTGTGTTCCAGAGTCTGGAAGCCCCTGCTGTGCTAGAGATCACAATGAGCTTGGAGTTTGTCCTCTTCTCCGATGGTGGCAGGCTTCCTGCTGTTGCCAGGAACACCCTCAAGATGGCTTCTGACCATCCCATAGATGCTACCACTGAGCTTTCTTGGGGTTTTTCACACTTCCTGGAAAAGAGTATGATTCGCCTTTCCCTTCAAATAAAAACAAAAACAAAAACTAGTGTATTTACAGGTTCTTGTTCTCTGCCACTGGGGAGTGCAGACAGGCATGACTCTTTTTACTTTTGCTGAGTGTTGGCAGGATATACAACCTGCTTAGAATGATGCTACCCATGTGTTCCAGTCCAGAGGAACTTAACAGAGCACCAGAAGAAAGCAACTGTTTCTGAGTTGTGCTTACTCCTGTGGCCCTGAAGTAGAGCTGGGCTAGGGTGGACCAACTGCAGATGAACATAGTTGAGGTTCTGCATATGGCCACCTGCAGGGTCAGTCCACCTCTTTCTGGGACCTTTGTTGACTCAGAAGAGGCAGCATGCCAACCTTCAAGGACCAGAGTTTGTCACAGAGAAATACAAAGCGTGCCTCAGAGCAGGATGCGGGTGTGGGGAGAAGAGCCTGGGAGAGTGGGTAGTGGGCAAGCTGCCATTTTTGCTGCTCTGGCTTCCCAACCCTTTTTTCTTTGTTTTCTTGGCTCAGGAAATGATTGAACATGTGGCTCACAGCTGACTTTTGCAGGACTTAGATAGACGATGAGCAGACAGGTGACACCTGGACACCTTTTTCCAATTCTGTGTGGATAGGGAATGGACCAGATGGCCTCATTCTTCCACCCCATTCCCTCGCTTTCCAATGAGAAGAGAGGGGGAGAGAGGAAAGAACACAGAGCTTGAGTGTTCAGAAACAGGAAGCAGTGTATCTAAGCAACTGTGTTCTAGTAGGTGAATGCTGATGGCCATGGATACTGACTGGTCTTCTCTTGATTCCCAAAGCCTTTTGACTATGGTCTGATCAATGACTCCTTGAAGGCCAGATCCAGTTCACATAGAACTGCATAGAGCTAGCTAGGTTTATCCTAAGAACACCCCTCAGTATTCTCTTGAGGTATTAGTCTGATCTTATAGGCAGGAAACTGATGTTCTGAGAGGCTAATGTCTCTGAGTCTATCCAGATGTGTAAGTGAATGCCCAGATGTGTAAACGAATGTCCAGGGGTGCAGATCTAGAGCTCATGTCTGGAAGCACCACTTTCCATTGCTGTTCAGAGAAGTAGAGTCCCTCAGGCCTTCTGACCCAGTGTTTTTCCCTCCCAGCATCCCTCCTGAGTCACCTTCATAATTTTAACCTTTCCTTTTCAACCATTGACTGGCTGTACTTAAGTCTATTTATTTTCAAAGGAATCTTGATATGAAAAATAATTCATTAGAAACAGTGTTATTACATTTTTGCTGGGTGCTGCTGCCCATTTGAGTCTCGGAGCCTCAGGCAACTCAAGTTGAGCAGACTGGGAGTTCCTCCCTGCTGTTTTGTGTTTTTAGCTTCTCAGTTTTGCTTGCTTCCTATAATCTGAAAAAGGTAGTTTAACAAGACCTGTCTTCTTAATACAGAGGGAACAGGCTTAGAGAAGGGGCTGTGCTCAAGGATGTGATAGTGGCTCACCATGTCAAGATCTGCACTCAGGGTCCCAGGGTCCCAGGCATCACAGCCCACCTCCATTTCTAAGCACATTTTCATACATTGCAATTACATGACAGATTCTTGCAACTTACATCTCAACTGACCTACCATTGGGTCTTGCTCATGACCATCATATTTCTGTGATACCTCTAAGCTTCTGCTGTCCTAGCTGGTATTGCACATAATGAACAGAGCCTTTGACCATATGTGATGGGTGCTGAGCTAAGAATCAGGACTCTTAGACTTACTAAGGCTTTTTTCCTCTAAACTGTTTGACTTATTTTGATCTCCCAACATCTCTGGAAATGGGAGACTAGTGCATTCTCTGTGACGTTTAGGGGAGGGAGTAACTGTTATAAGCCAAGTGAGGTAATGGATTTGAAGATGCTCTGGTGGAAATGTCTGGCTCAACATGCAAGCGTGTTGTCATTTTGCTCTCACTTCTCTGGCATCTGTGAGAATCATGAGGTGAAAGTTGGGCGCCATTGGAGTCAAGAAAACTCTCCAGATTGCCTCGTGCCTTGATAAGACATTCACTCACCTACAGTGCTGTGTGGGGTGTTAACTGGACATGAAGGAATCCAGCTATGATGCTGCATGGCCTCCAACACAAAGGGATTCATGTGTAAAAGACAAAGAAAGTGCTTTACAGCCATGTGCTGTCTCACTGCACACCCTCCCCTAGACCACCAGTCCTCTCTCACAGTTCACACCCTCTCCAGACCACCAGTCCTCTCTCACAGTTCACACCCTCTCCAGACCACCAGTCCTCTCTCACAGTTCACACCCTCTCCAGACCACCAGTCCTCTCTCACAGTTCACACCCTCTCCAGACCACCAATTCTGCTCATACCCAAACCCAACAGGTCCTGTTATTTGTGTTTCCTCCATTTAATGTTTTTACAACAAGCAGATGAGAGAGAGAGAGAGAGAGAGAGAGAGAGAGAGAGAGAGAGAGAGAGAGAGAACACGACTATTTGGGGGCAGAGCTAAGGTTCCCTGATTTCCTGATGAAGAAGACATACTCAGAGAAAAGAGGTGAGAGGACCTTGAGTCAGGAATATGTGCACAGGACACCAGGAGCCATGGTGGAGCAGCACAAAATTTACACCAGAACTTAAAAGTTTTACAGATACTGAGGTTTGACGGTTTTGAGAATATGGTAATGAAGGACTGATTTTCATAATGAGCTCCTGATTTGAAGACTTTGCACTCACTGCTGTTTGCTTCCTGTAACTCCCTCACCAACTTCTAACCTCTGTCCAACTACCCTAAATCTCAAGAAGGCCTGCCTTGGCCACTCTATCTTAAGCACATCCTAGTCTGGCTCTAGAATAGGACTTCTGGTCTTCTGACACTTCACGTATGAATGTATGTATGTACATACATATGTATGTGTGTGTGTGTATGTATCCATCCTTTCTATCACCATTCAATTTACTATGGATTTTTTTCAAGTCTCAAACATTTCTCATTAGTGCAATAGTTTTTTTTTTAACACTCAATAAATATCTGTGATTGACTTCCTACTCTGAGTTTTCAAGAAAAAAATCAAATCATAATCATTATACTCAAAACTAGAATGCTTAATGGTACTTCCAGCCCTGAAGTCAGAGAATGGATGGAGGGGGGGGGGGGATGGGGAATGGAATACGAAGTGTAAAAAAGTAATTTAAAAATAGAAATAAAATAAAATAAAATTTTATTTATCTATTCACTTTACATCCCAATATCAGCCCCCTCTCCTCCCAGCCCCTCATCACACAGATCCTCCCTCATTCTGCCCCCAACTTCTCCTCTGAGAAGGGGGAGCCTGTCAAGTCACTGCAGGACTAGGCATATCTTCTCCAGTTGAGGTCAGACAAGGCATCCCAGTTAGGGGAATGGAATCCACGTGCAGCCCCTGCTCCAGTTGTTAGGAGACCTGCATGAAGAACAAGCTGAACATCTACTACAGATTGCAGGGGAGCCTAGGCCCAGTCCATGTTCACTCTTTGGTTGGTGATTCAATTTCTGGGAGCCCCCGAGGGTCCAGGTTAGTTGACTTTGTTGGTCTTCATGTGGCATTACTGTCCTCTTTGTGTTCTTCAATCTTTCCCCAAACTTGTCCACAAGACTCCCAGAGTTCCATATAATATTAGCAGAGGGTCTCTGTATCTCTTTTTACTGGCTGCTGGGTGGAGCCTGTCAGAGGACAGTTATGCTAGACTCCTGTCTGCAACAGACAGAGTATCACTAATAGTGTCAGGGATTGGATCTTGCCCACAGGATGGGTCTCAATTTGGGGCAGCCATTGGTTAGCCATTTCCTCTGTTTCTGCTCTATCTTTGTCCCTGCACATCTTTTACATTTGGGTCAAAGGTTTTGTGGGTGAGTTGCTGTCCTTGTCCTTCCACTGGAGTCCTGCCTGGCTACAGGAAGTGGCCACTTCAGGATCCATATCCTCCACTGCTAGAAGTCTCACGAGAATTGCCCCCATAGACTGCCTGGGGCCTTTCCCCCATCCCAGGTCTCTGGCAGGTCCTAAAGACCCCCACCCCAATCTTCCAGCCTTTGTCTGTCACATTGTAAGTGTCTGTTTACACATACTTCCATCCCAAGACTCAACCATCTTTCTCTGCAACAAGCCAGGGTTGGTACCTAGAGGCCTTGCTACCTGAGACTATTCTCACAGACCCCAAAGACAACTAAAGTAGCTTATAGAGGAAAGCAGGTTTAGGAGCTAGGGAGATGGTTTAGTGGGTGGAGTACTTGCTGCCCAGGTGAATTCTGGAGGTTCAGCCACTGCTAGAATTTGTGTCCCCAGCACTTAGCAGCTCATTTATAATCCCGGTGTTCAGGAGCCAGATTGGGGATGTTTGGAGCAAGCTGACCATCTGGACAAGTCAAATCAAGTGAGAAATCAAGGAAGACACTTGCCACCAACACACATGCATGTATACCTGCATATATGTGCTCCACCATGTGAACATGCATACAGACATGCACACATATACAAATACAAACAAACAAACAAGGCTAAACTTGATATAGATATGCCAATGGTTTTGGACAGCTTTCAGATCTCTTAGTGGATACTTACTGAAACAATTTGTAGTGTAATTAGTCCAGATATGACTGACATAAAAAGGCAGAAAATACAGCATGTCCTGCAACTTACTCATTCATATGTACCCACTTAAAAACAACCAGAATGGCCAAATTAACCACCCAAATGTGCCCTGCTGAAGGACTTTTTAGGACTACCGTTACCATAGTAACTTGAGGCCAACACTGTTGGTTACTTTGTACCCAGTTCTACTGAAGCTAGAAATCACATTAGTATCTTTGGTATGTTAGCCAGCCAATAAAGATTCAGTTGCAGAAAATTAAAACTTTTTAAAAATTTTTTATTTATTTATTTATCTATTTATTTATTTATTTATTTATTTTTTAGCTAAAATTTCTTTTACCAGAGCCAAAGGAACCTCACAAATCTAAGTGGATTTCTTCTTTAAAAAAAAAAAAGATAATTTGTTGGACATTAAAATAACAAAAGGGCTTTGAGAAAGGATTATGGGTTTCTGATGTGTC
Source organism: Mus minutoides (assembly GCA_902729485.2). Taxonomy (NCBI): domain Eukaryota; kingdom Metazoa; phylum Chordata; class Mammalia; order Rodentia; family Muridae; genus Mus; species Mus minutoides. The sequence continues at coordinate 737,080 of LR749509.1, forward strand.
AGCACTAAGAATAGATTTACTTTACATCCCACTGATGTTGTAATCTTGCGTTCTGAGGTAATGTTTTAGCTAGTTCTCTTCACATAAATAAAGATTTCAATGATAGCACTTCATTCCTTCTCCAGAGAATTTCTTTAGATCCCCCCTCCCCCCAGATGCTCAAGCCTTGTAAACCATTTCACTGGGCAGGGAAGGGAGGGTGGACAAATTAGATGCAGAACTTTATCTCTGGTGGGGACTCATTACCAGAGATTTTTCTCTACTACAAGCTTAAAACTGGAACGCTGGAAAGTCTGGCCCTTTGAATGGGGCTGCCAGGTTGGGGCTAAGGGTACTTGCCTGTACCAAGAGGGGAAATGCCTTTTAGAAATGGGAGTTCAAAGTTCTTAAACTCCTAGCCATGGGATTTCTCTGAGCCCAGGGTTAGTGTTGAATGGCATCTTGGAGTAATTCGAATTTCAGAGAGAGAGAGAGAGAGAGAGAGAGAGAGAGAGAGAGAGAATTTCTGTTTATCACCTTTACCTGCTTAACAAGTGCTCCTGTCCCCCAGGAATCTAGGGTCTGAGACTCTCTCAAGGCAGCACAGATTTAATTAGGGCTAAATCTATTTTAACTTTTACATATATGTATGTCCTTCCATGTAAAGTGACGGCAAAAACAGCCTTGAATATCTATCAAGACCGAAAAAGCAACTGTATGTAAATAAAGGCCCAATATTTACCAACTGCAGAACAAAAAGTGAGGCACCTCCTGCCTCCTGGCTGGCTGAAGGACTTCCTCCCATGGTCAGCGCACTCATTAGCCTGATTGCCAACTTGGGGTTCCTCTTCTCAAACTCACCCTGAGCCTTTGAATGCAAAGGAGAATTGGTGTTTATGTTCCCGATTTTTTTTCTCTATTCTCATGACTGAAGAGAATGTTGAAGTACTTGCTTCCTCACAGGCAGCAGCGGGAGGAAGTCTGTATTGTAATCAGGACTGTAAATAATCAGGCCTGAGACACCCTGGTACAGGCTCCTGAAAAGCTTGAGAACTCTGGGCTGCCTGGTGTCCATCCATCCTTGCTAGCCCCTGTCAGGTGGCTAGTAAAGGAGAGTCTCGCTCACTTTACAATGTGGCCTGACCCAGTTTGTGGCAGAAATGCTCTATCTAATCAGAAAACCTCATTTTATTAGTTGGCAATTGGGCATTATTTAGATTTTATTTTATTTTATTTTATTTTATTGCCAAGCAAATGATTTACCATTGAGCTGCCACCCCAATCCCCAGCCTTTGTTACTTGGAACTGGAAATTTGGTAGCTGCCTTGAATGTTCCAAAAGAGAGTCATTTACATTTGACTCATACAGAAATGTCCTGAATCAATATGAACTTTGCTTGAATAACAAGAAAGGTAACAAGAGGATGCCAACATCTCCAGCAGACCTCAAATCTAATCAACACAAACCTTCAAGAAAGATTTTGATCTGGAAAAAAAAAATCTGAAGATTATCAAAAGTACAAGTAGTATCCAGTGTTTGATCTCAACAATAGTCTCGGGTTCTGGCGTCTGAGCCTTGGTTCGTTTCCAAAGTCTTCTCTCTCTACCATTGCTAAAAAAGAAGAAAGTAGCGAGCTTCCATTTTAGTCTCAAAAGCTTTTGTCCCTGAAGATTAGACTTACACAGAAATCTTCCTACTAAATACCAGCTATGGGACTTCTCCTGCAAACACAGAGGCTTAAGCCTCCCTGTGGAGGGTGGAGGAGAGCTGCTGACCATGGTGATGGTCATTCTGCTCAGCACCCCTCCCACACCAGGTGGCAGCTGGGTTGTGTACTGTCCCTAGAGGGTGGCGTCTCTCTCTCTCTCTCTCTCTCTCTCTCTCTCTCTCTCTCTCTCTCTTAATTTCTCCGATTTCACGTGCATGTGGCATTTCTTCTAATTAATGTGAGAATAGAGAATCAAGAGAGGATCCCTCCAAAGAGTTGTTCTGAGGAGTGGCAAATTAACCCCCTTGGACTTGCCTAGAAGGAGGGAAGAGATCTGTTTTGTTTTGCAGAGTCCTGCAATTAGAAGTACAGAAGTTATGTTTTTAGTAAAGATGCAGGTTGGTTCATCCACTTCAGAACACACACATGCACATATACAAGCACATGAGCACACACACATACATATACACACACCACACCACTGCACACATTCACACACACACAGACACACACATCACACCACAGCACACACACATACCACACCACTTTGCACACATACCACACCAAAGCACACACACCACAGGGTATACACACCACACCTTATACATGCTACACTACAGCACAGCACATACACATACCACAGCACACCACACACACCACACCCCCATACACACACACACACACACACACACACACACACACACACACTACAGCATACTACAGCATAGTACACACACACACACACACACACACACCACAGCACACATTCACACATATGCTCATATCATTTTGGAGAACAATCATGTAAAAGTTTTTGTTTTTGTTTTTTTGATAATTGATGCTGAATCCCCACCCCCAACCCCATGTGGTTACTGGCCCTAAGTATAGTTCAGGAATGCCTCAGGTTGGGCAAGACTTTACAGGCAGAACTTGGATATCCATCATTTAAGCCCCCCAACAACCTCAGGAGATGTTAATTGTCCTCATTATATAGGTGAAAAAAATGTAAAATTGAGCAATTGCATGATTTGTTTTAGTCACAGAGATATGTAAATACTGGAGATTGGAGTCAAACAATGATGATTTCAGCTCCAATCCCAATCTGCTTTCTTCTGGTTCTTTTGACTGCAGTTCTCCTGGAAATAATAATAAAAGATGGGCAGTGGGTAAAGCAGTTTCAGCACAAAAATGAAAGGATCAACATTTGAATCGCCAGCCATGATATAAAGCTACCAGGGCTATAGGATGCAGGTGCCTGGGTCAAGCTGGCTAGTTAGACTAGCTGAATTGGCAAGCTCTGGGTTCACATGAGAGACTCTTCCATAGTATATGAGGTGGAGAGTGATTAAGGAAGACACCTGACACCAACCTTCACATGAGTGTACACATGCATTCGAATATGCACAAAGGTACATACAGGACCACATTTTTAAAAATTGGATATTTCTACTTTGCAATGCAAAGACTGATACATGGAATAGAAGATAATTGCAGGGCATGCTTTCAATTAAGTACTTGATTTTCATTTGATGCCCATGAAATTAGGACCTTAGTTCTTACAAGTCAAAGTACTTCCATCAATTATGATCTTAGGCTTGAATCCTGGGTGTGCACTGTAATCAGGCAGGCTGAATAAACTTACTCACCAAAGTCCTCCCAACACACTGAAGCAGCTCACTTAGTAAAATGTCCATTCTCTCTCATTTTCCAGCTATAGTGCCTCTGAGGTCAGAAACTGATTCTTACCACGTGTAATTTTTTTTTAAGTCAATCATCAAGTCATTATATTTGGGTCAGACTGCATATGGTAGCACCAAGATGTGCTTTTTCTTTTTGAACTGCTTTCACATAGGCTGTCTCTCCAACAGCACTGTTGAAGGAGAAACAGGGAGATCATGAGTCTGGTCTCACTGATGCACCATTGTGTTCCCCAGAAAATGGAGAAACCGGTGTTGAAGAGCATCAAGTGACCTGAGCCTTACTGTTCCTTCTCTGCTTTGCTGTTCCTTCTCTACTTTGATGTTGTGTTCCCAGAGAGAAGAAATGGATACAGTGAAACAAACAGTTCTTGCTGGAAGCTGTGCTGCCAAAATCTTGGAATATCCACACTACAAAGAGTCACAGATCCCTTCCTTGGGGCCATTTTGGAGGAGGGAGACACTTAGAAAGCCAATGATTCCCCAACTTTATCCATGCATGTGGTAGTGTACCCAGGAGTTAGATCACAGCCCAACCCCCCACTTTTTTTTAGCTCATCCTTTTTGACACTGAAATCCATATTTCTGTGAATATCTTTTAAATTCATTCCAGTTATATGGATTTAAAAAGATAAAAAAGACAGTGGCTTGAGATGAGTGTTATGTGGCCCCTACCCATCTAACATCATAAGGAAATGAAGATGTTTGCAGATCTCCATTTAATGTTAGCCTCTCACTGACAAAGCAGCTCTTCTTCACATGTAAGTGTCCTGGTAAATCCTGACCTAGTCCCTGCACACACCACCTACCATGTCCATGACTTAGGCCTTTGTATATTTGTTCAAGGTACATACTTAGACTTCTTTCTCTCCTCTACTTCTGGATGCCTGTGTGTGTGCTCCATATAAGGGAAAGTGAGCAGGACATTTAGCAGAGGCAGAAACATTGTTTTTCAGAACTAAATGTTATCAACTCAGTCAAATATGAACTATAGGGGGTTCCTGGAAATAAAGCCATAGCATTTGGGAGAGAAATGAATCAGGGACTTCATGTATCATTCATGCTGGCCTCAAATGTGAGATCCTCAAGTCTCTGTCTCTTGAGTATTGAGAAGAAAAGGTGAGTGCTACCATCCTGGCTGGGACAACAGCACTTAAACAAGAATATATGCTCTATGGTGCCTTGTTCAGCAAGAGGCCAGTCTAATGTCTCAGAGACAATGCCTCTAACATTTTTACTGTCTGTGGCTACCAGCCAGGATAAAGCTTGCAGGTTTATAAAGTGGTCTCTTTTCATGTTGCGGGGTCTCTGGAATCTGACAAACCAGGGTTGAGACAAGTCATTAAACCTTTCTGAATTTTAGTTTCCTCATGCATAAAATGGAAATGATAGTTATTTTCTGATAAAGATGACGTGAGTGTGCAAGTATAACCGTGTGTGTCACACACACACACACACACACACACACACACACACACATATTATAGTACTCAGTACCTGGGAATGATAGGTTATTTTATTAACTGTGTAGTTTGAAGATACCTAAGTATACTCTGTACATGCTAGATTCAATGGGTCTTGGGAAGTTATGCCAGATGATAGAACACGGAAACCAAAGGCCGTGCATTATGATACATTTTTTTAGTAAATATCTGTTACAGGCAAAGCTATAGAAGCAGAAGCAGATTTGTGGTCTCTAGGGGCTATGGAGAGAGGAATGAAGAGTAATTATTTAATGGGTCAAGAGTTTTCTTTTGAGGAAATGAAAATTTCTAGAAGAAGGTAGAGCTGTGGCTGTACATTGTGAAAGCAAAAACTTGAAAATGGTTAAAATAATAAATTAGGTATTATATATATTTCAGCACAATTTAAACCATTTGTGTACACAGACTTTCCAAACATCTTTCTCCAGCTCACTCTTCTTTAAGATTACTCATTTCTCTTGATCTGCACCAAGGGTCATTTTTCTAGATGAACCCATCCAAATCACAAGCTTTCCCACCCCAAGTGTTCCACACTGACCCAGATTTCTCACCACCCTCCAGAGTAGACCATGTGTGACAATGCCTCCATTTCACTGAGGGCTACATCTTGCTAGTGCTGATGTCAGTTTCTTAGGTTACTGGACAAAGGAATGTCAGAGGATGAACTCAAATCCTGTTCCTGGATTCCTGGCCAAAGCTTTCAATGATCCCATTTCACGTGAGGCTGGTTTCTTGACAGCACATTTTCTAGTGCACAAAGGACTTAATTTTTATGTTATTTGTATGGGACTGATGTTTATTCCTGGCTGGACTCTCATGATCAGGTAGACTGTGGCTTCAAAGAGGCAGTATTCGGACTGTTGGCTTGCTTTAACTGGAAATTACTGCCTTCACTAGCGGCCATTAGCACATCAAAATGGTGTTTGTTGAGCCAGGAAAAGTGATACTTTATGTTTGCATTTATTCTTTGGTCCCCAAAGACTAATTGTTGGTTTATGTTTTGAAACACTCTTTTAAGTGCTAAGAGCCTCTAATGAGTTAAATTAACACGCTATTAGGGTTAAGAATAGTGGTGTTGATGTGGACACAGTGGACCAATTACTGATGCTGGACTATAGGATGAAGCCCTGTATGCACAGAACCCAGCTGCCCTGCCATTTCTGAAAGACTAAGACACTTGATAGAACATTTCCCCTGACTTGTTCTGTTTATCCTTGCATCCATCTTTTGCCTTAAGAACCAGTCATTATGCAAATGAGCACACTGTGGCTTGGAGAGGCATTGTGCCCAATCAGACCAACAAGGGGATGGGGCGGGGACCCCAAAGAACCTGCTTTCATGCCTAACACTTACTGGACTTCTTCTGGTGTTTGCAGAGTCCAGCTTGATATGTGGTGAAAGGTGAGCTTCCACGATGCCACTTAAAGATATGATTTAGCTCTAGCAGATAATCTCTTCCTGAAATTCAGTCAGCATAGCATTGTAAGGCAGTGAAAAAGATCTCTGGGGGATGTGCCTACAATATGATGAGATGCTTGACTCTAGGAGGGCAGAGGACTTGCTCCATTCTGTAGAGATAATACAGTGGACATGTTTGGTTGCTCTAAGTGAATCTGTTCCACTGTCTAAGATGTGTCATCTCTGTTAATCACTGCTATCATTTTAGGGTTGTGAAACTGTTTTTTTGCTGCGGGATGCTCTCATCTTATGTCCTCTCAGCTGAGCTATAGAGCCTGGAGGATGATTTTTATATAATGAAACCCAGTGAAATGGTAAAGTCATAGTGGCCCATAGGAACACTCTCTTGGGCAGCTTGTGATATATCAGCTAGACTCCTCCATTGGGCTATTCTAGCTTTATTGTTTATTTTTATAATCTTGCTTGGATGGGCTCCAGATGTCCTAGATTCTTCACATATCTCTAGGAAAAGGCCAAGTTAACTTGCATTGGCAGTGGGAAAGGGTCAGAAAAAGGTTCATATCAAGACGTGGACTAAATCAACCACAAACAACCCTTATATTTTGGAATACTGGGGACAGGATCAGAATTACTCAAAACCAAGGGTCCCCTCTTTGTCATAGGAGGGAGATGTTTCTGGTACTATTAACAAAAACAAGTTGTCACTGTTTGAAGACTGCTAACCAAGGTCTAGCTCTCTAGATCTAGTCTTGATGCTATCCCTTTGCTGTTCTGAGCAGTACAGCACTTAGGGGGCTGCTCTGTGCTAAGGGAATTTGGTTTCTTTTTAATATGTAATAATCACCATTACATCTCAATTACTTAACAAATAGAGAAGCACAGGGCCATGTTATTTCCAAAGAGCCTCCTGAGAGTATGGCTGGAGATCTCCAAATGTTATCCAAAATTAGCCTGGAGAGGGCAGGCGATCAGATCTTTTAATATATGCCCAAGGGAACCCATGCTTATTATGTGCTATTGATATAGGCGTGCTGTGCCTGTTCAGGGCTCTCAGTCCTGGAAAATGCCATTCTCCCTCTCTTCCTGCTAAGAGATACCTAGGTACATTGGAAGAGTCTGCAACAAGGTCCTGTCTGTTTCCAAGGATGATGATTGGATGGCTTTCTTCTCTTAAGGAAAGGAAATAACCGGTCACCACAGACAGAAAAAAAAAAAAAGTATATAAGAAGGAAAAGCTCACCAGTAAATACGAAATAGTGGCAAAAAAAAAAAAAAGTGAAATTGTTTGATGGGTCAGCAAACAAGCAAACAAGCAAACAAGCAAACAAGCAAGCAAGCAAGCAAACAAAACCTCACAACTGGACAGTGACACATTCCCCCCTCCCCTTTGACCACAATGGTTGCCTTTTAACTCTGGTTTGCCAGTCAGTGCTGTTAATATTTTATGAAAAGTGTGCTCAGGGCAAAGCAGCCATAGACCATTTTCTTGGGAAATGTAGTTTCTCAAGGCACTTGCTTTTTTAAGCCTTGGCAGTTGGCACTTTTCTTTTGAGAAAGCAGGAGTTGTTGAGGGCAGACCCCTTAGTCTTAATTCCAAGACTTGAGTTTGGCTTAGTGTAGAATTGTGATCATGAAAGCAGCTTTGGTTTACTGGTGGCATAACACTCAAATTAAATTTGGGTTTAGCTAAAAGCCCTCAACATATAATGAGGATTACAAGTTAGGGATCGGCCTGCCCCTGAAGCATTCGATTTCATTTTGATGGGCATCTGGTAGATCTCACTGCTTGTTGGGGGCAGAAGGCATGCTTTTCATCTACTGGAGCCTGGAGACCTCAGGTACTCTGCATGCTGGCTTTGCATATGGGTCCTTATGCAGAGTGAATAGCTGTGCATTTGTTGTAGAATCAAGGACTAAGTAAAGGGGAAGAGAAGAGATTACCATTTGAGCACCGGGTTCCCACTAAACCAAAGGTAAGCTCTTTGTAACTGTTGATCTGGGGAATAAATCCTCCTTTGTAATTCCACAGATGCAGGAAGCCTTCTTTGCACCAGCTCTTCCTGCACAGTTTCTACTGACCTTGCAAGTCTTGCAGACGTGCCAATGTGAAACTTCTCTGACCTTAATTGGTCTTCTCCCCCCGCCCCCCACCTCTCAAAATGGAAAATGGAAGTAACCCAGCCAGTGAGTTTAACTTTTCCATTTAAAGGGGTGCCAATCCATTTACATTTTCAACTCACCCACAGTAACAAGAACAGTGATTTTGGTCAAGGCATTGGAAGCCCCATCATTTCAGGGTGTGAAGCCCTGCTACAGAATGCTCTTACTGTCATTTGGGTGTTTTTCTATTGGGATCCGGAGGCGACAGCTCTGGGTGGGTGCTGAACACTTTTTGAGGAGACACAGCCTTTTCCTGTTGGTGTTCTGTATGGTAGCATTCAACTTAGTACAATGAATAGGGCCGTGCTGCTGGTTGCTGCTGATCAGACATGGATGGGTAATGATTAGCACATACATGTTTATGTTATTTTAGCAGTAAATCCGTGCACTGTTGGTGATGAATTGAAGGTTAAATGACAAATTTTCCTCGAAACTATTCCTGTTGTCTAGTCTATGAACTGAAAACCGGATTAACCTTTAATTACCCTCAATGATCTCTCAACCTCGAGACAACATTGCCACCGCCACCAGTAGTATTTGCATATACAATTTAATGAGAGAAACATCTGTTTGCATATTGGGAATCATTACTAGCATGCAGATTAATGGATACTTACAGTGAGATAGGCATCCAAGCTAATGTCTAATTTTCTTGAGTTTCTTCTTCTTCCACCCTCTGATTCTGCTGGACTTGTATTAATTAGATTATAGGCTGGCTTGAACCCATAGCCTTGTGCAGAACACATAGATACAACAGGATCTGCAAAACCACATTCTATTCAACTAGGAAAACAACACAACTCCTGGGCCTTATAAAACATATGTGCTGTAAGCCTGTGTGTATCTACATGTGATGTGTTCAACTCAAATATATAAAAAAAAAATCTTAGGGCTGGAGAGAAGGCTCAGTATAAAGTATTCACTGCATAAGCATAAAGACCTGAATTTAGATTCCCATAACCCATGTGAAAAGCCAGGAGTGGTTGAATATTTCTTAGGGGTTTTGGAGACAGTGGTCCTGGGGGTTCACTGGCCAGCCAATCTAGCCAAAAATGATGAACTTCAGATTCAGTGAAAGTCTGTCTCAGGAAAAAATGTGGAAAACATATAGGAAGATACCCTAAGTCAATCTCTGGCTTCCATGTGTGCATGCATAGATAAATGTACCAGCACACGTGTAAACATACACATGCATGTATCATACAAACAAGTATAAAACTTAAAAAGTCTTTTGTGTGGTTGGGAACTACTTACTTTTGTACACAGCTCTTCTCTTGATAGTTATACCAAATGCTTCTGTGATGTTGGACAGTTTTACAGTCAACAGAATGCAAGAACCAAGCTAATAAAAATCTTTATTTTCCTTTGAGACTCGCAGGAGGCTGATGTGGTTCGATAATTTGCGTAGTGCCTCCTTACTGGCTCAGTAGAGGGCTGGGCCTCTAAGCCTCTGGACCTAGTGCAGTCTCTGAACTGTGTTATCTTTCCCTCCTCCTCCTCCTCTTCTTCGTCCTCCACCTTCTTCTTCTTTTAAATTATATATTTATCAATTCTTAGAAACATGTACATTCAACATATGTTAGTTATGTCTTGCCCCAACTCTTCCAGGTCCATCCCTACACCCCCCCCACCCCATGTTCTGTGCAGTCTTTCTTAATGGGTGATGTTGAAGGCGTTTAAAGCAGCAAGGAAGACTATTTAATGCAGTTTCTTAGGGAATCCACCCAACTACCAATGGAAGCCATCATTAAAGGTGCACATATGTTCATTGTATACATAAAATGATGACTCTATATAACTTTTATCATCAAACTTCATACTGTTAGTGTATGCACTTCAATTCATAATATAGAACTTTTTCCCTTTCTCCATTGGTCCAAAGCTCATGAAAGACTCTTGAGAGATTTTTTTAGGCCTTTAATTTCATCATTTTTTAAAATGTTTCTTTTGATAGGAAAAAAAAGTGCTAGCTCTTTATTTTTATTTTATTTTATTAACAAAAAGAGAAACATAAATTCCAGCTTAACTTCATCTCTTCTGGCCGCCAGCCCTGATCCCAGCAGCATTGCCCTCAGCCCTCCCAGTATCCCGGGTATTGTAAGGAGTTTCTCCCAGGGGCTATATTCATCAGGATGGAGAGGATTCTTGGCTTTCATTAGGGAGATGACCCTCTTTAATTTAAGCTAAGTGGTGGGAGTGGTGGTGGTAGGGCAGCCAGATTAACTGGGGAACACTTTGAACCATGGAAAAGATTTTTTTTTAATGTGCATTTACTATTCTGACACTCATGGATGTTCTGTAATTAAAGCTGGCCTGGGCCTAGAAGGGGCCTTAAGAAACAGGATTAAATCAATTGTTTGTGATTTAATATCCATTATTTTCCGACAAAGGTGTATCACGAGGCTATGGGAAGCAATTTTTTCCCTCTAAGTGTTTTTAGTATCTTCTTATACCCTCTTGTATCATCTAGACCCTATTCCTTTATACTCTGTACGACAGGAAAAACATTCCTGAAAACTAAAGGAGGACTAGTTCAGACAGCACTGTCTGTATACCACATTCTCTGCATAGAACTAGACAGTCTGATCCGAAAGGACTTTCCAAACCCCTGGTGAGAAGTGAACAGGGACCCCAGAGGGATTAGGGTTGCAGCTGAAGCATACTTAGTCTGTGTGATCACTTTAGATCTCTTCCTCCTAGTACTTCCCAGTAAGTAACATTTTAATACTAGGTGAAAACATATCCTTTCCACTGTTAACTATAAATACTGCATGTGGGTGCTTGGCACACAGAAGACATTCAATCACAAAAAACAATGTTTTCTGCATGGGTGTGCACATGATCGTTTATTGCAGCATAAGGCATCCTATTCTGTTAGCCATCTACAGATTCCAAAGGGATACATTCCTTTCAATGACCTCATACCAATTCTAGTGCACAGCAAAGTTTTAGAAGAGAGAAGTCACTCTTGGTTTCTAGCACTAGTCCACCCATTGTGTGGGGTGTGTGCCGATAGGTGATCAAAGAGTTTGGAGACCTCAAAAATGCAGGGTCCACGATATTTTCAGGACATATGAGTGGAGATAAGTCCTTGTGTCATCTCTAGCCTCCCTCACCTTTATTATCTTCTCAGGGTGGACAGCTGTGGACTGCTGGGATATTCCACTTAATTTCCAGGTTCCAGAATGTGTGATGTTATTGTGTGCCGCGGGGTCTTTACATTTGCTATTTTTCAACCTTCGGTTCTCTTTCCCCATGCTTTGTGATTTTTTTTTTTTAATTTATCTTTGTGAATATTTTACCGTGCTTGTTTGGTCAATTGCGACCTCACTTCCTGGTGGGCCCCACTCTCCTCTCCATCCATCTCAATAGATGTTTTTCACCTTGATAACTTTCATCGTTTGAGCGGCCAGAGGGCAGAGCATGTGCGTATGCATCTGTATAAAAATGCTTGTAGAGCTCCTGGATGAAAGGAGGAAGTGAAAGTCGCACTCATTTTTGGCCAAGTGCGGTTAGTACCTTGTTAACGGTTCAGGTCACCAAGAGGAGTCGCTGTTTCGTACCATGTAAGCTACTTGGGTCGCCAGGAGGGGTCGCTGTTGAAGCTTCCTGTAAAGGCGAGCATTTTTCTGTTGGTTTTTTTCTTTCTTTTTTAAAAAAGAGATACATGCAAAGGTCTAACTTCATTTACTTCCCCTTTTCTGTCTTCATTCTCTCCAATCGCTTTGGAATGAGTAAGATAAATAAAGTCCAGAAGGCAAACCAGATCGTCTTGACTTTATAGTGAAATGCTTTGGGCCCAGGGTTCTCCAGAAGCCACAAATGGAAGCCCCCCCCCCCCCCCAGCCCACCAAGCATGAGCACCTTGTGGGATGTCACAAGTGAGCTGCAGAACTTGTCTCGGTCCTGCGGCTTATTTTAGACCAGAGCGCCTATTTTGGCAAGCAATGGCTTATTAAAGAAGTTTTGGAAACGCTAGTGATTACGATCCAGCGCCCTAGAGCAGAGTTGTTGAGGCATGATTACAACAGCAACAAAAATACCCAAACAATAAAAATCCTTACATGGACACTTCATGTAATCGGGCTCTGTATTCATTTGACTTTCCTTGGCAAAATGGAAAAAAAAAAAAAAGAAAAAGAACCCAAATGAGAGACATCTTTTGTGCTAACCACAAGACTGGAAGACACACCACGTGTTTAAAAGACAAATAATTATAAAAGCGTTTACGTAAGTATAGGAAGGGTACTGAATGCCTCCAGTCCTGTCCTTTAAAATGGCTTTAAAAACAACAACAAAACAAACAAGACAAAAACCTCGAATTGAGGGACATTTTTGTACCCCAGTAATAAATTAACATTTCAAAAGTACTTTTACCTGCTGAGATGGTTCCTTCTGCTAATATGGGTAACGCTGTGGACTCGAATAATTAGTGTAAATTGCCTTTGAATAACACCGAGCTGGGAACAACTTTAACTCGCGAAAGCTTAATGCCTCTTGCTGGACAGGATGAAGAGTCCTTAATGGGGCCTGGAAAAACAACTAATACCTACAAATCAAAGAAGAAAAGCCGTTCTTGATGCATGTGTGTGAGAGTGTGAGGTTTAAACTAAATTGTTAGCACTTCCTCCCTGCTGAGGGTCACGGATTAACGAGGCTGGGAGACTCTTTGAGAATCTTTCACACTGACCAGGGGAGGCAGGGGGCTCCAAACACAAGTGTTTTCTTAACCCTAATCCCTACCTCCTTGACCAGGACAGCTCTGCATTTCCCTCTAATTAGGTGAGGAATTAGAAGGTTGATAAATGCGCTCAGGGAAGAGGGTAAAGTGGTTAGTTCATTCTGGACCATGATAGCAATTTCTGGCTACTCAGTTCTTTCCAAGATAATAACTTTTCTTTTCCAAAAAAAAAAAAAAAAAAAAAAAAAAAAAAAAAAAAAAAAAAAAAAAAAAAAAAAAAAAAAAAAAAAAAAAAAAAAAAAAAAAAAAAAAAAAAGCCAAACAAACCCCAAAACAAAAGACAAAAACAAAAAACAGATAACCCACCCACACATACACACACACAAAACCACAAAAAAACAAAAACAAAAACAAAAAAACAAACCCCCAAAAAACCCACCCTCTTGCAGCAAGCCTCGCCTGTATGTATAGGCAATGCTGATTATCTTTGGGCAAGTTTGGGTCAGCATCTTGACAAATAATTTTCTTCTCTTTCATCAGAGTTTCATCCTGTTGAGAAACTTCTAGAGCAGTTTCTCATCTGAACCAAGTATGATAATTATTTGTGCAATCTGAACTAAATCTAATAACCTAACCTAAAAAAAATGTATTCGCATTCAAATGATCCTTTCAGTGAATGGGGAGAAGGACTTGACGCTTAGTAGCTAAGATAAAAACCATTTTGATGAATTTCTCTGCATATGAATGCATTTTCTACGGAGTATGCCTATTTTTTTTAAAGAGATCTTGAAGATATTCTTAGTGGAATTGTAATTTTAAATTCCAAATTGTATAAAGCAATTATTGAATAGTTTCAGACTGATGCGTTGTGAGCAGCTGTTAGTGGCAATGAACTCGCCAGGGCTACCTAAATGCTGAAGGTAGTTTCTATATGAAAATTCCCTACAGGTATGTGAGAGAGAAGACTTTTATTTATTTCCTTTTGTGTGTAGACAGCAGACGCTATGGTTGCGTCTGAGCTTTCCTCTGATTTTTACCCCTTCACATTTTACTCACCTATTACAAGACTTACGTATATATCCTAAACACACAATGAAAAGAACTTTGGGAGAAAGAAACACCATAGCAGTAAAGAACAAGGCAGAATGTCCTTCCACCTCCTGCCCAAGGGCATCTGAAAGGCCACAGCTTCATTCCTCTCATCCTTTCAGAAGGCTGCAGTTGCAGTGAACAAGAATCCGACTGTGAGCATTTGGAACAATGTATTTTAGTTTCTGGACTGTCTCTGGAGATTATGAATATAAATGGGCCAGGGCAAAACAGAAGCAAACATGGGGAACCGTGGCTGAGGGTTGAGTCTTCAGGCTCAATTCTGGAGTTAGGCTCATCTGGAGTAGACATGATCATTGGCTGGTTGGGAAGATACATTTTGTTTATTGATAAACATATTTTTCTCTGAGCTGGAGTCTTCCCTTCCCTGGCCTACAAATGTAAAGCCTTCTGCACATGGCCCAGTGGTGTTGTACAAGACAGATCATACTACATGAGCCAGGATGCTGTCGCCTCTTGATCTTACCAGCTTTACTTCCTACAATGCAGAAGATCTGAAGCAGTGCTAGTCAGTAGTTTGACTTAGATGACCTCTAGAGTTACCCCATCTCTGTCACCGATTGGCAGGAGGTGACAGAGTGCCCTGCTGCCTGCCACTCCCTTTCCAGGTTAACCAGATTAAGGCAGGCACCTTGGAGGCTCATGCACATTTAAAATTACTCATCTGAGCCTTCTATTCCTTTTGTGTGTGTGTGTGTTGTTGTTGTTTGTTTGTTTTGTTTTATTTCTAAAAGGAAACCTAGCTTGCTACTCTCTGATCTTACACAGCATGTTACATAGTTCAACAGTTTGCTTGCTTTAAAATTCCTTGTACCTGCACGTAAGAGAGGAAATGTATGTATGTATGAATATATGTATGTTTGTATGTATAGTGAAGGTCAAGTTTAAACTTCTGGGCTACAGCAAAGATAGGAAGTCAGATATTTGAGGCAGAACAGCTTCACCTCTGGCTGCGTCTGACTGTTTCCATCTTTGAGGATCAGTGTGGGAAAGCTCTATGTGAATATAATGGGAAGTCCCAGCAGAGTGCCCTGGCTTAGTAAGGGCACAGTTGGCTTAGTAAGTTGGGTTTGACACTCTTCATCCAATGTGCACCTATTTGAATCTTGTCTAATACTTCTTGTCCTACAGTCTGGCCTACCGTTGTTGATCTGTTTGTTTAAACATAGTATCAGCAGCTAGCTGAGACCCTTGGACTCTAACCCACTCTAACTAATAGCAAGTGGCCCAGTGCTGAGGCCAGTTCACCAGCCACCCAGGCTTGGGCAGGAAGACTTCATCCAGAGATACATCTGATAGGATCAATCAGTAAGTCTCCCAGCAGAAGTATCAAACTGTAAACTTGATAATTGACAGAATCCATTTAATGCAGCCTGTGAGAACACCATGCTGGAAGATTAACATTTTCTGTGAGTAATTACAAGTTCAAGCAGTTCAGCCTCTTATCACTTTATATGAAGTCTAGAAAGTAGGAGTGATCTTTTTTTAATTTGTAATTATTTCACTCCGATGTGAGGTCCAGTGGCCTTCTTCTTAGTCTTTCAGGATGGAAGACATTGGTATGCAGGAGCCATGCAGGAAGACACAGTACACTATCAGAGGAGGACATGTCTGATCATTCTTTAAAACCAACTCGGAGAAGTTAATCTCATTGAACTTCTTTTTATTCAACAAAAGAGTTGGCTGTTTCCAAGTCTAACATGACTATAATGTTCATTAAATGGACTTCTTTACACCTTTAAATGGATTAACTGCACATCTTCACAGTCTAATTATTATACATGTCATTCAAAAAAAAATCACAGATCTAATTCGGGGCATGATAAAGGCCTTTCTTTCGAAGCCATGGAAAAGACACTGCAGTAAATGGATGTGATTTTTATCAGACCCAGTGCCTTTTTTTTTTTTTTAGAGCACATGTTGATCCTGAGAGGCGAGAAGAAGGAAACATACCCTAGTCATTTTATTCCAGAGATTTAAGATTGGACCATGCCGATTCTCTTCCGGGCTTGCAGTGCCAGGCACCTTGGAAGTTCCTCCCGCCCAAGCCTGCCTAGCTAATGACTTCAATCTGCCCCAGACAGCTCTTAGATAGGTGATAAATTATGGACAACCCCCATTGGGTCCTTGGCCTTTGTGCTCCTCCAAGTTCTTTTCCACAGAACTTTGTTGGAGGGGGAGAAATCACTCTCATTCCAGGCTCACAGAACTCTGTTTTCAAGTGTGGCTTTGACATCTACTTTCTTTGCTTTCCTTTTTCTGGGATCTAGGTGAGACTTGCAACAATGTTTCACTGTCCCGACAACAAGAGTATTGGGGAGGACCACAGAGTGTCCCCTCCACCTCATGATTCTACTTTTTGTTACAAGTAGAGCAAGGCTGAACTCTGTTGCCATTCATGACTCTAGAATTGACAGAGATTCCTACCTGGCAGCCACTGTTGTAGGCAGCCAAAGGCAGAGTGGGTGTGTTACCTACTCAGGGAGTGTTTCCTGGAGAGACATTGACATCTGTGTTAGTGAATTCAAGGAAGCGCCAAGGTGTCTCCAGAGAAAGGGTCTGAGAGTCTGCAGTCCGGTCAGAAGGCCTAGAGAGCTTCCTTTGAGGTTGTGTTTGCCCAGAAAACTCCTGTAGTTTTTCCTAATGTACCCAATATGAAGCCTTTTCCAATCTGTGGGTAAGGAACCAGAGGTGGATAATGTACACACTCCTTGGAGCTCATGAATGACTGACCTGTGTGGGAATATGGGGACAGCTCTGCTGTTCCCCTGTGGTGGGTAGGTTGAGAGGCTGTTCTGGCACTGCCACTTCCTAGGGACATGACCAGCAAGTGGTTCAAATACTTTAAATCTTGATTTCCTCATTTAAAGACAGAGATAGCTGTAGCTATCTTTCGTTCTCTGGGTTTCATAAACAGCACAGACCTAGAAACATGAGCACGGGACCCAAGTAGCTGCTGTTGTCAATAATATCTAGCTTTCCCCTTATCGGCTGCTACCTTTATTGAGCTAGCTCTGAGCCTTTCTCTGGTCTAACTCTTTAATGATATGTCATGATTAATACTGTCTGGGAAGGGCCTTACTTCATAAACACAACAGAAGGCCAAAGCTTATTTCTATTCCCAGTCTTTGACATTAAAAAAAAATTACACATTTTTAATGTATATTTTTTTAAAGTTATGTTTTGGTTTGCCACAAGATAGGGTTTTGTGGAGCACAGGCTGGCTTTGAACTTGCTCTGTAGTCAAGAACAGCCTTGAACTCCTGATCTTCTGATCTCCATCTCCCAAGGTCTGGGATTACAGGTGTGCAACTTCTGTCTTTCTCTTTTGAAAGGAAAATGCTAAACTACTCAGAGTAGAAGCCTCATGAGGGAGGGTCAGTAGTGGTGACCACTAGGTCAGGCAGATGTCCCTGTAGAATGGGGGGCCTTAACACTTCTGGCCATAGGCTATCACAGCCAGAAAGCTATTTTTAGTATCTGTGGTCTCATATTCCACCTGATACCTCATCTCCATCTCAAAATTGTCCACTGTCTGCATTACGACCTTGAATTATGAGTGAGGATGGGTGGCCTGGGCTATTCACTTCTTAGCTTTACGTCCCTTTCTCATATTCTTTGTCTCTAGCATTCCATGGAGCGTGGGAGTAATGGGAGAGCACGCTCACAGAGATGCCTGAGCAGAGCTGAAAACTCTTTCATAAATCATTTAAAATCCATGGTGTACCAACAGCAATTATCAGAATTAATTGCTCCCTAAAACATAAAGAATTGTGCTACAAAGAGTCAACATCAGTTTGGGACCGTATGTCTCCTCTTCAAGCCTTAGAAAAGAGCTTGCGAGGCAGGTACCAGGATAGAGCAAACATCGGCGAATTGTGTGTTAGGTACTGTGTCCATATTTCCAAACTAATAAATACTGAATGAGTAAATAATTTTGTTTTCTCTCTGGGTTATAAAGATTCAGTTGTATTTGGCCAAGTAACTTCAGGGAATATCATTAAATACTTTTCAAACAGTGCTTCTTGGAGCCATATTCTGTCGTTGGACACTGTCGACAGTTGTAATGAGAAAGAAGGCAGAAGGAAACGTAAGTAGGGAGAGGGCACGGGTCTCCATAAAAGGTGTCTCAAAACTGGGCAGAGAAACTAGTTCTGGGGAGCACACAGGAGCACACACACTCACATACCAACATAGAAAGCAACTGGGAGCATTACATTACCAATGTGAATAGCTGACCCACACGGAGACTAAGGTTTTTTTATTTTCATTTTATTTTTAGTTACATGTGTATATGTGTTTCTCTCTCTCTCTCTCTCTCTCTCTCTCTCGCTCTGTGTGTGTGTGTGTGTGTGAAAGAGAGAGAGAGACAGAGACAGACAGACAGAGACAGAGACGGAGAGATGGAGAGAGAGACAGAGAGACAGAGACAGAGAGAGCAGATGCCATCAGAGATCAGAAGAGGGAATTAGTTCCTATGAAGTTGAAGTTACATGAGCTCTGCTTGATAAGGGAATTAGGAATCAAACTCAGGTTCTCATCAAGAATGGTATTTGATTTAAACCATTGAGCTACTCCTTCACTTTTAACTATAAGTAAAAAAAGTTATAAAGATCCGATTTCTGAATGTTTAAGAATAGAAGGCTAGCTGAGTGTGGTGGGTTCAGTCCTTAATCCCAGCAGCACCCAGGAAGCAGAGGCATCACTGTGAGTTTGAGGCCAGCCTGGTCTGCATAGTTTTAGGCTCACTAGGGGTAGGCTATATAGTTAGGCCTAGTTAAAAAAAAAAAAAGACAGGCAAAAGAAAATAGAAAAGAATATTTTACCTGTACATTATGTTTTGTGATGTGGGCATATGAATCATATACATTAAAATGTGTATGAGAAGTTGTTAATACCAAGGGAGTTATCCATGGATACCATTTGTTAGCCAGAAAGCATCATATATTATTGCTTCAAGATTTTTTCTCTACAAGAGGCATTCAGCATTGGTCATTTCTACCAGAGATTTATTTGATCTTTGTTATTTTTAGCCTGAGCTCCTGAAGAAACAGACTACAGCTTTGATTTGCACAGATAGAATTCAGAGACCCAACACCGGCTTCGATGCTTCGGAGGGAGAAGGGTCTTTGTTCAGGAAGTAACTTGTTGAACAATTAACATGTGGAAACTATACCAAACAGTATGTGTAAATGATAAGTTCATGTTGAGTCTGCAAAGGGCGGAAGCTTGTTCTTCCTTCAAGGAGACCGCGACAACTCTTGCTGATGGAATAAATGGGATAATTATATTTCAGCCTCCAAGTAATTATCAGAAATGAAGCTTTGTGAATTTTTTCCTAATGGGGCCACCTGTCACCCTTCAGTCTTTGTGTATAATGGCATTTCATTTCTGAAATCAGGTCCCTGGTATAACTCTTCCAAATGTTAGCAACCAAACACACAGTTCCCTCCTGTCTTGCTATGATATGTAGAAACATTTTCAGGTGGCTTTCGACTCTCCACCCTACATATGATTGTGTGTGTCCAAAGTGCCCGTGGCAGGTATAGAAAGCTACAGCAAAACCAGGTGTCTCAGCATAATTGCTTGCTTATAGGCAATCCTGATGCTGGGTGGGTGGGGTTACTGTAATTTTTCATTGTGTTTTCTCTTGGCTATGGCCACCTGCCAACTGCTCTGGATTTGTGACCACTGCATCAGAGATGCTGAGACCCAAGACAGGAGGGCAGTTCAGTGTTGGCTGCTGTCATGGAACTAGAGCTTCCAGAATTTACTCGTGGCCTAAGCCAGGACACCAGCTACAAAGATGCACAGGCAGGTTGCCTGATTTAAGACTTCCCAGGCTGATGGTGACTGCAGCTTATCTCTGAGGTTTTGGTGTGGTGCACAGACTCTTAGCTACATGGCTATTTCATAGGTCACTCAAGATTTCTCTATACCCAGGTATGTATATGGTGTTGGTGCTAGCGCCATTGTGGATTTCTCTATACCCAGGTGTGTATATGGTGTGTATATGGTGTTGGTGCTAGCACCACTGTGGTTTGATCTTTGAGATAAGAAGAGTTGAACACTGTCTCACATTTTGTGTTAATTCTGTCTGGTCTTGTGATGCTTCAGGCTCTCTTCCCTAGAGACCTGGCGTCAGCTTTGGAGGCCCCAGAGGAAGAAAATCTTTCTTCAGGAAGTATCTTACCTGGCAGTTGGCATGTGTAACTCACACAGGGACAGTATCTGAAGGGAATGGATTCGTGTGGTGTTCTCAAACGGTGGCAATTTCCTTTCCTTTTCTCCAGGGGAGACACTGTTGTGCTTCCTTCAGTGACCCCCTGAGTGACAGCAATTCTTTGAAACCTTAGGTGCCCCTTCCACCCAGTGGCTATAGTCTGACAACAGCTGTTGATTGTTAAATACACTTGCCTGGTTTACAAGGAAAGGCCTGTGGATGAATTCACTAGGAACATGGGGGAGAACACTGAATGCCTCTCATTTGAGTGAGGATGTGAGAGCGGTTTTCAGGGCTGGGAGTGAGGGCAGGGAAATTGCACTAGAACCTAAGTTCAAGGCCACGCAATCACAAATACCTGATCCAGGGGAACACTTGCCCTACCTAGGGAATCACAGTGCTGTAGGTCTGTGTGGATCTGGGCTGCAACATCTCTGGGAACTATAATTTCACACTAATTAGGACTTCTCACAGCCTGCTTCCTGAAAGGTTCAGGTTTGCATTAGCGATGCAGATTTTAATCAGCAATCAAGTACTCTCTCCAAACGCAGCAAGAATCCCCCATTTTCCCTTCTATCAACCAAAGGTTTCCCAGCTACAAGCTGGACCGAACAACAGTGAGCATAAAAATCAGCATCTTAACTGCAAGGTTGTCTCCAATCCTTCAATCTTCTGGACATCCAAACCCTGCTCTCCGTCATCTAGTTAGACACAGTTTTGCCCTCTGTGATTCTGACCACAGCCCCCAATTTGACACCTGTTGAAAAAATATTGGAACCATATTTGTAACTAATCACAACCAAGATGTCATTTTAATTAATCTGACAATAGAAATACTCCAGAGATGGGGCCCATGCCCAGGCTGGCACTCCCAGGCAAGCCTGGACTTGCAGTCTGTTACCTGACAAGCCCAGGACAAAATTAACACTAAATATAAGGTAATTTAATTAACTCCTCCCATCCCAGCAGGCAGAGTGTAGTGCTCTGGGCACCCTAGGCCTTCTGAAATGCGGGGTGGCACCCCCAGCGGGGAAACACTTAGGCTAAGCTTTCATTATTTTAAGTGGGTGATTTGTAGCTAAGGAGATGCACTGAAACTCTGTAGGCCACTAAAGTAACAAATAGCACAGCGTTCCTACTTTTACAGACATGGCAATAAACTGTGAAATTCATTCACAGGCGTATATACCTTATAAGAATCAGGCTCTCTCAAGGATTCATGGAATATGCAAACTTCAGACAGGGAGCAAAGAGGAGGGATGTGGAAAGAAAGGCAGACACAGAGAGGATAACTTCCTTTGAAAGTCAATCTGAAAACTGCCCAACTAAGAAGAAAAGGCTTTGGCAAATATAAGAAAAATACTTATGAAATTATTTTATCTTAAAGATATTCGTTCAGGTGATTGATTCCTCTCTATCTACCTGGAGGATTGAATCTGGGGCCTTGAGTACAGGAATGTCCATCCCCAAACCTATTTTTATTTTATTAAGCAACATTTTACTAAGTTGCCTAGGCTGTACTTGAACTGGTGACACTCTAGTATCAGCATCTTAAGTAGCTGGAATTACAGGCCTGTACCATCATGGCAGGTTAAGGACTAATATTTTAAGGGACATATCAAAATCCTTTTTTATTTCCAAGTGTCAACAGTGTTAACTCCATAATTTCTTCATCTCCAGGATGAACACCAACTCATTTAACTGTTTCTCCCAGGGTCCAAGCTAAAGCCAAAGGAGAGTGGGCACAAAGAAAGAGTGAACTGTCATGAACTGTCATGAATGTAAACCTTCAGCTCACACATAGATTGCTTATGGAAGGCCTGAGGAGAAAGAGCCTTTCCTGGAGAGGCTTGCTAGAAGCCAGGTCTCGGTTGTCACCTGAGAGTCTTGCTGACAATTCACGATGATCAGTGATGAACACTAGCTGGGGTTCTGCATGTGTGGTGTTGGGGAGCAGACTCTCTCCACGTGAAGCCAATTAGATAGACTTCAAAACAACGAGGAAGTAGCAGAGCCTTTCCAAATGGGAATGAAATAAGGTACTTGGGTCAGGAAATACCAGGTCCAAAAAATAAAAGTAATAAATAAATAAATAAAAGACCCACAGAACCTCATTAAAAGGTAGATCAACAGGATGGACCCAAATCATTAATTATGTTAATCTGCAACAAGGAAATTAAAATCTTGGGAGAAGCTGGAGGGGATGAAAGCCCAGCCATCCTGCTCAGGGTTCTCTGCACAGGGTGGGGGTGGGTAACCTTGGGTGCTAGCTTCATTTTCTTTCTCGAGGGAGTTGCAGTGTAGGATGGGAATTCACTATGGGGCATTTGCTTGGTACTTGAGCACCGGAGACACTGCTAGCGGGTGCTTCTGAGCAATGGTGTGTAACAGCTCATATGGCTAAGCCAAAGCTGTGTTTGAGAGCTACTGCCTCTAACAGCCTCTTTGGAGCTCTAGGGCCTATCAGGAACAGACAAGGTCCTCCGGCAACCTGGAGGTTAGGCATATAGATGTGTCTAGACAGAGAAGTCATTTCAAGGCTCAGGAGCTGTTGTGAGGCACTGTGCATACAGGAAGCCGGTGGACTGGCCTTGCTATTTTGTTTCTAGTGGTAGCAATCAATGTTATTTTATTTCTAGCCACAGCAGTGCTTTGAGGCAGCTGTCTCACCCACAAGAGTCTCCATCAGAGGTGGGATTCAGGATGCATTCTAAGATGTGTTCACATTTTGTTGTTCTGTTGGGCTTTTGAGGCAAACCAGGCTGGTTTTGAACTCATAACTTTCCTGCTCTGTCTTCTGAGAGTTGAGATTACAGGTGTGTGGCTTATTGCCTGGCTTTGGTTGTTTGCCTTCCCAGTGACAGTTCCTTTTATCTTTGCTGGCCTTTGTTTCAGAGCCCTATGAATATACAGAGCTCTGGAAACCTCATGGAAGGAAAGGAGGACACAAAACAGGGGTGTGTGGAGATGATCGGCATCTGTTCCCCAAGTATCTGCAGGCAATGAGAAAAGATGATGTCCCGAGGAATCCAGGGCCTGTGTAAGGACACTGGAGGTGCCTGAGGCTGAAGGCCATAAATGTAGGAAGAAGGAGAAGTGGCTGAGGGTGGTATCCCCCCCACCCCCCACCATGGAGCATTGCACCAATTAGACTAGCTATCACAGGCAGCCTTGATCTTGGCAGGAGCAACTCTGGCCATTGAGGAGGGACTGGAGGAGAGGTGCCTGCTCTTTCAAAGGGAAAGTATAATTTGTAAACAGTCAACATCTGAACAAGCCATAAAACATCAGTCCTGACTTTTAGCAGATTTAAGGATGCCCAAGTAACTGAAAGTCACAACGGTTTTTTTTTTTTTTTTTTTTTTTTTCCCCTAAACTCACTTTGTTAATTTGCAGCCTGGTAGTGATTAGGGTGACAAGTCCCCAGGGATGGCCTCCATCTCGGCTTTGGCTTCGAGTTGCAAGGCTGGGGTCTGGGTGTTTTTCCAGCACAGGTGGATACAGATTCCAGGCAGTTCAATCATGTCCTCTCTCCCCTCTCACCATCTTGCGGGCTGGCCTGGGAACTCACAGGCTAGGATTTGTTTGTTTTGTTTTAGAATTCTAGTGTTTCAAAAATCGCCATCATTTATCACTCATCTGAGCAATTGTGGGTCGATGCTGGCTGGATGCTTTTCCCTCCCAACTCCTCCTCTCCATCCCCACCCCCGCCACCTCCCACCCTCGGGGGAAATCAAGAAAAACAAGATTCTACTTGTCCAAGCCCTTGGAGACTCCTCGGAATTGCTGGAATCGTCACAATAAGTGGTAGTAATAGAACCATATACAGGATTGTAAATACAAACTGTTCTGTGGAGTGGTAAAAAATAATGAAGCAATTAGGTGAAATCTCATCAGCACCTGTGACTGACTGGTAGGGCACTCGTGCCTGCCTGCTATTGTTCCTCAGGAACCACACACAGGCACTTCTCACCCCTATCGATCCCCCTCCTCTCTCCTCACTAGTGCCTCTGTGCTCCAACCCCTCCCCCCAAAGTGGGTCCATGCATGGGTGATCTGAGTGGCCCAGAATGGGCATGTGGGTGCCAGGGCTCAGCCTTTGGAAACCACAGTGGGAAACAAGAATCCCGCTTTCCAGCCCATTAGGGTTAATGCCACTTTAATTAGCAATTGCCGGGAAGCCTGAGAGTGCTATTTAATGGGCCATTTCTAGGATAAACTGGTACCCCACAGACAGACCCAGTATATAAGACCACTCCAATGGGAGACAGTTGAAGAAATGGAGATTTGGAAAACAACTCACTGTTGGTTCTGAAGGGAAGTGACCACTGGAATGGCCCCCATCTGGGATTTCTGCACAGAAGTGCACAGTTACTGGAGCAATGCTATTTAACACTTACAATGTTCCTCACAACATCCCTTGAGGAGATTCTTCTATCAACCCACTTCACAGATGTAGAAATGGAGGCATAGAGAAGTTAAGTGCCTCAGCCAAGGCTACAGAGCAGGGTTTCCAAGCTAGTACCAAATACACACATGAGACCTATTATTTTTCCTGTCTAGTGAGCTTATACAGGGCTGTGGCCTAAGGGACTTTCATAGTGTATCTGATCCAGACACACCAAAGACTGTGCTAAGAACCTAGGAAAGAAAATGGGTTTTCACAGACTTGCCAAAGATTTGGGAGAAGTCATTGTTTTCCACTGGCAGAGGAAATGTAGACACAAGGTATGACCTTTATAGATCACAGGTCAGAACTCTTGTTGTTACTCAAAAAGCATATAAAGTAAACTGGAGAAACTCATTTGCTAAAATACCCCTCTCCCTTACATGTGTCACACAGACAGACAGACAGACAGACACACACACACAGTGCTTCTGAGATTCCTTCTACCCAGAGTCTGAGTCCATAGAGTTCAACTTAAGTCAAAGGCCACTTAGGGGGTTAACTTTTAAGACACCAGAGTGTATAGAGACTCCAGCCAGTTCATTGTGATTTGCTAATTTTACTCTCCAGGGCAGGCACAGTAACTTGTCACTGTTTTGTGTGTAGAGAAGCTAAAAAGAGGATCTTATGGAACAACCATAGACAGGCACCCCAAACTCTTTGCAATTCAATTTGTAAAGTATGTATGGGGGAGAATGACCCCACTTGTGTTTGAGGCATGAATGTTCGAGAAGTGAATGGCTTTTCACTGATAATTACTGTTATTTTCTCTGAAGAGGGTTTGCCAGAGAAGCTAACAAAGCTTGCTACTGAAGTCTCTTACCTTGCAGGTCCCATACCTCTGTGGCCCCATATTTAGCTCTGATAACTGTCCTCTGATTCTTTTTTTTTTGTTTGTTTGTTTGTTTTTTTGTTTTTGTTTTTGTTTTTTTTCAAGACAGGGAGGTCTCTAGATAAATCGCATAGGCTTCTGGCACCTGGAACCTGGATCTACCCAGGGTTTCCCGGAAAAGGAAACGGCAGCTTGAACAAACTGAAGCAGCCTTGCCTGGCTCAAAGGTGAAGTTTCTAATTTATGGTATATCTCTCTCTCTCTCTCTCTCTGTGTGGAGTCTCCTTACAGTCTGTGCTTCTTAAAGAAGCCCTGGGCAACCTAGGTCCATCTGTTACTCCTACTTGTTGAAGACAGAAGCATGCTGTGACTCATTGCAAGGGCTCATAGTTCCCAGAGCGCCTAGCACAGCCTGGGTTATTTGTTGAATGAATGAAGTATAAACCAAGTGCTGGCACCTTAGAGCTCATAGGTGGGAGAGGTCATAATGACCTGAAGCAGACAGGTGCAGTCCATGGAAATCTGGTGTGAAAAACAAACCTGTGTGGGGGACTTGAATCAGAAACCTGCCATATCTGGGAGGCTGTGGAATGTGGGAGGGCGCTCTACGCATGCAGGAAGCTGCCATTCTCATCTCGGGTTCCTATTCACTGTGGTGCGTCTGATGACAAACGGATATATCTTCCTTTTCTAGCCTCCGCTATGTTCTCATTTTCCCAGCTTGCAAACAATGCCTATGTCAAGCAGAACCCCAAACATAAGCAGAAGCCAGCTAGGGGGTGAACTGTGCCCCCAGGCAGGGCTTTGGGCATGAGGGGGAGATGCTCAGGCCCAGATTCCACATGCTGTGTAGACTCCAATTACCCAAGGACTTAGAGATCAAACAGCCCAACTGTGCTGCACAATGAAGGAGGAGGTCTTAATTTTACCGTGTGCTACACCCTTCCAGCCAGACTGTGAGAAACAATGCATTCCCTTTATGTTTTCCTGAGCGCAGAACCTCCCTGAGATTGTCTTGTGTTATCTCAGCAACATCTCTCTGATGTGGACAGGAGGGCGACGTAAGGTGTCTGAAAGAACTGTGTGATTTTCTCTGGCCTAGGGTGAGCATCCCGGCAACCAAAGACAGCTTTAGCAGAACGGCTCATTCCTACTTGGCCTGTGACAGAGTAGGATCTTAATGTTATTTATTTTTAGTTTTAGATCTGTATTTTAAGGTGTTTTGTTGGTTTATGAGAAAGTGAGTTTTCGTGAGCTGAGCTATGGTATGTTCACATAGGACTTGATGTATATATAGCATATGAAAAAGCTTAGAAAATAGCATGAGCCAGATGTTAGAATATTGCAAGTTTTTGTTTTCTTTCTTTTCATGGTACAAATAAGGTCTTCGATGAATCATGGTACTGAAAAAAAAAAAAAACCTAGAAAAATTTTCCTTTCAATTTTACCCACTGAGCCATCAACCAGCCCTCCCTTTAAATTTTAACATTGATCAACATTTGGGAAATTGGATATTTAACATTAAGAAAAGCAGACATCTTTGAATTTCACTTGGTAGACATTTTAGCAGGCATGCCACTGTAGAAACACAAACCCACAGTTTTTATTTATTTTTATGAACCAGTTTTTTTTTATTCTTCCAGTTTCCAGATAATGGATTAAAAATTTTCAAACAGTATGCAAAAAGAGATAATGATTCTTAGAATTTTTTGACACAGGGGCTTCACTTGAGTAATAATCAGATACTCCACATCGCCACTCTTCACAGACTTTGCTAAATATGAGCACTGGAGATGTCTCAAGTCGATCAGTGTTTCCATGGAAATAGATAACCCTTTGATAAGGCCTGAGAAGCAGTGTTTGGGATGCTGTGAACCCCAGTCCCAGCACAGGAGAGAGATCAGAGTTCCGAAGACAAATGTGTATTTCTGTAGGATGAGTGTTTTCTCCAAAAGCATTAACAGGGAGAGGACAATACTATCGTAGGGTTTTTATTCTTGGAAATAAGAGAGTAAATCACTTTGTACCTGATGCTTTTTAAGAGTGGTTAACCCAGCTTTGGAAGCAATGTTTCCTATTCCTAAAGGCAATAAGAACACTAGCTTAGAAAACTCTTGAATTACAGCTTCCCTGTTTGTGAGTTCCCAAGTAATTCATCTTAATTTTAGTTATTTTTTCTCATTCCAGTACTGCACTACATCCACACACATTAAATGATTTTTGTGAAATTCATAGCTAAGTGTCTAGTATCATTTGGAGCTGCCTGGACATTACTTTTCACTAATACTTTCTGCAAGAACTCTCAAAGTCTGCACTCTACTTTGGACTTTTAACAAGAATAAACCTACAGATCTGTATTTCTATCACTCCTTTCTGACTAAATCAATATTTTACTGGAATAGCCCCAATGAAAAGTCTGATTATTGAATATTATGAAATCCACATCACCGTCCACAGCCCAGAGCTGTCCTCCTGCCGTGGGAAAGAATTACGATGTCGCAGGCAGGAATCAGCACAGGATACTGGATTACGGGAGGCTTTTTTCCCGTGTGTTAGAGAAGTCGCTGCCAGGCCGTGGTTTCTACACACAGGAGTAGTCTCTGCTGAGGAAAAGGGTTACAAAAGTCACCCGGCTTACCTTGTTTGTCACAACTCTGCTGGCATGAGTATCTCCAGTCCCACAACAGTTTAACTCACATGGATCCAGGAAGAAACCATTTCTCTGACCGATTACATCTTGGTTGCTCCCAAGGACACAGGGCTTTTGGGAAACACCGTGCATGCGTTCTTCAGTGGTTCCTCTCAATTTAAAGGCTGAAAGATGGGCAAGTGTCCAGTGGCTGCCCGACGACCGGGACAGGAATTCGCAGCAGTAAGGCTTGTTCTGAAAGGGTTTCCCGTGACACAGCACAGTTTCACAGCAGCCACTAGATGGCGCATGAGAACTACTTGTGTCAGGCACCAACGCAAATGATCAGGTCTGTTCACAGCGAACCGAAAAAGTCCGAAAACAATCCCTCCCAAACTACTTTTCTAATAGGTTATTATCACCATCTCAGTGTTTACACGAAACCTAAATGGTCCTGATTTGTTTGGTGACTGTAGGGGAATCCTCCACAGAATATCCCGATCAGATTGCGATTTACCACTAGTAAATGTGGCATTTAAATCTTTATTAAATCAGAAAAGGGAATTGAGACAGAAAGGAGCAAATAAATCTACCTATTTAGTACTGAACTTCAACAAAAGTTTTCTAAGTGTCTACTGTGTGGGAATGTTACTTATGCTTCTAAAATGGTAAAAGAACATTCTATTACCCGAAAACAAAAACAAAAACAAACCCACAAGTACCAGCAAAAAAAAAAAAAAAAGTACCATCAATTTCATATTGTACAGAATGTCACAGATATGTTAAGCCGACACGTAGCTCTGGGACTTAATTAGCTGAATTTAATTTTTTTTTCTATTTACTTATTTGAACGTGTGTGAGCCCATGTCCTACTGTGAAGGTCAGAGGGCAACTTGAAGGAGTCTGCTTTGCTTTCCACCATGTAAATCTTGGGGATTGACATCATGTCCTGAGGTTTGGTTGCAAGTGTGTTTACAGTGAGCCATCTTGGCAGTTCATCATTTCTTGCTGTAGAACAAATCTGAATGTCAGGGACAAAAAACAATCCAAAACCAAACCAAATAACAACAGCAACAACAAACCCCCTATAATCTCAGGACACAGCTTATACTTTTTTCCCTCTTAGAGCCCAGGATAACTCTCTTTGCCTTAGTAAATGTAAACTCCTATATAGAAAATACTGAAAGAGACAAAGTCACAATGGAAGTAGTTTTTTCTTTTGTGTTTGTTGTTATCAAATATAAAATCATGACATTTCTAAACCTACTTTCTGATAAGCATTAATAGTAACAGATCTTATAGAAATATTCAGGGGGAAATCTACACGAAAACATCTTCAAGTTTATTTTGAAAGTTCTGAAGATGACTTAAAAGTCTCTGAAATATGCTTCCTAAAAGTCAGTGGCTTGAAACAAACAAACCAAGGGCAGCTTTTCTCTTTCACCCTCCTTAAAATAGGTGTGATATTTCTTCTGAGTCAACCTGGAGCCCAGAGTAAAGACTGGTCTCATTTTTCGATCACTGGTTGTTTGTTTGAACTGAAGAATTAGTTGCATTTCAAAATAAGGACATGCCTAATGAAATGATTAAAACACACAGAGCATTAAATTATAAGCAGATGGGAGAGAAGTGGGTAGGGGGGTGGCCTTGCTGGGGACCTGAGTCCAGGGGAGCTGGCAGCTTTGGGGTTTCCTATAGCAGACAGTTGCTTAAGCAACAGAGAGCAGGAATATCTCTCTCTCTCTCTCTCTCTCTCTCTCTCTCTCTCTCTCTCTCTCTCCCTCTCCCTCTCCATATCTATGCAACAAGGCCCCTGAGAGGGTAGCCATTGTTAATATATAGAAGGACTTGGAGAAGAGGTACCAGGAGCTGCTTCAGGGGTGAAGAGCTGTATCCAGAGGTCCTGTGTAGGAGTGAATTAAGCACAGTCTGGGATTCTGATCTTCATCTTTGGAAAAAAGAAGCCCTAACTGTTGCTTAGCTCCAGTTATTTGTGAAATACCTTCTTTTCTGAAACTTAGCATTTAGCATGCTGCTCTGTATGTTTAGAAGGTAGGGGTTTGGTAATACAGAGTTTTCAGCAACTGAAAAAGAAACTCTGAATGAAAGGGGCATGTTTTCCAGACTGCGTGGGTAATCAATCAGCTAGGGGTACTCTGTAGTTGACATAGTCCATCAGAGTTTAATCCTAAATTTCTATCCACTGGTTCCTTAGAAGCCAAACTTTAAAAGGAATATTAAGTGTGTGCCATGCTTCTATCTTCCCTGGATATACAACAGCAATTCCTGCTCATCAGAGCTGTCTTCCTGAATAGTAGCACCAACTTGCTCTGACTAGGTTAATGGATGTAAGAATAGAGATAAAGAAAACGCACCCTCTGAGAGATCTTCTAGTTTTCACAAGGCTTCTTGCCTTCCTCTGTTGCTTTCATCTTTGTTCTGGATGTCTTCTAGGAAGAGGACAGCATAGTTGCCATGATTTTAGCTTGTATCTAGGGCCAGCTATGCTCTTCATGAGTGTAGGCAGGAACACACAGCTGCCTCTGCATAAACACCAGGGCCTCATAGCTGCAAAGACATCCCCTGCAGGAGGACCTAATTGAGAACTGCCTGAGATACCAAGGATTGCTGCTGTAGACGATGCCAGCCAATTGGGAACTGCTGTTTAGAAGAGATGCTTTCTTGGGACCAATGGGGGTCTAGGTGGAGGGTATTAAAGGAGCTTGCAGCAGCAGCAGCAGCAGCAGCAGCAGCAGCGTTCATAAGAGTTTGCTGCGGACGAAGAGTCTGTGTCATTGATTCTGTGTCACCTCACCTCCAACCCTCCAAGGGCAGATAGGGTCAGGCAGTGAGTAGTGTAGGGCACAGGCAGCACGTGAGGGCAAGGGTTCCCTCCAGAGATGAAGGTGCTTACATTAATAGCAGAAAGAATATCCCAATACAAGTTGTTACACACACACACACACACACACACACACACACACACACACACACACTGAGAAGAGCTTCTGCATTGTTTCTTGCAGGTAAGTCTCTTCCCCCTCCACCTGCTTGCCCCACATGTTTACTGAGTTTTCACTGGCAGGCATCTGTGTCTGGTCTCATAGTGGGAAGTACCGCCCTGGGAGCCCAACAGTGACTGCAGAATCATCCTTTCTAGAGTCAGCCACCAAGGGAAGGTGCAAGGGACTGACATTATACTGCCCAGTGCCCATCAGAATATTCAGCCCCAAGCCTAGCAGGGGACATAAATAAATGCTTAGAGCCTGTATCTTGTTTCTCCATGCCACACTCACCAGGGAAGCCAGGTGCAGTGGGAGGCTTAGCTACACCACTGGCACCGGCTAATTATGGAACAAGGTTTCCCCATCTGACTTCTCCTCAGACCGCTATGAAGTATTATTTCTCTTTTGCTATATTTTTTAGTGTGTGTATGTGTGTGGAGGTCAAACATAAACCTTAGGTAGCATTTGTCAGACATCATTTACATCTAGGTTGACAGGCTAGTGAGTTTCAGGGTGCCTCCTGTTTCTGCCTCTCAGTGGTGGGGTTACAGGCATGCATTTACTCATTGGGGTTCAGGGGGCATGTGTCATGCATGGCTTATGTCTGGGGGCCAGAATGCAGCATGTGGGAACTCAGGTTGTCAGGCTTGGCGGCAAGGGCTGTCTTACTGGCCCATGCCCAGCCTTTAAGCAAGCATCTCCAACACTTTTCACATTTATTTTTTAAAACTGCTGAGTGTGCCCTATAGCAGACTTCTTTCAGTTTTGGAAAAAAAGACAGTCCATAGGTACACAAATACGACATTTGTTTTTAAAATATAAGAATGGTATTCACTGACATTCTACCTCCAGAGAAGAGTCCTTGGAGATTTGACAGTATTGACATTGATCTGTGAGAGATTACTGTCCTTGAGATGGCTAAGACTTTCAGCTACAGGTTAGAGCAGAAGGTGGAATCCTGGGGGCTGGAGAGATGGCTCAGTCATTAATAGCACTGGCTGCTCCTCCAAAGGACCTGGGATCAATTCACAGCACCCACATGGCAGCTCATAGCTTTCTGTAACTTCAATTCTAGGGGACCCAATACCCTCACACAGACATACACACAGGCAAAACACTAATGCACTAAAAGTAAATAAATTTAAAAAAAACTTGATTGAAAGAAAAAAGACTGATTTCATTTTTTATTTTTTAAAAAAGAGGATTCAACAAAAAAAGAAGAAGATGAAACTCTGAGGGTAGGCACAAGGTACGTAACTTGTTGGTAGCTAATCAACACCTATCAAAGCCTGTCACCGAGAGGTGAAGAAATGAGTCAGAACTGAGCTCTATGGGGCAGGTGTGAGTCCCACTGTCATTAGACTTGGGAAGGAGCTACAGCCATGTATACAGCCACTACCTCAATGTGCATGGATGAGGCCATTTTAGTCTTCACAGGTTCAAAGGGGCACTGCTGGCCCTGTAGCTAGAGGGGCAGCCAGAGGAGAAGAAACCCACACTCTCATCTGAGTCTTTGGCTTTGCACACTTTTGTACAGACCTAGGGATCTGACAGTTGAATTTCTCAGTCATTGTCAGTTTTTCTGCTTCTGTGATAAAATAGCCCTACAAAAACGACCTGAGGGAGAAAGCATTTCTTTTGACCTATAGGCCCTTGAGGAGTACAATCCTGGATAGTCCTGGATAGTGCCTGGTAGGGGGAACAGGAAGGTGGGAGGTTACATCACATCTGCGCTCAGGAAACAGAATGGATAGAAAGTAGAGCTGGGCTACAGCTCTGCCCCTAGTGATCAAATTCCTTCAATGAGACTGGTCTTCTAAAGGCTTCACAACCTTCTTGAACAGAACCATCAGCTGTTCTTTGCCTTTAGTGGGGGAAGTGCTAGGGCTGTGTGTTTTGGTGGCCCGCTACACCAGGCAGGTATTGGACCTGTGAAGATCTGCTGATTCTTGAGGGAGGTTTGCATCTGCATGGGCGACTGTCCCTGGCTCTTGTGAAGCTGTCCTGGAGGGTAAGCAGAGGACACCCAGGGGCAGAAGGCACAGAAGAGCAGCACATGGCACGAACTCTCAGCTCCAAACATGCTTCTCTTGCTTGTGCAGGAGAGGCTGTAGGGCTCTGAGCTCCATCCCTAGAGCGAGTTTTGTCTCACTGGCCAGGGAAAGCCAGGCAACTGGCACTATCACTAAGTTTCTCAGGCCATCCTGGTGCTGAGAACCTATGGATCTCTAGAGAGAAACAAAGCCAAGGGAGGCAGAGCTCAGAGTGGACTGGGACAGCTTAACAATGCTCCCAGAGGAGGGAGGCATGAATATTTCTCAACCACTGCCCTCACACTTTCCAGAAAAAAACCACTGTTCTTCAGGTCTGAGTGTCTTTGAGGAGAGGCAGAGACCAATTCAGGCCAAGTATCCTGCCTTTGGAACTGGATGCCTGAGAAGATGCCAGGAGGTTCTGGTCAGCTCTGAGGGCTCCAATAAACAACCAGGAACCTGACCAACCAGGAGGAGGCTCAGGAGTGACTCACTCGGCTTTGGGTCCAGTTGCCTGGATGGAGACAGCTTCAAAGGAAACCTAAGGTTTACTCCAGAGCAGCTGTGAATCTGTGGCGGGAAGGGAAGTAGGGAGGTGGGAAGGTGGAGGAACCTGGGAAAGATTTGGGAAGCAGGGAAAGAGAGCTGGTGGGAGGTTTAGGGAGATGAACAGGTGGGGTTAAACCTTATTCATACGGGGGGGGTGTGTGTGTGTGAATCCTTGTGTGTGTGTGTGTGTGTGTGTGTGTGTGTGTGTGTGTGTGTGTGTATGTGTGTGTGTAAAGCATGTGTGCATTCATCTGGGTATGGATGTCAGGCATCAACATGGGCTTTTTATTTTTCTCACTGTGTTGGAACTCACCAGTTCAGTCGGATTGGCTGGCCAGTTAGCCCCAGGGATCCCTGCCTGCCCCTGGTTTATAAGCAGGCATCACCAGGTCCTTGTGCTTGGAAGGTGAAGGTTTTGCTGACTGAACCATTTCCTTGGTTTTGCTTCTACATTTCCATCTACACTCAATGGCCAAACTGTTCTGATAATCTCTCGGGTCTCCTCACAGAAAATGTGTTCTTAGATGGTCAGTGCCTACACTTCTCAAAGCCACCCAAACATCCCACACCAGAAGGGAGCCAGCACGGGGCCATCCCATGTCTCATTTCCTCCCAGCAGATACTTATATGTGAGGGATTTTAGTTTTTCTTAAGGCAAAGTGAATGTAGGGAATTTGACTAAGGGGTGTCGAAAACCCCAAACTAACAAAATCAGTCACTTAGGATTTAGAGCTGCTCAGAGCCAGGGCCTTGTTCTATCTCAGGAAGACAAGAGAACACCCCCAACCTGGAAGCTTTACAATAGGTAAGAATACTGAACGGAACAGAATGCTATCTGTGGCTTAAGTTACAGGAGGGAAAACATGCTGCTCAGAGCTCGGAGTTTAGAAAAATAATATTAAAGCGGGGACTGTTCAGAGCAGGCAGAATGAGAGGAAGAACATGGAATTTCCAGCCCCGGAGCCATCCTGAGGGTGCGGGGCCTTCTTCATCATAGGTTGTTTAGAGTAATGAACCTGATCCCACCTCTGTGCCTGGGAATGGACTTGCTGACCCAGACGAAGAGCTTTCCAGTCCAAACAATTCCCTAATTATTGACCCAGGTGGTCAGGGGTTGTCTCAGAGGAAGAGGGCTCCACTCTGAACCGGTTTATAAACAGTCTGTTGCCAACAGTGCTTTGTCATTGACTGGATCATTTTCAAGTCCTGGTGTTCAGCAAAGTCTCCAGTAGGGTGGTTCCCCTCAGCAGTGACATCTTAGAAGGTCTTCAGAGCTCAGTCCTTTTCAGTCAAATGGAATTCCCGTTTTCTTTGGGCTGGCTTAGAAAGGTACCAGGGATCAGCAGAACAATTCTGTGGCTCCCAGGAGGAAGGGAAGCAGCAGGGATCTTCATATAGATGCTGTCTCTCTAGCTGGTGGCTGGAGCTGTCTTCCCAGGGTGTGGGTATTGAGTAGCCCTCTGGGTTGTTCACAGCTACTAATGTGTAATTACTCTGATCTCCTCTTCCCCGTTTGTTTATTTGCCCTGTTTTCTCATCATGGTGGCCTGATATGAGAATCTTCTATTCTCAACATTCGTCTAAATTCCCTGCTACCACTTCCATCTTCTAGGCCTAGGGATCATCTTGAAAGGATTTTTTTTAGGCTGAGGAGATGGCTCGAGAGGCTGTTGCACAAGCATGGCTGAGCTTGATTTCCTAGAACTCATTTTAAAAAGCCAGTTGTGGTGGGGCATGCTTACAATCCCAGTGAAATGGAGGCAGCAAGACACAGATGCCTGGGCTTCTCACCAGCCAGCCTAGCTTTCTGGGAGAGGTCCAGGCCAATGAGAGACCTTTCTTAACAAAGGGTGGGATGGTGGGATGGTGGGATGGTGGGATGGTGGGATGGTGGGATGGTGGGATGGTGGGTTGGTGGGATGGATAGAGCCTGAGAAGGGGCACTAGAGACTGGCTTCTGGCCTTTCCATACATGTGATGTGCACACCTCACACAAAGGATTTTTAGTTTGAAAAATTGATTTAATATTTCATATCTTTAGTCAATAAATACTTTGTACCATGATATAGTACTATACAGTATGTATATAAGCCTGTTTACTCAGGCTTTATCAGAGTGAAGGGATAAAGGGCTTCCCACTAAGGAGTCAACCATACATTCCTGTTTGTTGGCCCATTTGAATTGTGTAGAAGATGTTCTGTGTGTGAATATCATCTATCCCCTCCCCAAAGTCAGATTGGAATTTAACCCTCACTAGGAGGTATGGTGAGGTGGAGCTCCAGAGTTGACAACTGGTGGCTTCATAAATGGAACCAAGACCAGGAGAGACAGACACTGTCGGTCTCATTTTTTCTCAGATGACGTCACATGCTTCTTTGAGACTTTGCCAGCAAGAACTCTATTACCAGGTGTAGCTAGTGACCTTTCCTCCAAGCTGTGAGTTAAAATAAACCTTTTGGGCTGGGGTAATTTATTTATAATTTATTCTGTCTGTGGTACTTTATTATTAGTAATAGAAAATGGACTGATCCCACCCTCAGAGCACAGCATCCTCTGCTGATCCTTAAAGGGTTCTTGAATTAGCTCTTGGGCATCCTAGAGAGGGGGAACTCATCACCATTCCTGCTACAGGGACCTTTCCCTGGGATAACAGATGCCTGACTGGATAGCTTTATGATTATAGATCCAAAGTGGGAAAGCCAGGGACTACAGAGCTGTATTCGTTGGACACTTCCCCCATGCTAAAGATACAAACACAAGTCCACTGAATAAGGGGGAAAGCCTGTGTCTGTCAAATGCCACCATTGCTATAAGACTGAAACAATAGCAGTCAGATACGACCAAGGTGTTAACACCTAGGATAGGTAGAACTATGCCCCTTTCCCCAACTCTGTTCTGCACTGGGATCCTGTTCTTCTCCACCTATCAGCACCAGATAACTAGGGTTGACCCAACGACTGTCACAGTTTTTCTTATGCTTTATGCCCTGGTTTAAAAATTATATTTGAGTCTTATGTAGGGACAACCTCAGACTATAGGAAAGGATAGATTTATACATAAGGATACTTCTTAGGAACAAAAAATCATAAAGTACCAAATGCTCTATCATCAAAGCTCTCTGAGGAGAGACACACATCACAGCAAAAATATGTTTAGTGAGGCTCTGGAGGGCTGGAGGGAAAGCTTACCACAGACAAAAACGATTAAGTACAAAAGTTAGAAGTAAATGCTTTTTTAGATTAAATGGCAGTAATTGGTTTAAATAGAGTCACCAGGACCTCACACAGTGGAGATTTCTGGGACGTAGTAGCAGAGTACAAGCTGTCTCTCCATGGGGACCTTCCACAGGTAAGGTTGAACAATTCCTCATGGGTTCCAGTTGTTGCTGCTGGCACCCACAAGCCACATGTTTGGGTATCAGGGAGTGTGTTGCTTTGCTGCACTCCTGGGTTCTTGGGGCCTGGCTCTTCCTCACAGAAGGTGAACACTTATGGAATGAATGAATGAATGAATGAATGAGTCAAATGGAGGCCTGCTGCTCTTAGAGTTTCTTTGTGCCTGGAAAATTTTCTCTGTATGTACCTGAATAAAGAATGTTAACTGATGCTGTGGGAATACTGCTGAAAATAAAAGTAAGCAAACAAACAAACAAACAAACAAACACCAGTAGATAAGTAAATAGCTACATTACAAAAGGAAAATATATGGCAGGGGTTGCAACTTCCTGCTGGAAATAAAAAGAAACTCTTCTCAGCCAAAATAAAAATTTTTTTTCTGTTAGAAATGTATTTTCAAGATAGGACTCTGTGGGATGTATCTGGAGGATATTATCCTTAGTGAGGTAACCTAATCACAAAAGAAGTCACTTGATATGCACTCACTGATAAGTGGATATTAGCCCAGAAACTTAGAATATCCAAGATACAATTTGCAATGCATAAGAAAATCAAGAAGAAAAAAGACCAAAGTGTGGATACTTCATTCCTCCTTAGAATAGGGAACAAAACACCCATGGAAGGAGTTACAGAGACAAAGTTTGGAGCTAAGACAAAAGGATGGACCATCCAGAGACTACCTTCCCCAGGGATCCATCCCATAATCAGCCACCAAACCCAACCACTATTGCATATGCCAGCAAGATTTTGCTGAAAGGACCCTGATATAGCTATCTCAAGTGAGACTATGCCAGTGCCTGGCAAATACAGAAGTGGATGCTCACACTCATCTATAGGATGGAACACAGGGCCCACAATGGAGGAGCTAGAGAAAGTACCCAAGGAGCTGAAGGGGTCTGCAACCCTATAGGTGGAACAACAATATGAACTAACCAGTACCCCCAGAGCTCGTGTCTCTAGTTGCATGTATAGCAGAAGATAGCCTAGTCAGCCATCATTGGGAAGAGAGGCCCCTTGGTCTTTCAAACTTTATATGCCCCAGTACAGGGGAACACCAGGGCCAAGAAGAGGGAGTGGGTGGATAAGGGAGCGGGGGTGGTGGTGGGAGTGGGGGGAGGATATAGGGGATGTTTGGGATAGCATTTGAAATGTAAATGAAGAAAATATCTAATAAAAAGATTAAATAATAAAAAAAGATAAGACTGTGGCGGTTCATTTCTGTTGGAAACTGAGGCAGGAGGATTGCAATTTTTAGGTTCATTTAGGTTACATGGAAATACCTTGTCTGAGCTAGTCTTCCTGTTACCATGGTAACACATCCTGACAAAGGCAACTTAAAGAAAGTGTTTATTTTGGCTCATGGATTTTTTTTTAAATTTATTTACTTTTATTCTTTAATCTTATTTTACAGTCCAGACTTCATTCCCCCTCCCAATCTGCCCTGCTCTCAAGTTGCTTCCCAATCCATACCTCCCAACCCCCTGCCACTGCCTTTAAGAGGATGTCTCCCCAACCCCCTCCCCACCAGGCCTCCCCACTCCCTGGAACCTCAAGTCTCTAGAGGGTTAGGTGCATCTTCTTGCACTGAGTTCAGACCTGGCAGTCCTCTGCTGTATATGTGTTGGGGCCTCATATCAGCTGGTGTATGCTGTCTGGTTGGTGGCTCAGTGTCTGAGAGAGCTCAGGGGTCCAGATTAATTGAGACTACTGGTCTTCCCATGGGGCTGTCCTCCTCCTCAGCTTCTTCCAGCATTCCCCCAATTCAACTACAGGGGTCTCTGTCAGTTGGTTGAGTGATAGTATTTGTATCTGACTCTTAGCTGCTTGTTAGGTCTCTCAGAGGTCAGCCATGCTAGGCTCCTATCTGCAAGTATACCACAGCATCAGTAACAGTGTCAGGGCCCCGGGCCTCCCCTTGAGCTGGATCCCAATTTGGGCCTGTCACTGGACCTCCTTTTTCCTCATGTTCTTCTCCATTTTTGTTCCTGCAGTTCCTTCAGACAGGAATAATTCTGGATCAGAGCTTTTGACTGTGGAATGGCAACCCCATCCCTCCACTTGATGTCTTGTCCCTCCACTGGAGGTAGGTTCTACAAGTTCCCTCTCCCCACTCTAAAGCATTTCATCCAAGGTCCCTCCCTTTGAGTCCTGAGAGTCTCTCACCTCCCAGGTCTCCAGTACATTCTAGAGGGTTTCCCCACCTCCTACCTCTCAAGGTTGCCTGTTTCCATTCTTTCTGCTGGCCTTTAGTCCTGTCCCACCCCCAACCCCCAATACCTGATCCTCTTTCCCCTCCCTGTCCCCTCTCCCACCCAGGTCTCTCCATCCCTCTAGCTTTAAGAGTACAGTCCATCATGGAGAAGCCACACAGGGTCCACTTTTTCCAGTGGAGAAGCAGAGAGTGATGGACACTTGTGCTTAGCTCGATTTCTCCTATATAGTCTGGGAGCCAATCTCAATTAACCTATCAAGATACTCTCCCACAGGCATGCTCAGAAGATGAGGATTAGGGTTAGTGTGGTCAAGTTGACAGTTGAATTGACATTATGCATCATAGAGTCTATCTAAAACAAATTACAAAGTATTTTTAGATGGGAAAAAGGCATATAGATGCTTAACTTGCTCTCTCCAAAATGTAGAACAGTGAGACATGTTGTTTCCTGGAAGAGAAACTTTTGATAAGGGACAAAACTCATCAGATATATTGGATAAATCTAAGAGAGGAGAAATAGCTATGAAGGCTGGGGAAAATATTATTGTTTTTAAAAAGCAAAAACAATTGGGGGGGTGTTCTAGAGGAATAGAAAATACGGACAGTGTCTCTGAGAATTTCCACCTACGCCTTGCCCACTGCCTTTGCCATTAGAAAC
The DNA here is from genome assembly GCA_902729485.2 of Mus minutoides. NCBI lineage: Eukaryota > Metazoa > Chordata > Mammalia > Rodentia > Muridae > Mus > Mus minutoides. Next base: position 777,301 of record LR749509.1, read on the forward strand.
CTGCATGACCCTGGTGCATTTCTTCACGTTTAGAAACCAGCATGGATAGGCTTCTATTGACTGCTAGCTAAACCATAGATGTTTGCATTTTGTGATCTTTCTCCCTACAGATAACCCTTTTCTCTTCTGGATTCCAACCCAAGTTATCTGTAGAGCTGCCATTTTGTACTACAAGTCTTCCACGCCATGTGTAGAATGTACCTGCTCCTCTGTATTTTTTCTTTCTTTCTTTTTTTTTTTTTTTTTGAGATTATAAGGTCTTTTTTTCAGGATATATATATATATATATATATATATATATATATATATATATATATATATATACATAAATGTCCACTTACTATTTTTTCCAATTTTTATCAGATATTTTCTTCATTTACATTTCAAATGTTATCCCGAAAGTCCCCTAAACCCTCCCTCATCCGTATTTTTTATTTCTTATGTGTTGTCTTCAACATAGAAGTCCTCTGTGTGCTTTGCTAGATTTGTAATCACATGTTTTCATTTGTTTTGAGGTGGATATCAACAAATCAATAGATACATTTTAATTTTAAGTTGTGTTGGTGTGTTTGTTGCTAATATAATATTTTGTTTTCTCATTCATCCCATATCCTGAACCCCCAGCGAGTTACCCTTTGTAGAAATTTTTATTTTAAATTGTTGGCACCTCAATCCTCCACAAACAAGGATGGCTTTATGTCTTCCTTTCCAGTCTGAACTTCAATTCTTTTTTCAGTATTATCCTAAATAAGAATTCTAGCACTCTGGTGATGTGAGCAATGAGGGTAGACGATCCAGACCTTATCCTTTCACAGTTTAATGTAGCGTTAATTGTTGGCTCTTGACAGATCCTCTTTATCAAGCTGAGGCAGTCCTTTGATTCCTATTTCTCTAAGTTTATTTTTTTAGATCATGAGTGAGTGCCAAATTTTGTCAGGAGTGTCAAATTGTGATTATATGATCACGTAATTTTTTTCTGTGATTATGGTGTGTTACATTGATTGATTTTACAACATTGAACCAACCCTTCACCGCGGTATAGAATTCCCTTTAAATTTTGCCCAATTATATTTGCCAATATTTTTTCAAGAGATGTCTTTTGCATCTCTACTCATAAAGAACATTTGTCTATGAATTTCTCTCCCTGTTTGTACAGTTTTGTCAGCATTTGCCATAATTGTAATTGCTAGCATCATAAACTGCCGAGCTGAGCTGTTCCTTACACTGGTGTAGGAACATGTTGATTTTTAAGGTACTGAGTAGAGACCTCAGTTGAACTTCTTGTCCTACAGGTCCCCTTCCCTTTTTAAAATTTTTCATTTAATGGATTCAACTTCCTTTGTAGTCAAAGTATCTATTTAACACTGAGTTTTGGCAGTATTTTTCCCCAAGCAATTGGTCCATTTTATCTGAACTATAGAATTATGCATAATGATTTATTTTATTACTTTTTTGATATTTAAAGGTCCATGTTAGATTGATTTCATACTCCATATTTCATGATTTTATATTATCTGGTGTTTTTATGTCCTGCTATATGTGTGACAGTGTTATCTTAAATTTAAAAGTTATGTGTGTATGTGTACACTTTTTTGTTTCATTGAAATACTTCTCTATTTTACCTGTTTCAATTTAATTAATTTTTTTATTCACCTTGAAATTTGCTTTTTAGATTCATTACACTATTTTTCTGAGTTTTTCACATGAAACCTCAGATTATTGCTTAAATATTTTGTCTTTCTTAATGTAGGCTCTGGTGAGTACTATTGATTTTCATGCTAAACACTACTTTCTCCATGTCTGCCAAACTCAATCTATTTTTATTCTCTGCTTGGTTTGTGTTTTTTGTTAACTTCTCCCAAGGTGCCCTCTTCATCACAGATTACTTAGTAATGCGTAGTTTATTTTCCAGATGTTTTACATAAGGTGTATTATGTATATTTTTGCTATTGTTTTCTGGTTTGAATCCAAATATGGTCAGAGAACATCCTTTGATTTCCTTTATATTTGTTGCTTAAAAAAAGTAACTTAAGATGTGATCTCTGGCCGGGCGGTGGTGGCACACACCTTTAATCCCAGCACTTGGGAGGCAGAGGCAGGCGAATTTCAGAGTTTGAGGCCAGCCTGGTCTACAGAGTGAGTTCCAGGACAGCCAGGACTATACAGAGAAACCCTGTCTCGAAAAACAAACAAACAAACAAATAAACAAACAAACAAACAAAAAAAAGATGTGAGCTCTGATGGATATTTCCATGACTCCTTGACAAAAGCAAGCACCTGAGTGTGCTGGATGAGTTTGATAGGTATGAGATCCTCGTGGCTGATACTGTGGCCATCTTCCTGACTCATAGCTGTTCTGTGAAACACTGACAGAGGTATTCTTATCCCACTATAGCCGTGAATCTACCATCTCTTTCAGTACTGCTCCCCATTGCTGAAATCTTGTTGGCTTGTTCCTGGTCCACACACACTTATGATGGCTGCATCTTTTTGCTGAACTTGTCTTTTCATCCCTATATAATGTCCCTCCCCATCACTGGTAATTTTCTTCACTCTGAAATCCTGGCTTTCATTTATTGTATCTGTACAGCCTGTCTTTCCCCATCTTTCCTTCCTACTTGCCTATTTATAGTTGTGATGAGATTCTTGTAGACAGAGAACACCTAGGTCTTGGTTTCTGATCTACTCTGCCCATCTCTCTCTTTTAGTTGGAATATTTTGATCATTAATGATTATTGCCATGTTAGTTCTATCATTTAATATTAATTTAATTTTATCCTTTTCTTCTTGTTCTCTGTTCTCACTTCTTCATTTGCTTTAAATTCACTTCCTTTGTTCCAGTTGAACACACACACACACACACACACACACGTATATATAAAATTTGTAAATGCATTTCAATTGATCTTATTGTTTTGGATGCATGTATCTCTTCCTATAGCATTTCTCTGGCTCAGGCATTGCATTGTAGTTGGATAATTACCAGCCTGTCAGATCCTCCTTTTTTTTTTTTTTAAACAAATAAAACGTTTCACTGAAATCTGGAAATATTATTTCTCCTTTTGCCCATTTATCCTTCTTCAAGTAATGAGACTTTGTTAAATATTTTCTTTAATATATTCTGAGACATGTCAGTGTTACAATTCCTCTCTCTCTCTCTCTCTCTCTCTCTCTCTCTCCCTTCCTCCCTCCCTCCCTCTCTTCCTCCCTCCTCTGTCTTTCTTTCATTCATTTGCTTTAAACATCAAGAACCCATGAGCAGAAGGCATCATATTTATCTATATTTTTTGCTTGCTGTAATTTTTCCTTTGGTGTAAAGGTTTCTTCCTCCGCCATTCCTCACTGCTAGCTGTTCTTCCTTTTCCTTCACTTGAAAATTTAACAATTTTTCCTTTCACCACAGGATATTTTCCTGGATATTGTTTTTTTTTTCTTCAGCATGACAATAACATACCACTGACTATGGACTCCACAGCTTCTCCACTGCTGTCTATTATTTTATTTTGTTAGAAACAGGGTCTCACTATGTAGCTCGGGCTGGCCTTGTACTCACTGTGTAGATCAAGCTGGCTCAGAGTCATCAAGATCTCTGCCCAGATATAAGGTATATGCCATCACACCTGCTATAATTAGAAATATTTTAATATAGGCTTGAACATGAGAGTTAATAAAGAGAATTGTTCAAGAAGATAAGCCCAAGACCATGGGTGTAGGTTTCTATAAGAGGAAGTTATAATTTATTCTCTATTTCAGTCACAAAAATTTCCTCATATCTTCTATTTCCTGAATGAGACATTTTTAATAGCTTCAAGTTATCCACTATTGCTCATCAAAACATTGTTACGAGGTTGTTTCAAAATCTTAGATAATTTTTGAATGTCTTTGTCACCCAGTGTGGGCATCTGTTGACTTGTCTTTCTCCTTCAGTTCAGTGTCAGCCTGATTCTTGGCATCCTGAGTGATTTGAGTTGGAATCTGAACATTTTAAATACAATGTTTTAAGACTCAGAATCTCTACAAGAAAACTCTTGGAGGCAATTAACATTTTCAGCAAAGTTGCTCAATAAAATCAGTAGACTTTATGTATCAATAACAACATACTGAGAAAAAGATAAACACATTCTACTCACAACACCCTCAAAAATATCTGTGAATAAATATAACCAAAGAGGTTAAAGACCTCTCGACTTCCCATGTTCATGCATAGGCAGAATTAATATTGTGAAAATGACTGTTTTACCAAAACTAATTTACAGTCAATGCAATCCCTGTAAGAATCATGATTACCTTCTCCATAGAAATAGAAAACAAACAAACAAACAAACAAACAAAAAACCCCAAACCAAAGAAACAAAACCCTAAAGTTCTTATGAAAGCAGAAAAGATTGCAGATCACCAAAGCCACTTTTAGCAAAAAAAAGAATGATGCTGTCCTCAAGTTATATTACAGAGCTATTATAATAAAAACAGCATGATACTGGCACAAAAATAGATCCAGAGATCAATGGAACAGAGTAGATAACCACCTGTTCTAATAAGATATCAAGAGTACACACTGGAGAAAAGATATCTTCAACAAAAGATGTTTGGAAAACAATGTCATGTGTAGAAGTTGAAACTAGATTCTTATCTCTCATTCTGAACCCTATTTTTTACCTGTTTAATTTTCTTTTGCACAGTTTGGACAGGAAGACAGAAGGTAGGGACAGCACCTCATCACGGACAGGAGTGGATGTCCAGTTGCTTCTTGCTTTCTATTGATACCACTTTGAGAGAAAGTCCCCTTGCTAATGTCGGGTGGGATACGAGCTCTCACTTGTCACTAGCTCAGCTTGCAATTCTCCTGACTGTTTAGTTGCCTTCTGACTTCCCTGCCGTAGAGTGGAGTCCTTTATTGCTGTAGGGTGAAAGCTTTTGGTATGGTCTCCACTGATATCCACAAACGCTTGGTGGTTTAGTGGTAGGGAAGCTCATTACCACCTGGCAGGGATCAAGGTCCAGCTCCAGGAAAATGACATCACATGTGATACCCATCAGAGGTTGGGGTGGGTTCCAGTTTCCTCTTGGTGGTCTGTGAGCTGAGAAGTCTTGGTTCCCACTCAGGCTCTGTTGCTTCCTTCTCTCTGATGCACAGCTGCATCAGAGTGATCGCCAGAACTCTCCTTTTTCTGCTTGGCTGCTCTTCTACTTGTCTCCCAAGGAAGCAAGCATTTTGTTTGGGCATGTTTTGGTTGTGCTGGTTGGTTTTGCAAGGTCGTTGGTTCTTTCAGTGCCCAATTTGAATGTGGAGCCTGAAAGAAAACCAAGGTCTCTTGGGTTGAGCTGTTCTTGGGTTGAACTGCACCAGGGTTGAGCTGCTCTTGGGTGCTGCGGTGCCCACCCAGACTCCTTTCTCACCCCTGCAGGGTCTTTTGTTTCTCACACAAGTTCCATGGGTTTTAGTCTCATTTAGAAGGAGCAACAAACAGGAAGAGATCCCTCTGCCTCACTTCCTGTCTTTGCTGATCTTCACTTTTTGGGAAATAAGCACCTTTCTTTAAAAGTAAATTTGAAGGTACAGGCTGCTCAGAAGAAGATGAAGTAGAGCAAAGTGAAGCAGAGGTGGATGTGAGCCCAGGCGCTAACGTTCACAGAGCCCTCTGGGGAGAACTCTTTTTCGCTTGAACTTCAGACCCCTCTAAACAGAAATGAGGCCTCTTGCCTGTAGAGAGCTGTATTCTTAAAGCAATTCTCATCTTCCTTTTAGTGGATCCTTCTAGAAACCTGGTGAGGGAGGGAGGGCAGGCAAATGTTATGCTAGTTTAACAGGAAAGAGAACAGGGCTGTATAAACTGGGACAAAAACATAGGCTCTAGCAAATATTTGCCATTAAAAATTTGCAACATTTGTATTCTTACTGTGAAATTCTTACAATTCTCTTTTGTAGAAAAACAAAAGCCCCAATGTTAACAGAAGCTCTCCTCCCTATCATCTAAAACCGGAATATTTTACCTGCTCGAATGCTTCAAGGTTGCAAGCACGAGAACACTTGTTTGGAATCAAGGAGAGAGGATCGGGGATTTACTGTTTTTCTGCCCCTTTCAAACACACAGCTCCATAACTCCTTCAACTCATGAATCATGCTTTGAAAGTCTTGAGTTATATTTTGAGTCCTCATCTGGATCCAAGCTGGAGAAATAGCCTCTCTTTTTAGTTTCAGATTCTTTCCGTGCAACTGAGGCCAAGCCTCACAGTGTCTTTCTCCACCTGCCTGTGCACATGTGGCACACCAGGACGGGGGAGCCATTCTGAGGAATATGTTAGGATGCAAAGAGATGGCATGTTTCTGACATGAATTAAAGACAGGAGTGCACTGCAGTAGAATCTTCCTTGGGTACAAAATGATCTCACAAGATGAGAAAATTCTTGGGATCAGTCTCTTTCTCATTTACTTACATTACCCTGCAAAAGAGCAGAGAAAGGTGAACTAAGAGTGGGCTTTCTCTTGAAGACACATAATGGAGAATCCCTTAGTTGCTGTGTGCAAATTTGAGAGGCTTAAATATAGAATCTACTGAAGAGGATGTTTTAAGACAAATAGTACCTTACATTAAAATAGGAGACATTTGGTACACACCTGTAATCTTAGTTAAACAAGAGGCTGGGGCCGGAAGGAAGATTGAAGTTCAAGGCTGACCTGGGTTATGAGTGGGTTTGGGGCTGGGCTGAGCAATCTAGGGAGACCATGTCTTCAACTAAAGTTTTAAAAAAGCCCATGAATTTACTCAGTGGCAGGATGCTTGCCTACTGTGTGCACAACCCAGGGTTCCTTCCTCAAAACCACACAACAACAAACCCAAGTCAGGCTAGAAAAGGATGCATTTGAGAGTAAGGAATTGAAAACTGGCAAAGTGCAAAAGTGAATTAATTGAGGGATGCGGTAATGAGTAATCTAGGGCTCACCATAGATCCGGGAATGTTGTAGAAAACCCATTTCCATAACTAAGCAAACACAGACTCTGATGCTCATAAGCTTTCTTTAAGGCCTCTTCTCAGGGCAAGGACATCCATCTTCACCCTCAAAGAACTTCTGATCCAGGTGAGGATCCCACATCCAATAATGACAAGATGGGAGGACTATCAAGCAGGTTGCACACACAAGCCACTGCTTCTGTGAATTTTGGACTAGGCCAGCCCTGAGATTCCTAAGGGGTAAGAGGTTCCTGCCAGGAAACAACAAATATGGGCAGAAAGGTGGTCTCCACCTTATGTTGATGGACAAAGCAGAAGGTGACCATTGCCAAGGAGAGGTTTCTATACTGTGGGAAAGGAAGCCAAGGGGGAAGGGTATGTAAGACAGAGAGTGCTTGGCCCGCAGTGGTCAGTAGGGAACGGAGTAACATGAGGGAGGAAGGGCTTTTGGAACATGAACCCAACACCGGAGCATAAGATGGATTGCAAAGAAGAGACCCGCTTCGAGTGGTGACAGGTCGTTTATTTTGAAAGAAATGTGCCCTTCGTGTTTCAACAACAAGCCTCCAAGGGGGAATAATTAGTTTGAATCCTCTTGAGCTGTTTACAATTAATATGGATAAATAAATGTCCAACGTCCAAATTTAGCCAAGTCCAAAATCTGTCAACCCTTGGGATTTCCCTAATGGAATCCTGAAGTCATTAGTCAACATCCTCCAAACATCTCTGAGCCCTTCCACTGGATTATACTCAGATGTGGCCTAAACCATGTGCAGATCTGCAACTCCTCTTTCCCCTTTACACACAGAGAACAAAATAGTTTACAATGTTGAAATGCTATTTTTGCTCAACATTGTTCAATTTTGTATCATGTTTTTGTAAACATTATAGAAGCTCTTTGGTGTCTTAGCTGCTAACCCTGTAGGGGAAAGTTGAGAGAATTTTATATAGAGGTAACTAAGAAGTTTAAATAATGTTAGAAATATTAGATGAGTTTTGCAGAAGTTACAACCATGTGTGCCCTGAAGACTGTATCTTACAACACAGGTCAGTTTTGCTGGTTTTATGGTCATGCAGGATTGTATGTGATAGACTTCACAATCCAACCTTCTAATGATCCTTCCAGAGACATGTTCCTGTCACTCCCTGCTGTGTCCCTTCTGTTGGATGATAACTTTGAACATCAGATCCTCAGGCCATGTTGGGCAGCACATTCTCTATAGTCCCTCCAGACTTTGATGGGTCTATTCCCAATATCCATCCTAAGTCTGTTCAAGTTTCTGGCCCATACTTTTTTCTTCTTAACATGGACCAAGATCTCTATTCGTTCTACAGTTTGAGTCATGAACACTGAAAACCCTGGAGAGAGAGCAGCACAGAGAATATTAGGACATGACAACTATTCTAAGTCTCTTTCATTTCAAATGTGTAGAGTGCTTTGTTCTTTCAAGAGAAAAAAGAAATGACTCACATCTTTTACCCAACATGTGATTCAAACAATTTTTATGGTAACTCTCTCTGTAGGGAAAAAACATACTAAGAGCTGAAGAGGTCAGAGAAAGATCCACTTCACTGGACATGCCCACAATCCCAAAGGAGGTGACAAGGCCACTTATTAATACACCACAAGAGTCTAGCATGGGCTAACTGCTGAGCCAGCCTGAAGCACGTATGAGCAGTACATAACACTGTTCTGAGGAGGGAGGTTCACAGAGGAAAGAGCCTAGGTCAGGGCCCACTATGATGGCAACTTGTGGGTTATAGCTATTTTGATCTTGCTGTTTGTCTTGAAAATACATGCAACACTTCCCTTCTTCAGCAACCACACTGCCCCCAATCGTACCAATGTCTAACTGTTCTAAAGAATCAAGGCTGTTATCCATACATCACTTGGCACATCTACCTCAGGCAGCCCATGCCTCCTGCTCCCATTCAACCATTCTGCACAGTGGAAAACCTCTCCAGCCAGTCTCTATGGATGCCTTTGTGGTTTTTAACTTTCTCCAACTGTTATCCCATTTCTTTGGCAAAAGTAAAGGCAAGGATGAAGACACCCTGCAGTGATTTGGCTAAATAAAGTAAAAAGGGGGGTATTAGTTTTCTAGGACTCTCTCAGCAACATACTGGAAGTTGGAGGCTTAAGACAAAGAAATCCTTTTTCAGTTTTTCCTCAGGGTAGAATCAGAGGCCTCCTTGCTTGTACCTTCCTAACTTATTGAATTCCTGGCACTCTTATCAGGAAACAAAGTACTTTGATATCAGCCACCATTATGGTGTGGTCCTTTTTCTGAGTCTCTCTATCTCATTCTTCCTCCCTTTGTCCTCCTTTCACACACACACACACACACACACACACACACACACACACACACACAAACAGAGAGAGAGAGAGAGAGAGAGAGAGAGAGAGAGAGAGAGAGAGAGAGAGAGAATATATATCCTGGTTAGTTTTGTTGTTAACTTGATACACTTGGGAAGAGAAACCCTTAAGTGAAGAATTTCCTGGATAGTATTGACATGTGGAATGTTTTCGAGACATTTTCTTGATTACTAATTTGTTTAGGAGGTCTCAGCCACTGTGGGTGGTGCCATCCCTGGGCAGGTGGGCCTGGGCTTGAGAGAAAGCATTAGTCTGTGAGGGAGATAACTGGCAGACCAGCAGTGCTCTTCCATGGTTTCTGCTTCACATTCCTGTCTTGAGTTCCTGTCTTGACTTTCCCTGATAATAGAGTATAATCTGTAACCTAAATAAACCCTTTCTTCCCCAGCTTGGTTTTGGTCAGTGTTCTATTGCAATAACAAAATGAAATTAGTACTGTCTGTGCAGGATGGGAGGGTGTGAGGGACAGAGGTCAGTTATTCTCCACCTTATGTTTTGAGACAGAGTCTCTCATGAAACCAGGAGTTGGCTGGTTCAGTTTGACTGGCTGGACTATGAGCCCAGGGATCATCCTGCCTCTACCTCGCCAATACTGGAATTACAGATGTGATCTGCACTCTAACCTCCCCACATGAATGCCAGGGATCAAACTTAGGTCTGCATGTCTTCACAGCAAATACTTTACCAACCTCAGGCCCTTTCTTCTCTTATGAGGACAAAGTAATTGGATTTATGATATAGCCTAATCTAGTGTGACTCTGTTAGTATATTTGCAAAGACTCTTTTTCCTGCAATGACAGGAACTTAGCCTGTGGCATTGAAGAAAAATGCTTTACTATCAAGCAACATCACAGCCAAAGATCTTTTTTTTCTAAATAAGATGACATTCTGAGGTTCTGGGTACACAAGAATTTTTAGAAGAACACCATTTCTCTTACAACAATGAGAAGATAGGGAATGGGAATGGGAAAAGGCCTGTCAAAAGGAAGTGTGCTAAGATGTTAGGTCCCCCTAAAACTCACATCTTGAAGTTTACTAATCAAGATGATGGTATCAAGTGGGACATTTGGTGGGTGATTGTGTCACGAGCTTCTAGCCTCATGGATAGGATTTATGGTTAGTCCTTTATGATTCCCATGATTTCCTTGACCAGATTCTGAGTCTTGTGCTTCTATCTTAGCTGTCCCACCTTTGACAACTATAAAACCCTGGTTGTTTATAAACAGGTACTTGGAGTGTCTGGCTGTAATTCCTGTTCCTTACCTAAGAACACTGTCAGATTAAGAACTTGAGGACCCACCATAGTCTGACCCCAGGATAATATCACCAGGGTGAGGTGTGAGGGAATTTCTTAACGTCATTCTCCGTGGCCCCAGTTTTGCCTCTGTGAGATGTAATGGCAGTTGTCCAGGGATGAAATGAAATAATACATGAGAACACTTGGTTCAGGGTGTCTTCTCAGTAAGATCTAGTGGTGCATTGCTGGCTAGGTGAGGTCTGGGGCACAGATGGTGAAGGTTGCTATGTGTGAAGAACTTCCAAAGGCATGGAAGGGTACGGCTGGAGCTTGAGGGAAACTTCAGGGACCATTGGAACAATTAATACAGACAGGGAAATGTGGGCCTCGGTTAATCCAGCATGTCTAGCTTTGAGCAAACAGGATCAGTAGAGTTTATATGGAGATAGGAAATAAGAGAGTGTGTATGTGGGATGATTGGAAGATAGATGGGGCTAGCAATGGACACTGGGGTGAAGAGTGGTAACCTATATCCAAAGTTCCCGTTTATGAGTGGGTCCTAGGAGCTCAGGTCCCCCAAGGGAGAAGCGTTCCTTGGTCTCTAAAAGAGCTTAAACCAGCTTGGGCAGTGCTCTGTGCCTGCCTCTCCTTATGCCTGTTGGCTTTCAACCCCATTGTAAATTCTGGTTTGCTTTGATGTGTCACAGCCATTTCCTCATTCCCTTTGGTGGAAGCGAGACTGCCCACTGCCAGGTTGTACACTTACCTCAGATGTTTCATGCCAAATGCTGAGTTTTACAACCTTGTATCATACATGTCTCTGCCTCTGCACTTCTTTATCTATAGGCAGGGTTATATATGTGACTCTGTGTCTGGTACACTCTGACCTCTGGATCAGTTCCAGCCTGTGTCTGGGGTCTGCAGGCATTCTAAATCTTGTGTGTCCTAATTTGTGTCTTCCTTCCCAGCAGGGCATCCCGATGGGCTCTGGTACTGTTCTGTATCAGGGATGTAGCAGGCTGTTCTCCCCTCCTCAGCTACAAACCATAAAATTAAGAGCGGCAAGACTCTCTTGATTAATTTCGTTCAAATGACTTTAAATCCATTGTGTAAAATGCCTGTTTAAATCATTCATTTTTGCAAATGTATTTGTAAATAATACTTAAAAAACGCTTCATCTAATTATTTTTTACCACAGCTGAATGTTAACAGATTGAAGATGAGATTTATGTTTAGACAGCATTAAGGTACTAATTTTTTCTCAACAAAAGGCACTGCAATTGACAAAATTAAAACAGAAAATGTAGACCAACAAAAAATTAATTTGCACCAGGCTTAATAGTTTCTCTAAGTAAATCCAGCCACTCCTTGGCTGCCTCAGAAAAGCCATAAAATTTTCTGAGAAGAATCTGGCACTGAGGATTCCACACTAATTATGTTTCCTCCCTCTCTACCTCACCCCCTTTCCTCTGTCCGGGAACATGCAGTTTCCATATCCAAAATGCTCTGGGCTCTGCTGGGGTAAGAAAGCCAGGGGAGGCAGGGGCAGGCTGGGAACCACATAAATAAATGGGAATTTCCATGTAGACATGAGGCTTTTCTTTCTCCATTTTTTCTTCAAAAATGAAAATAAGGCACGAATATAAATTCCAAAAAGAGCAATTTATTTAAGTCTATCATTTTTGGCAACACAATAGAATGCACGTCGGGTGAGCAGTCACAAATCACTTCCCTTCCCACTGTCTGTGGGCTCCACCATATGTTGGTGGTAGGGATACAATTTGCATGTTGAGTTTTGCCTTCTTCCCATGTGAGACGGCATATTGAGATTTCAACAGCTTGCCAGCCCAGCCAATGTTTTGGGACAGTGGAGGTGCAAAGACAGAGGAAGTAAAACTGTCCCTGAATTCAGAATATTTTTAATTGTGTAGTTATTTTTATTCTTTAAAACCCACTGCTCTCAGTGTAAGGGTCAGCACATCCTGCTGGATTCCCTACTTACAAGTTGTCAATGGACTGCTGAGGCCAGTAGGCATCCTTACTTCTTCTTGTCCAGTTTGGTTTATGGGAAGATGTCATTCAAGAGGTCTGTGGTCACCAGATCCAAAGGAAGTATATAAGGTCTTCATTCTCTTGAGCTGCTCCTCATATCTGACAATCCTGACCTCTGATTGACAGAGACGCTCAGGCTATCTCTCCATGTCCCCATTCTCTATCACCTACTGGACATTGTATTTATCCTCTAGTCTGGAAAGTTAAATTTCTTGTATAATCATCCACCAAGCTTGCCTTGGCTATGTTGGCCTTGGGATAAACCCAGACAATGGTTGGTGGTTTGCCTGGTTGAGTTCAACTTGGAGCTGAGAACTGGGGACTTTAGGCACTCAGCAGCATTTGATTTGAAGTGTGATCTTCTCAAAGCTACACA
>LR749509.1:790396-892007 GCA_902729485.2 Mus minutoides
TTTTTTTTTTTTTTTTTTTTTTTTTTTTTTTTTTTTTTTTTTTTTTTTTTTTTTTTTTTTTTTTTTTTTTTTTTTTTTTTTTTTTTTTTTTTTTTTTTTTTTTTTTTTTTTTTTTTTTTTTTTTTTTTTTTTTTTTTTTTTTTTTTTTTTTTTTTTTTTTTTTTTTTTTTTTTTTTTTTTTTTTTTTTTTTTTTTTAGCAAGTTTATGCCAAGCCATCTTGGGATCCTCTACTGACTAGAACATGTTCTGTCAAACTTTCTTTGTCCCAGTTGTCACTTTTGTACACAGATTCTCCATTCTTCCCCATAACCAGGAAGATGTGATTCTGAGATATCTACCTGGTGGAAAGGTTACAATATTACATGTCTCCTATGGATAGACTTGGTCATCTGTGAGGTAAGCAGTGTTAGTGGAAGCGCTGGCAAGCTAAGGATGCTTGCTGTCAAATCTGAGGACCTGAGTCCAATCCCCAGAATCCACACAGTGGAAGGTAAGAACCAATTTCCTCAAATTGTCCTCTTATGCCTACATGATATGTGCATACTCTCCACTCTCAGATAAAGAGTTGTTAAAGGAATGAGTTGGTAGAATGAATAAAAGTGATCGTAAGGCAAACAACCTAAGCTGGCACTCAGCGTCCAGTCATTGAACCGCATCTCCTCATGTCCACACACCCAGAAGACAAAGCGTCCATTGCTCTTCATTGTCAGCTTACGCCTCAAAAAATGACAGGTGGACATTCCTCGTGTTATAGCTTTTGTGATCTCTGGACCCAAGTACACAGTGCAGATGTGCGGACGGGAACAGGGCTTCACAGAGACATTCGGGGCTGACTCAGTATGAGGTCAAATATTTTATTAAGCCCCGTTCTTTTAGTTGCTTAAGAAAAGAAAAAGAACTTGTGTTTTCATTTATAGCATGACAGTGTTTGAAATAGTATTTGAAACAAGTGTTTTGGTCCCTTACCATCAAACCCCTATGAAACTTAAAAATAAGGGGAAAAAAACACCAGTTTTGGTTCTTGGTGAGTTCTAAGAACGAGTTAAAAAAGTAAATTTGCCTTTCTAAATTGTACCGCAAACTCTTCCTCTGAATTAAAGTGAAAAGATGTGGAAAAAATATGAGCTGTGTGTCCCTGTTTGACTCCAAATGTGCTTTCAGCCTGTTTCCTACAACCAGTTTTAGCCTAAGCTGCCTTATTGCTAAAGCCTGTAACTCGATACTAAAAGCTTGTCAAAATTAAGTGCATGCTTTATAAGTTTACATTTTTACAGTCTAACTGTTTTTCTTTGATATTTGACAGGGACACAGGTTCCCATGTCATCTGGCCTTGAGTACTTTCAGAACTTTCTCCTGGGCCCATGTGAGGGAGCTCAAGGTTGTAGTGAGTTATGGAATCCTTAAGCTGCCTGCCCAGCAGCCGGTCCTTGGCCTGCACTTGAGGGCTAACACCTGTTGGCTGGACAGAGCAATTAATTTCTTTAAAAAAAAAATAGTAGGCTGCCAGCAATCAAAGCTAAAAGGATAAAAAATATAATTTTACCTCTTTAGCTTCCAGAAGTGGCCTTTGATCTTTCCCTGCGCCCTTGGGACAGGAAGCACAGATCTTCAGTATTCTCCACAAAGAAGCATCTTTAGAATACACAAACAATGGAGAGCTGGCAGTACTCCCCCCACCCCATCCCAACTCTGTGACTTTTTTTTGTATAACTGCTCATTCTGAGATTGAACAGAGACAGTCACTCACAAGCTAAAGTCTTGTCTACCAAATGTTATCCTTAGGAGAGCTTACATTGCAGGGCCTTAAATTATGTTTAGTCCATCCCTTGCAAGATCAAATGTTAGTTGAGTTTTCTCCTTGATGATTATAATGTATTTGTTGTGGGATGTGTGCATGTGAGATAATTGTGAACTTCAAAGAGCTAAAGTACCAACTGTGGGCTCGGCCACACATACAGCCTCCCTCATTCTCCAGAACCTTTGGTAGTCAAGACAAGGTCACTGATCAGGGTAATTTGCAGGAAAAGTCAATTTCTCAAGTACCAAAGCAGGTGCTGTGGCACTTTATGACAATTTACTGAATCTAAATTGAGGAAGTTGAAAAAAGCAAAGGTCGTGAGCCACAGGAAGAAAGGAGGAAAGAAAATCCCTCTGACTGTATGCTTAACTCCTCTTCTACCAAGATGCACTCGCCAGCTGAGACGATTAACACCAAAAATAAATAAATGGGAATCACAATCTCTCAGTCTAATCAGCAACTTATCTGATTTCTTTAAATAAAAGGGGGGATTTTGTGTTTGCTTGAATTCACAAGGAAATAAGCTCAATTTATCAGAGTTAAAGAGCTGTTCTGCTCATTAGAGATTGAGATAAAAATTGAACCAAGAAGTCAGAACTTTTCATCCTTTTTAGAAAAAAAAGGGAGGGGATGGTGGTGATTCAGTGGTAGAACACTTAACTTAATGTGTGAAGTACTAGATTAGTTTTTAATACTGCTTTCCTATAATATCAAACAGATAGTACATGGTTAACTATAAGATGCATGCTAATAGTGTAGAGTATAAGGTATACATTGTGGCTTAATACATGATGAACATGCAATACACATCCTGCACATTTCATTGTGAATCTGTGTGTGCCATGATTCTGCAGCACTGTGGATATAGAACACAGTGGGTAGGAAATGATTTCGGGATAAGGAAGACAAATACAGGCACTGGAATCAGAAGGTTGGTATAGCAAGGAGCAAATGGGATGGAAAAGTTAGAAGATTTGAATTTGAGTTATAGCTAACCACTCATCCTGTAATTACAGAAAATCATTAAGTCATCTTAAGGCTCCACACTTCACACCTGCAAGACTGGAGGATTATTGTGAGGTATTAAATGAGAAAATATGCACACATGTCTGTAGATATGCACCTGACAATTATAAATACTAATTATCATTATTAACAAAAAGGCATGCTGTGGTGTAGGCTGTTTTGTGCCCCATTCTGTGTGTTAGACTTTACGGGTGTTTATAGTTCCCAAAATGAGTTAATTTGAAGAAAAATGTTAAGTAAATCATATTATGGATGAAGAAAAGATAGAAGTAGCATGGAGAAGTCTTCCATTTGGGGGAAATCTCTCTAGATTTAAATTCTTCTTAGTAGAAAGGGGAGAAGAAATAGAAACAAAATTCCCACTTGGTTTCTTATTAATGAAAATATTCTTTAATGTATAATCTACCTATCATCTATCTCTATCATCTATCTACCCACCACCACCACTCATAAATTTATCTGTAGGTATGCATTTTGAGATACGTCTTTGCATATCCAAGCTGGTTTAGAACTTTTATATGTTGCTGAGGAAGATCCTCCTGTCTCCACCTCCTAAGTTCTAGGACTCTAGGTATACACCATCATCCTCTGTGTATGGGGTTCTGAGGATCAAACCCAGAGCTTTGTGCATGCTGGATACTCTACCAACTGAGCTACACCTTTGAGCCTTAAAATAGATATTTTATAAGCAGGTATCTACATAGTAAATTGTAGGTAAATGAATTGCTTTTATTTAATTCTAACATTAATCCTACAATAAAAGTACATGTAAGGCTTCTTTATGTGCCATGATAAAGAACATTTTAAGTGAAGTACTATTTCCCAATACAGATCTCTAAGTTCAGGCTGGAGGGACTTGGTGTGTTGAAACAACAGAAAATGCGGCTCAATCCTTTCCAGAATGTTCCTCTGGACCCATATGCTCTATAGGTGAAGGTTAATCCACTAAGGGAGTGCCTTGGTAGTACTCTAGAGGCCCACTCATATGGCCACAAGATACCATAGATGTCATGTATGCTAATGTCTGCATCTTAGTGATGGGGAAGCAGAACCAGAGAATGGTGACAATTGGTGCTTGTATACATTACAGATCCGGGACTGTTTTTGACCCCAGTGTCCAAGTTCAGAACTTTTCATAGTTTGTAAATGAAAGTACTTCATGTCTACCCCGAGTCACATGGGACCATTCATATTTAACCCACTTTTATTCAGGTGTTTAAATGTACTAGTGCTAGTGGGAATGTTGAGTAAAACACAGTTGGTAGCCATAGAAAGCATTAACTTTTCAGGAAAAGGGTTGAGACAGAGGCCGAATTTCTCTGTCTTCAGTCTCCCATTCTCTTCAATTCTGTGATTCTCCATAGGGCTTATTTCTGAGATGTCCTCCAATGCTCACGTTCTTTCCTTGGATATGAGTCTGCTTTTATGAGTGATGCTTGCTTAGTCTTCTTCCTGGGGATGGATTCTGTGTTTATCAGAATATTTTAATATTTTGCATTGGTCACTTTAAGCCCAGCCCACAAAACATGTGTTTATAAGGAAAATAATATCAGTGTTGACATGTGTTACCTTGGGGAACCTGAAAGCAGGCTTCTGTTTAAAATGTTTGTCACTATTGTTTTAGAAAGCATCTACTTTCCAGTTGGTTGTCAATTATATTATTGGGGAAAAATTGTACTTTAAAACCATAGGAATCTGAGATCACTTTGGCTTTTAGAAACCAGGATGCAGAAATGTAGAGAAACATCCTAGGTATGATCACTCTCCTAACACCACAACACTAAGTCTCACAGGATCAAAAGTCCATCTCAAAATTTTAAAGTTTTTCTTTTTGAATATTCCATTTTACTTTTGAGATAGGCTCTTGTAAAATCCAAACTGGTCTTAGAATTTATATATATCTGGAGATGATCTTAAAACTTTGGTCCTCTGCCTTCACCTCCAAGATGTTTGGATTACAGTGGGCACCACCATACCTGGTTTTGAATTACATAGGCACAGAACTCAGGCTTTTAGGCAAGAACTCTAACAACTGAACTACAGCCCTGCAAAATACAATTTTTGATTTTGGATTTTTCAGATAGATTCTCACTGTAGCCCAGGCTATCCTCCAACTCACATGATACTCTTGCTCAAGCCTCCTTGTGTCCTGAGATCACAGACATGAGCCACCATGTCTGGATGGATTTCCAATCTTGAAATAGCTTCAGTCATGTGGATAAGGTGCAGAAATACTACAAAAGTTTCTATCTAGAGTCTACCTTGATTGTCAGAATGTGTACATTTCCCACAATTTCTTTTCCAGTCTCTCTCACAGGTAGATGATAGGTAGATAGATGACAGATTGCATAGATAAATAGATTTTTCTTGAATAATTTGAGAATAAATAGTGGCTACAATATATTATTTCTTTATCCTTTGAATACTTTAATGCTTATGTCTTCTATGACCAATGCATAGTCATCGTAATCAGGAATTTAACATCTGTTCAGTGCTATCATGTAGTCTAGAGATGCTCTTCACTTTCCCCCAAGTTGTCCCACGAATTACTTTGCAGTATCTTTGAAACTTCACATTCGCTGTTTGATGCCCATCCCTGTGGTGTAGAAGCTCTTCTGTGAACCAGAGTCTGCTCTTTCCATAGCAGGGTTTCTTACCTAATGCTTGATTCTTTAATACCCTCATGATGTAGTGACCCCAACTGTAAAACTATTTCATTGCTACTTTGTAACTGCAATTTTGCTACTTTTGTGAATTGTAATGTAAAATATCTTTATTTTCTAATGGCCTTAGGTAAGCCCTGTGAGAAGGTCACCCCCATAGGTCGAGAACCATTGCTATACAGTTAGTTTAGGTACTTTAGCCACATCTAGTTGCTTAGATGGATGGAGTACGCATCTTTGAATCAGACTAGTCAGAATGTTGTTGATGTGAGTCCCATTTCCTTGTGTCTGTACTGAGCTTGGGGATTTGCCTGACTACTTTATCTCTAATACCTGAGAGTCAGCCCCCATTCCCAGACTCCAAATGTTCAGGGAGAGATTCCCCCTGCAACATATATGATGGCAGCCTCAGTTTCTTCTTCTGGTCACAGGAGTGAGAACTTCCCATGTTCTCATTATGTGAATTCCAGGAGACAATACAGTGTTTAGGGGAGGGACCAAATCACTTCTTGACATCATGAATTTTATTGGAATGAGCTACTAGGGAAGTATTAGGGTAAAATCTAGTTTCAATTCATCTTTGCCCATCTTTTCCTCCTGCTTTGCTAATGAAGCTAATACTAAGTGTCCTCTAGGAAAGACAAAATAATCTTGGGTCCTTTTAAACTAGGGGACATATTAAATAAGAAGATAGGACAGGTACAGGGTATATTTTCTTATTTGTATAGAGCAGCAGACATTTTGTTTGTTTTGTTTTTTGTTTATTTTTCCACACAGGGATTCTCTGTGTAGCTTTGTTTGTCCTGGAACGCACTATGTAGACCACACTAGCCTTGAATTCATAGATCCACCTGCCTATTCCTCCCAAGTGCTGTGATCAAAAGTGTATGCTACCACTGCTCAGCAACATTGTTTTTAATAGTGTGATAGGACTACAAACTTTCTGTTATCAGGTCTTCTTCCTCTTTCCTTTCTCTCTTTTATTTTTCTCCCTCCCTCCCGCTCCTTCCTCTCTTCTTTTCTCCCCTCCTTTCCCTCTGCTTTTTGACACAGTGACACAGCTAGCTTGGGAATTCAACCTTGAGTTGATTAGCCAGGCAAATTAAACAAATACAGCAGGCTACAGATGCAGGTGGATATGTCTGCAGTCTGCAAGCACTTGTTTGGGTGAGAGGGGCTCTGAGCATACGGCTGGCCCTGTCTCCCAACATTGACCATCCTTCAAGTATAGCTGACACCGTTTTGCCTCAAGCAAGGTCAGAGCACCAGGAACAGAAACAGAGGGGCATTGTCTCGTTGTTCTCACAGAGGCACTGGCCAGTGGGCTCTGATCTGCAGCTGTGACTTGGCCTCCCATGGTGGTAGCACTAGGCAGGGCCATCTGAGGCAGCACTAGGCAGGGCTGTCTGAGGCAGCCATCCATTCTGGGTTAGTCAACTTCCTCCCATGACCCTGATTTCTAGAGGGTGTCTAATTTTGACTTTGGGGAAACTCTTCAATCCTGAGACTATGAGAACTCTAAATCTTCTCGTTGTACAAATTGCCTTTAAATTAGAAGTTACTTGGCCTGTGGTAAGAATGTTGCCTGGAACCAAAGGCTTCTTGAGAGTGATGATTGATGACAGTCCAGTAAAGTCAGAGTGTGGAGCCAGGGCGTCACGCCAGCGCCATCCCAAGCAGGAGTGTGGACATATTTATCCAATGCAAAAAAAGTTTCTACAAATTGGAAGATTTTGCAGAGATGACATGTTTTTAAAAGCTTCCTGTACTATTAGTCAAAAGAAATGACAAGCAAGCTTTATTATGCCTATGTTGAGAGAAACTTATTAAATTTGAATTTTGGCTTAGTTACACACATTTTTTGCCCTGATTGTAAATGAAGTTCCAATGGTTTAAGATTCTAAGAAGTTCTATATGTAATCCATTCTTGGGAAAAAATAAATATACCTTTAAATGAAAAGTTCTTAATTACCGAAAGATTATATAAGGAAAACAATCAGGGGGAAAATTTGGTCATTATTTGTTCATTTATTTTTCTTATTGAGTTAATTTAATTATCAGCGAGACACAAACATTAGCTTCAGTGCGGGGCTTCTCACATCTGTTAGTAAAGATTTGATTAGGGCTACACAAATGTGCTAGATTAAACTATCTAGTTGGTGAAATTCAAGCCACCTGGATATTTTAGCAACATCAATAAGAATAATTCTCTTTTTCCAAATCAGTAAATCCAAGCTATATTAAAAAGAATTAATTAATGAGTGCCAGATAGGCAAAGCAAACATGTGACAATGAGCTAGATTATCAAAGGTTTTGAGGGAGATCCTTCTCAGCTTATGTTTAGATGTCAAATTATATTACCAAAAACCAAACAATCTGTTAAAATGATGTCTTAATGCAATAAGTCTCTCATGGTGTTTTTAAACTTCTTAAACATTCTAGTAGAAAAGAAAAGGATTCTATTTACAAATAATAATCAAAGCATAAGACATTTGACCCCACATTTTACCTTAGTTATTTCCAAGAGCTGTTAATATCATTTAATTCCTAACAAGAACAGAAAAGAAACTATTATGGAGTTCTGTTAATGCATTCTCTGTTATCTCTTGAATTTTGTCTTGGAGAAAGAACATAGTTAAGATAGAAGGAGTGGATAGATTAATATATACAGAAAAGAATTCTATAACCAAAGGAACAGAACTGTCAAGTAAAGAAATAGTTACTATCTTACCATTCTTAGTCTATCCATGGGCAGATAATACATATTTTAGATGATGTATACTAATAATCTCTGTCACAACTACTGAATATATGACTTGTAGCCATAGTGGATATGGTTGTGTTCCAATAAAACTTTATGTTCAAAAGTATAGTGGATTCGGCCCACTCTTGTCCTAATGATCCCTCGTGAAATCCATATTCTGTATTTTAAAGATCAGAAACCTTGCGCCTCTTTTAGGAAAACCACTTACTTGCCCCAGGTTAGATAGACATCAAATTCAAATGTAATCGGTTGAGCTGCAGCTGAATCTGGCCCTTCCAGTATCCAGGCGAGCATTCATCCTGGGATGAATTAATTATAATGACATGTGGATGGTTGGCTCCCTCCAAATGTAAGCTCTGCCTTCCTTGTAAAGCACATCTGAAATGCTTCGTGCATTTGATGTGGACAGGACTGGGATGTGTGGATGATTTCCGAAATCTCCAGAGAATAAGATGCTTTTCAGGGACCTAAGCAGAATCACAAATAATAATTTTGGGGAAAGAAACACGAACATCCTGACAGCTAACCAAGCATGAAAATGTTTGACTGCAAAGCCACACATGGCTTGCTTTATTAAAGACCATCTCAGTCCTGGAAAAGTGCATTTCTATTGAATATTTATAACAAATATGATTGAATAAGAAGAATTTAAAGTGGGGGAAAAAAGCCCTGTGTGTTGGGTCTCTAAATTAAATCTTATTTTCATGGTTGGCAGTGTTTTGTATTCCTTAGGTTTGCTTTATATAAAGAACCATCCTTACCCATTCCATCCTGCCCCATTACAGCACTGAGTAACAAGACTTCTCCATTAACACTTCAGTCACCAGCATCCATTTTCTGGTGGGATTTCTCCTTGCACAGAACTCCTTCTGTTCATGTGAAAGTGTTGAAGACAGGAGTTCTAAGAATACCGAGTGGGATCTGTGCTCAGTCTTCATGTGAGGAAGCTTGGTAATCATAGTTCTAAAACCTGACAGTCTAGAAAGACATGATTGATGAGAGGCTATGTAATGTTGGAGTCAAAATGCACCATCATTAACTACCCAAACCAGGAGAATGAAACGGGGTTTCCCAGGGGCAGTGGAGCACATTCTTCTCAGAAATACAGGCCTAACATTTAGGGTGTGTTTGACCAAAGGCGGCTGGGGGAGTAGAGGGAGCCATTACTTAATGGTTCCCAGCTTGCAAAGGTGAAATGACCCCCACACTATGTCTCTCTCTCTCCCTCCATTCCTCTCTCTCTCTCCCTCCCTTCCTCTCTCTCTCTCTCTCTCTCTCTCTCTCTCTCTCTTTCTCACACACACCCCCACACACACACACATACACTTCCATTTCAGTTCAGGTTCAATGTTCTTTTGTATATTTCTTGACATCATACAGTTGTAGGTTATTTCTTCTCATATGCCATATATTTTCTGGTCCTGAAATTTATTAGCAAGATTTCCTTACAATAAAAATAGAGTTTTACTACCATTGCTGATTTCTAAAATAGACAATTTATGCAAGTTAGAAGTGGATTCAGCATACTGCTGGTGACTTTAGTTTGTGTAAACAAAGAAAATACATCTCATAGGGGATAAAAATATTTTATGTGAAATCACACATAGGTCTTTTCACAGTCACTATAAACAAGTTTTTCATATTTGTATTTGTTAGAACTTAGCATACATGTAACACAAAGGACACAGAATATTGTCTAAAACATAAAATAACTCAAATATTATATATTTGCAAAGTATTGTAACATATGAACTAAAAAAAAAAAAAGAAAAAGACAAAAAGAAAAGCTTTTGATAAAAGCTCGGCTTTCTCTCTTCCCTGAAACCCACCAGATTGCTGGAGGTCAAGGAAAACAAAACCATGAATGATTCAGACAAACACCTTTTGAACTTTCCCCTGGAAAACTTGAGCATGTGAGAACTCATGGCTTTCAAGGGGACGTGCAGGTGGCTGTTTCTCCAGACATCTTGAAGCAGTTTCCATGACTAGCAAGGAGGCCCTGGCATCAGAGCGTGGCTCGCTGGAGAGCGAGGGAAGGCCAGTATGGGAATGACACACATGTATTACATCAGGAGTGCTGCCGACCACCTCAAAGGTTAGCAGGGCAGAAACTCATTATCCTTCTCTCAGAAGCTGCCCCAAAAGGTAGATAAATCCACCAAAAATGCATTATTATTAATTACTATTACTATTATTATTATTATTATTATTATTATTTGCTTCATTCACCGGAGCAATATCTGTCCTGGTTTATATAATAAACTATTAAGAATTATTGGACAGAATACAATATTTTATTACACAAGAAAACAGACACATGATGAACTATTGACTATAGGTGGATTTTATGGCAAACGTAACCTGCAAGATTTAACAAATATCTGTGAATTGTTAGTAAGTGAAAATTTTTGGTTGAACCGTTGGAACTACTCTTGCTTATGGACTAAATAGTCTGAAGTGAGTTTGTAAGACTTTGTAGTTTGTAATTTTACAACCACCTTGTTCCTTGCTTTGTGTTATATTCTTAGTCCCTGCCCCATAATAGTTTGTTCTCTGAAGTATCTTAGGCACCCTTACATTCCTTTTTAGAACTAGAAAGAGTTACACATAGAGTGTGAATTTTATACAGTTATGGAAATTTGGAGATGTTATCATTCACTGATAGGCACAAATTATAAGAAAAGCTGAAGTCATTAGCCAAATAAAGGATTAGAGTTAACAATAGATGTGAACCTAGAGTATAATTAATGAATTCTCTAATTGCTCTTCCTGTGTTAGTTCATTAAGCCTGACTCTCTGATGGATATGCGGGCATCTGTCTCCAGCATCTGTTGCCTCAATGATGCCGCAGGTTGACTCTATTGAAGCCCTGAGTAGGAGGCTATGGCTGCCTTTCTTCCCTCTGCATTTCACCCAGCAATCTGAACCTGCAGTCCAAACAAAAACCTTTCTTTCATACATTAGTGCAATGGGCAGAGCCACTCTGAGAGAGGTTTAACCAGCCCAAGACTTACATGGGAAGACTAGAGACTGATTAACCTTGACTAATGTCAGGCAGATCTTTAGCTTGTCAGTGCCTAGCCTTGTGCCATCTTTAGGAACAGAGATTACTGACAAGAAAGTGGATGGGTACATATCTGCTCAGACAGATGACCGTACCTGGCACCACAGTTTTATTTTGGGGAACAAGAACTTCAAGGTCACTGTGTGGTTTGAATCACATGACCCTCCCCAACAAGAAGGGTCTAAATTTAAATTGTGCTAGAGATTAAAAGCATGGAGAAGACATAAATTTATCTTGGTTCTTTCATCCTTCCTTCCTTCCTTCCTTCCTTCCTTCCTTCCTTCCTTCCGTCCTCCCTCCTCTCCTTCCTTCCTTCTTCCTTCCTTTCTTTTCCAGTCGCCTTTAGTGGACTGGTGCTCTGGATATAACACATGGATACCTGGAGGAGTAGGAAGTCTTAAAGGACAGAGTCACAGAAAGAAGTCACTGGTAGGTGACTTCTCAGGTAAGATTGTTAAAGCACTTTACATCTAAAAGAAAATAGTTGCTTAGGATTTCATTACAAAGAAGAAATGATAACATTTTGGCTAGAATTGTTGGCTGGCAGAAACAATCCTAGGATGACTGAGTTCAACACTTGGAATTATATTGGTGGAGACACCATACTAGGTTAACTTTCTCCCCTCACATGTTGGTGAAAATTTGTATACTCAGTTGAAATGAATCCAGAAAATCAAATTTCAGAGTCAGGGAAGCTGTATGACACACTGAGCTTTATATATATATATATATATAATATATATTATATATATTAGTGTGTAACATTTGAGTCCCACTTGCATGGGTTTGTTGGGAAGTGCTCTCAGGAATGGAAACTTGTTAGTTTTCCCAGACTATACTCCCAATTGGTTGAAAGATGAGGGATAGATGGGAAGAATACAGCCTAGAGAATGAGAACTTATCACCAAACTGTTAAATGACATCAGTAGGTCTTGTCCTTGTCCCATCTTGGTCTGTCAAAGGAAGGAGTGAAATGGTTGACTTTTAAACTTTCTTTCTAGGTTTGACTCAAGCAGACACAGCATCTCCTTATTATTCCATAGAGGTGGACTCCTGGAATTTAGCTGGATGGATAAACTACCCTTCTTTCTGTGATCTGGGAGTTACAACCTCTTCTTCAAGTTGCTAAAGAAGACAACTTTTTTAGCATATCTGAGTGTCTGGTTAATCTAGAAGGCCCCATTTCATCCTCTTCTGAGTAAAGTACACTTGAACAGCTTCATGCACTTGCTCAATACATCTTTGAAATGCCACTATGAAGAAAGTAAAGGAGAGGACAGGAGAGAGTGGTCCTTGTTGTCTTGGAACTCAACTGAAGGATGAGGTGAGTCCCACAGTAGCCCTAGCTGAAAGGACAGTGTCTCCCCAGGAGTGGGGGGAGGGACATGAATGAGGGGTATTCTGATGTAATCTACTAGACCCTAGATTGGCAGGATAGAGCTGAGAATCTTGGAAGAGTGGTGAAGAACTTGGGGTTTATAGAACAAAAATCCCAGGGAAGAGAGAAGTCCTGTGGGGGATGCAGAAGTCAACCTTACGAAGAAAAAATGTGAGATAGAGAGCAAGGTGCCACAGCCTCCTGCTACTCCTTGAAGAGTCCTGATCTGCCCTAGGTGACATTAGATCTAAGATGGCTCCTAGAACACTGGTGAGACAACATAAAGGAACTGAGGCACAGGGTGGTGGCTGCTTCTCGCATCGTCACGGAAGTCCTAACAGGTGACAATGCTCTCTATCCCTTGCTCCTTATGAGTTACCTCATCAGGCAGGGTTTCCATTGGCGCATCATGAAGGTGTGGTGAGATACAATTGGCTGAGCATGTAGGGACTTGGGATTGGCTCAAACACTATATATAAGCTTATGTTCTGGGCAATAAACTCAGATCTGCACCTGGATGCTGCTCTGGGGTCAGATTCCTGGACTTAACACATGACTCCATTGCCTCTCACCCTTCAACCTTGTCTTATTCACACCAAGTCCTATACTGTCTGAGAAAACTCCCAGCAAACCTTAACCCTAACCCCAACCCTAACCCTAACCAGAAGAACTGGTCTGACCACTTTACTGGTAAACTTTATATTAAAAAGAAAAGGGGTATTCCAAAAAATTTTCAAGAAAATTTAAAATGAAGGAATGCTTCCCTGATCATTCCTCAGATCACATCACCTTAAAAGACAAAACAAAGTACTTTATAAGCCCCAATACAGGGGAACGCATGGGCCAAGGGGTGGGAGCGGATGGGTAGGGGAGCAGGGCCGGGAGGGGGGAGGGTATAGGGAACTTTCTGGATAACACTTGAAATGTAAATGAAGAAAATATCTAATAAAAGTTGAAAAAAAAAAGACAAAACAAAGTAAAAACATCAAGGAGAGGATAACTATAGAACAATGCTTTGTGAACCACAAGGTACATGTCATAAAAACAAAAACAGAAAACAAACAAACAAACAACAATAAAAACCCAGCCATTTGAATCAACATGCTTTATGAGAAAACTTAATCCAGACTATTCTGTGCAACAGGTCTAACATTAGAATAGCAAACACCTTTCATCATGTGAATAATATATCACTTTGTGGTCAAGAAAACCTACAAAATGATCACAGCCTATGAGTGAAAATCATCCGACAAAACCCGACATTCCTACTAAAAGCTCTCAGGAAACTAGGAAGATAGGACTTTCCATGAGCTAATAAATACATGCTTTCTGAAAACCCAGAGGTCACCATATACTGTGGCAAAGGCTGCGTGTTTTTGCAACACGACAGAACATCTACCCTCCACCTCTATTCAGCTTCTACCAGGACTTCTATCATCTGTCAGTCTAAATAAAAATCATCCAGAGACAATCTGATGTAATCTACCCAAATGCTACAAGAACCAATACAGTAAATTTAGTAAGTTTGCAGACTACAAGCTCAGTATGTGAAAATTTATATATACAACATCAGGCAAGCAGCGAGGAAATTATATATTAGCATTTTATAACACTATCTACTTAGAGATAGATATTACAAAAGATCTATCTTGAAAGAGAACCCTGATCAAATACGGATAGGAAGATACCAAAAACTACAAAAATATTGCTTAAAGTTATTTAAACAAACTTAAGTAAATAGATGTCTGCCAGTTGTTTATAACTTAAATTTCATCTTAGTTGTTTCATTAGTTTGTCTATAAATTTAGTGTAAGTACTAATTATAAATTCAACATGGGAAGGGCATTGTGGGTTTTTCCTTATTAATGCTGGAAGTTTGACAGGACTTGTTGCAGGTAGCCACAGCTGCTGTGAGTTTGAGGAGAACCGCCATGCCATATTCTTCACAGCCCTCCATGGCATCTCCTGGCTCTAATGTTCTGACTGTCCCTTTTCTGCCTTCCTGTGGGGTTGTTAAAAATGTTCCATTTAGGGCTGAGCACACACTGTCCCTTATTATCAGCACTTTGACCTGCTATGATTTCTGTATTAACCAGCATGGAAGAAAACAATTTAATATTCTGTATCTGGTCAAGTGCCATGGATAAGATATATGAAGAATTTTCAAAGATCAATAATAATAAAACAAATAAAATGAGAAAAGGATTAGAAAATATGTTGAAAAAGTATGTTGGTACATAGGCATGCAACAAGAGGCTGGCTTCATTTGACAGCAAGGAAGCTCAAATTAGCCCAGGCATGAGATGTCAGTACATACCTGTGAGAGGGAAGAAATTAAAAGGCTGGTGTGGAAGCGGAGGAGCTGCTGGGAATGTAAAATAGTAGAAAGAGTTTGCAGTTCACCAGTTCTTGAAAATGTCAAGTATCTACTTACTATATGATTTAGCCATACCGCTAGGAGGTACATGAGGAAAAGGAGAGCATGTGAGTGTCTTATACAGAGGAGATTTATTTGTAAAAGCAAAGATTTAAACACAACTCAAACCTCCATCAACATCACTGTGTCACCTCTATGCCATGAAGTACTTACCACAAAGGAAACAACCAACAGACCCAGCAGGGGTTGATTCTAAAACATATTCTAATAAACAATGAAGGAAGACTGTCACTAAAATTCCTCCCCTGGAGGAAATGGAAATAGCATTTAACCCCTTCCTCTTACGGTCCCAACTAAAATGATTCAACTGAGTTAATCCTGGGAGACCAATGAGTTTATTTGGCTTACTTACAAAGTGTGGGTAAGCATGTGCACCCCCCCTAAGGAGCCAAAATGGAAAGTTTATATCCAGGATGGATGATGGTTTCATCATAGCTGCATAGATGGAACCTCCTTTGCTCCATACAGACACAACAGGGACTACTCTCCCTAGCCTGTATGGACTAGTTTCTTGTCAAGACACTGAGGAAGAATTGCATCCAAATTGCTGGGAAGAGTGGTTGGACTAGCAGAAGAGGGTCAGTTCCTTTCCTGTGAGGGAATGTTCATAGTCAATAACCCTGGCTGAAATGATCTTTTGTAAGAGTGGCATCTTTTAACAAAGAATAAATTCAAGGACTGAGTGTATGCTTATATTTTTCAAAACCTACTTTAATAAGGTACTTAAACACTTTTACCTCCCTTCTAGCCTACCACCCACCAAACGTAGTAAAGAGGAAAGGTTAATAGGGCAAGGAAGGATGTGGACGTGTTTAGAAATAGTTCTTTGGAGCAAATCCAATCTGCACTGTTAGAATATATATATATATATATATATATATATATATATATATATATATATATATATATATATATATATATTATACCAATCATAAAAATGATAGACATGTTATTAAATGAACATAGATAAAGCCTTTTTATTTGTTTTGTTTGTTTTTAGTAGAGCTTAAAATCTTGGCTCTTACTGTGGTACAAACCCAAAATAAGAACAATTTTTAGACATTGGAGTTCATTGTAATAAGGCTGTACTTCAATTTTCATCATTATCATCAAAGGATTTACCTCCATAGTAGCTAAGCTAAAAAACATTCATCACAGAAAAAGAGTAAGTTATAAGATCTTCTTTTTCAAAATTGATACAATAATTATAAATATCAAGCAAAACATTCAATCTCACTCTTTGTTTTTCTCTTACAAGCCACCTCCCAAATTAATTGTCTATGTTTCTTTTGGCTGTATAAGTAATTTTGAAATATGTAAGCTGTTCTGAAAAACCATAGTATAGTGTAAATCATCAAATAAACAATCATACTAATAGAGAGGCTGAGATAGGAAAAGCATGCTTTCAAGACCATTATGTGGTACACAGCAAGACACTGTCACGTACAAACAAACAGAAAGTGTATATTGGTTGTACAAAATTGGACCTATTTCTCAAATTACCAAATTACCACTGGATGTCAGCCATCAAATTTCTGATTCTTTTTATTTTTGAATTTCAATTGATTAGGATATGTTGGTATTATTAATTTTCTTTTTCTTTTTTTTGACACAAAGTTGATTTTTTTTCCCTTTTAATTTAATGTTATTTTTTTTTCAACTTTTATTAGATATTTTCTTCATTTACATTTCAAGTGTTATCCAGAAAGTTCCCTATACCCTCCCCCCTCCCGGCCCTGCTNATTTTCTGAGGAACCGCCAGACTGATTTCCAGAGTGGTTGAACCAGCTTGCATTCCCACCAACAATGGAGGAGTGTTCCCCTTTCTCCACATCCATGCCAGCATCTGTTGTCACCTGAATTTTTGATCTTAGCCATTCTTACTGGTGTGAGGTGGAATCTCAGGGTTGTTTTGATCTGCATTTCCCTGATGATTAAAGAGGTTGAACATTTTTTCAAGTGCTTCTCAGCCATTCGGTATTCCTCAGTTGAGAATTCTTTGTTTAACTCTGTGCCCCACTTTTGTTGATTTTTATTGGGCAAAATGATGGCAACAACCTTTATGGTTTAAAACAAAACCTAAGACTTTATCAGTATTGGTATGAAAACCATTTCATCTTGATATAAAACCTATGTACAAACAACTAATATTTATGGGTTTGTTCCTCCAATAACTTGTTTAGATGCTTGGATCTGCTGAGAAGTATTGACCTTTCTGCTTTATGGAGAATGACCAAGATCTCAGAAACAGGTCAGTTCTGTCATAAGAAGCATTAATCAAAAAAGCCACTGTCATCCACCAATGGTCCATGTAAGTGATAAAAAACTTTTAGCACTAAGACCTTGTGTTCTTGCTACATCAAATCTTTATCTTGAAATCTGTTTCCAAAAGTTTTTTAATTAGATACTTTCTTCATTTACATTTCAAATGCTATCCCCAAAGCCCCCTATAACCTCCTCCCCCGCACTGCTACCCAACCCACCCACTCCCGCTTTCTGGCCCTGGCATCCCCCTGTACTGGGGCATATGATCTTCACAAGACCAAGGGCTTCTCCTCCCATGATGGCCAACTAGGCCATCCTTTGCTACATATGCAACTAGAGACACAGCCCTGGAAGGGGGGGGGGTACTGGTTAGTTCATATTGTTGTTCCTCCTATAGGGTTGCAGACCCCTTTAGCTCCTTGGGTACTTTTGCCAGCTCCTTCATTAGGGGCCCTGTGTTCCATCCAATAGATCACTGTGAGCATTCACTCCTGTATTTGCCAGGCACTAAGAGATATTAAGGAAAAGTGATTGTTACTTCCTGTTAATTTTCTTGTTAGAGGTGGAGTTATGTTTGTGTGGGTTTGTTGAAAGATTACTTTCTTGCTTCTTCTAGGGTATAATTTCACTCCTTGTATTGGTGTTTTCAATCTATTATCCTTTGTAGTGCTGGATTTGTGGAAAGATATTATGTAAATTTGGTTTTGTCTGGTGTAATTCTGATAAGTCTGCCTTTATATGTTCCTTGACCTTTTCTACTTACTGCTTTTTTTTAAAAAAACAATTTTTTTCATTAGATATTTTCTTCATTTACATTACAAATGCTATCCTGAAAGCCCCCTCTACCCTCCCCCCAGCCCTGCTCCCCAACCCACCCACTCCTGCTTCCTGGCCCTAGCATTCCCCTGTACTGGGGCATATAATCGTTGCAAGACCAAGGACCTCTTCTCCCAGTGATGACCGACCGCATGTGTGATGATTCTGTCATGTCTCCTCTATTATGAGGACAGCAGAGTAGTTCCTGGAGGCCGAATGCTTTAGACAGCTCACCCCAGTAGCAATATTCTCATCTGCTCAGACTATTTCTCTGAGTTAGGATTTTGCTAAGGAACCCAGACTGACTGTGAACTCACTCTGTAAGCCTAGGAAGAACTCAACCTCATCCTTCCTCCCCAGGCTACTAAGTGTTAAAATTATGGGTGTGTACCACCATAATTGCTATGCTTAGTATATTGTATGTGTGCATGTATATGTGTACATATACGTGTATGTGTGTATACATGCATGTGTATATACATGTATGTATGTGTGTATGTGTGTATGTATGTATGTATGTGTGTTTGCATGCATGTGTGTGCATGTATGTATATGTTGGGGGAGCATATGTGGAGGCTAGAGGCCAACATCAGGTCTTTTCCTTTATTTTTCTCCACTCTGTCTGTCTATCAGTCTATCTATCTATCTTGAGATGATCTCTCAGTGAACTCAGAATCTACCAACTCAGCATGACTTGTTTTACAGCAAGCCCAAGGAATATGCCTGTCTTTGTTTCTCCAGTGCTGGGATTCTAGATATGTGCTGATGTCCCTGGATTTTTCTGAGGACACTGGGGATTTGAACCTGGGTTCTAATGATTGTGTAGTCAGCATGTTATTAACTGAGCCACTTTGTATCCCCTGTAGTCAGAGGACATCAAACTGATGGCACAGAGTGAGATGTGCCTTGCCTGTGGCCTCTTGTGGAAAGCCACTTGAGTAAATGTATTCTTCAGTAGTGATCAAACTTAGGGTGATCCCAATGCACTCCACACTCAGAGGAACAGGAGAAGGCCAAGAGCCTCCCAGATCCAAACATAGTGAAATCTGCCTCGTGGTTAGGGTGTGTCAGTGTGGATGTAGGGATGCTTCAGGGAATCAGTGCTGTGCAGCAGGTTGAAGAGAAGGGTATCAGAGAGCAGAACAAGAGAGTCACTACTGCAGATCCCTGTTTGCTATCTGAACACTACTGCAACAGACTGACTAGGTCAAAAAGAGCATCATCTTCTGGACTCTCCATTTTTACAAATGTCCTAATGTATGTGACACCTTCAGAGCATACCATGTCCCAGTGAAGGGAATCATAGCATCTAATTTAAAGACTGCCGGGCTGTTGACATCTTTCTACTTATACCAAGTCCTGAAATGAGTTATCTTTGGGCTATGACTCTGCTAATGTGGAGTAGAATGTTTGACTTCTTTAGGGTTAGGTTGGGACTTTTCACACTCCCAATAGGTCTCCTCTCCTCTCATTCTGCACTGTGCCTCATCTATCACAGAATACCATATTTGGAAGGAAACCTAAAAATTCCTAAATGTGTCAGGCACTATTTTAACGGGTAGAAGCCTTTATGAAAAACTGCAAATCTCATTTCCTTTCAAGGGCATCTCAGTGTGGGGATAGTTCTGCTTGTCTGTGTGCAGGGCCAAGGAAAGCCAGTGTAGTAAAAAGCAGCACACCCATGCCATCTTTCTGTCATCTGGGGAAGAACGTGACACGGCAAAGACACTCTGACATTTGACAGATACAAACATACTTGGACTTCATGGCTGTGGGCTCAACTCTCCACAGAAGCTCAGGCTCAGGGTGTCCTTGAGACTTTTCACTGTACAGTGTTACTGAGGTCTAAAGCAGTCCTGAATGAAAACTAACCTTATTACTGGGCCAATTATGAACTCAGGTTGAGCTGGTGGAACTTAGGTCAAGGAAGGTCTGCTACACCCTGGCACCTGGACTCACATCCGGTCACTGTCTTTTTGTTCATTTCACTATAGTGCTTAAAATGCTGTTTCATTATTTCAGGCTAGCCCTGTTCTTGTGGCCATGTTCCTCTGGGTCTTAGGACGACAGGTGATTCCTTCACACCTAGCTCTTTGTCAGCCTAGAATCTGTGCACCTTCCAGATCAGTGAATGACTTTTCCCTGTCATACCCACTGCTCACTCAGCTTTCACTTAATCTCATCTACTTATTCACTCATTAGTCTGGGCTTTTCCTTGTCCCTGCACCATGGCCAGATTCCTATTGCTCTCATTTCTTCTTGCCTCCCAAATATTTGAGACCACCCACTAATGCAGAACAGATATATCCCATTCTGGTACCACATAGAACTTCAACTTTGCCTCAGCCTTCCACAGAATTACTTGGCTACTCCATTTTTAATCTTATGTCCCACCCTAAATCGCTGAGATCCCACCATTAAATGGTGGATGTCAGTGATATTCTCATTATTTGAATAGTACTTTTCTTTTAAAAGAAAGGGTCAGAAAGAATACTATTGGCTTTCTTAGCTAGAGGGTCTCTGTAGTGACCATTCATCCCCACAGCTTCAGCAGAGGGCAAACATTACAAATAGTATGTAAATAAAGAACTTGGAATGTGCTTTATTAGTAAAAGAGATAGTGGACCACACTGAATTCATGAACCATATTTTGCCATGCTCCTAGGCCTGAGAGTGTTCTTTGTTTTGCTTCAGAATTTCTACAATCATGTGTTACTATCAGTCCATCTGCATGGTTGTCTGCTCCTTAGGCTTCTTTTTTGTTGTTGTTGGTGGTGGTTTTTTTGTTTGTTTTTTTGTTTTTGTTTTGTTTTGTTTTTCGAGACGGGGTTTCTCTGTATAGCCCTGGCTGTCCTGGAACTCACTCTGTAGACCAGGCTGGCCTCGAACTCAGATATCTGCCTGTCTCTGCCTCCTGAGTGCTGGGATTAAAGGCATACGCCACCATGCCCCGCTGCTCCTTAAGCTTCTTTTCCAAGATGATAGAGAACACACCTGCTTTGCAGCACCCATCAGGGACAATAAGCATCTAAATTCAACAGCAACTCAAGCCATGTCATTTCCCCAATCAGACCAAACCTTCAGTCCCACGAGTCTCTGTCTGTTGATTTTATGGGCAGTGTTCTTGTGGTATGTCCCCAATCCCTCTGTAAAATATTGCTTATTCTATGTAGCGTGTGTGTGTGTGTGTGTGTGTGTGTGTGTGTGTGTGTGTGAAAGAGAGAGAGAGAGGATAATGATGATGGTGATGATGGTGGCAATGATGATGACAGTGGTGGTGGTGATGATGATGATGGTGGTGATGATGATGGTGATGATATACATGCCTAAGCATGTGGAGGCAGAAGAAGATGTTGGGTGTCCTGCTCTATCGGGCTAACATTATTCCCTTTAGACAGAGTCTGTCAGTGAACTTGGAGCTAGGCTGACACACAGCAAGCCCCAGTGAACCTTGATGTCTTCCCTTCACAGTACTATGGTTATAGGCTCATAAATAGTTCTTCCCAGGCTTTTTCATGGGCACAGAAGATTCAAAGTCAGATCCCCACTCTTGCACAGAACGTGTTTTTGCTCACTGTGTCATCCCCTCTGTCCCTCTGTGTAGCATTTCATACAATACCTCATAAACTAGGAGAGTCCTATTTATCTTAGCTATATTAAAATTTTCTGTTGGGTGCAATGGAAAAATGTGTATATGAGGCCTGATGTTTGCTTACTCATGCAATGGGGATAGAACTCGGAAGGTTACTGTGAAAATATGTATAGTATGCCTAGCAGAGGGTTACACATAGAAGCCACTCAAGTTTGCTGAATCAATGAGTAATAGTTCTCACTAAGAAATACATATGATTTTGTGAAGCATTGTTTATAATAAGATACATTTGTTTTAAATTTCAAATCTTTCTCCCACTTCAATTTTTAAATATGGAAAAAATTAACACCATTGCTCATTAATGAGAAATCAAAATAGAGAATTTATCTGGTTTTATTTTTTACAACATTGAGAATAGAGTTCAGGGCTTTGTGTGTGCTGGCTAAACTCGTCACCCCTTAGCTATCCATTTAGCCCTGGAGAGCTCTTATTGTCCTTAGTACAAGGAACCATGAAGAGGGGACGCCCATGATAAGATTGTATTTTACCTGCTACATCAAGAATAGATATCTTGTATGGAAAGAGACTTCTGTTGCCTCTTCAACAATATTCAGATGGAAAACAAGTGCCTGTAGAGATATTCAATGTCATAGGTCATTAGAGAATTATAGGTTGTAAATACATGGAGATACCACTGTGAAGCTGTGTCACCAAGATGTTGCCATCAGGCACTGGTGAGAGTGTAGAGCCACAAGAACTGTCTGTTATGGCTGATGGGGATGGTCCTAGTGGGGACCTACAGTGTATGTATATCTATATCTATACACATATATGTATATGTATCTACACACACACACACACACACACACACACACACATCAGTGTAGCATCACACAGAACAGCTCACTGACCTAAAATTTTCTCATTGTTTTGCCTATTCCTGGCTCCATTACTCCAATCATTAGCCACCACGAATGTATTTTACTGTTTCCATAGCTTTAGCTTGTCTACAATGTCATATAGTTGGACTTACACACTATGCAGTATCTGAAGAATAGCTGTTTTGTTTTGTTTTGTTTGTTCAAGACAAGGATTTCCTATGTACTCCTGGCTGTCCTGTAATTTATTTGTAGATCAGGCTGGCCTAGAACTCAGAGACCTGTCTACCTCTGCCTCTGCCTCCCAAGTGCTGGGATTAAAGGAGTAGGGCATTATGCCTGGATTGCGAGTGGTTTCTTTTTGGTAGTAATATGTTCTTAGGTTGTGCATCTTGTTGTCTGGGTGTGCCATGGTTTATTTATTCACCTGAGGTTGTCAGCTTTAGCTATTATCTTGACATAGCCTAGATTCTAATAGAGTTTCATTTCAAGGACTGAACATATCAGATTATTCCATGGCCATGTCTGTAGGGAACCGTCTTGATTAATGGTTGTTGTGGGAGGCCCTAGCCAAATGTAGATAGCACCTTTCCTATGCATGTGGTCATGGATCATATGTAGGAGCTAGCTAAACATAAACCTTCAAGTAAGTCAGCATCCTTGACTTCTTGACATGGAAGCTTATGGACTACAAGTGATGTGCCTCTATACTGGGGCTGACCATAGAGGAGGCCATGCATGTGGATGGTAGTATAGGGGGACTCTATGTACTCTGTTCAGTCTTGCTCTGAATTTAAAAACTCCCGCAGGTTAAATAATTTTAAAATGCGATATAAATCATAGCTCACATTCCCCGTGATGAGCCCATTTTTCCCACCCAGCCCATCTCCCTGTTCTGAGTTTGTTTCTTCCATGTGACCCCATTCTCCCCACATTGCACCTGTTTTCTCCATGCTGAGCCCACTTTCTCCGTGCCAAACTAATTTCCTCAATGTGAGCCCATTTTTCTTATTTGGAGCCATTTCTGATTTTTCTTTTTTACTTCACTTAAATCCAAACCCTCAAGTACTCAGCATGTTCTTGCGTGTAATTAGTCTTCACTTGCTCCCCAACCTCATTCTTTGCAACAGTTGTTCAACCACCCTGGCTTTCTTGTCTGTGCCTTGGGACCTTTGCTGTTCTCTCTGCCTGTGAAGTGCTTCTCTTCCCGTCACTCCAGTCTATTGCCTGATAGAATTCCCTGTTTCCAGCACGGTCATCCTGGACCCTCGTCTTAAAATATCAACTCTACTTTGGATCTCTCCATTCTTCTTCTCTGCCTGACATTTCTCTGTAGCTCGAATAACTGCCTGCTTCTATTATACTTTGTTTTCTCTGACTGTTCCACATCTGACTCCTGCTTTTTCTTGAGCCTCTTTCTGTCACTAGACTTTGGCATCCTCACCTTTGAATGTACAACTCTCCCTGGTACACAGAAGCAACTCAAATATTTATTGATTGAGTTCATTGCAACCAATTTCTATATGTCAACCTGGCAATCACATTAAATTCATTGCTCGACTTCTTAACACTGTAAAGCAATCTCAGTAGGTGTGCCCCCGCCCTCTGACAGTTCACTCCAAAGGCTGAGTCACAGGTGACCAAGAGTGCAACATGTCTCATTTATTCCATATCAAACTCAAACAGTCATAATGTACAGAATATCACAGGCTTCCTCATGAAGACATACTTTTCAAGAGGATTAGCTTATAAGAGTGAGATAATCCTCCTGGGTTGGATAAATAGATCTTATAGAAATTCCTGGGGCACGTTCTACATAAGGCCTTTTACTCAAATTAAATTAGCAGCAAAATGAGCTTTTCTTAGAGTAAATTAAAGTTGGTTTTTCCTTAACAAGCTGTTTAAAAACTACCCCAATCTGATAGGCAGAGCCTTCCCACCAGGCACACAGACATCCCCAACCCTTCGCAGAGAATGGCAGGGCTCTACTCCAAGGAGAAGAGAGGGAGAGAGAGGATGTGGAGAGAGCAAAGAGAAAAGAGGGTGGGGGAGAAGGAAAGTATAGGAAAGGGAGAGGGAGAAAGATAAGAGGGACAGAGCAGGCGTGTCGCTCTAGAAAGGACACTGGCCATCTTTGCAAACAAATATAGATTTGTCAACATTTCCCTTTGACCAGAAAATTCCAATGACTCTGGGAGGCTTCAGGTTGGAGTTGGTAACTATGTCAACCTGAAACATGTATAAGGATCTTGAATGCATTGAAGAACCAGCTCATTAGCTGCCTTTCCACCCCAAGCAAACCAAAGCTGAGAGTTTGATTATGTCGCAGACTCAGAGGACTTGTCAGTGGCTGCCACCAGGGCAGTGACCTCACTGCAGACACACTCACAGAGTACACACAAAACTAAAGCTTGCTTCTCACCTACAAAAATGTTGGTCTGGATGATGTGCGGCTAAGCCCCCCTGACTCTCCCTTAGGTGCAGAACTGCGTCTGCTTCAGACTGAATCACACCACTGTGCAAATATTTTCCTTTCATATATCATCTGTAGCAAGTGTAATACTGAGATTTAAAGGTAAATAACTAGAGAAATTGCAGTTGTGTTATCAGACTGACAATCCTATCACTGAAAATCAAATTTTTCCATGTACAGTCAAAAGCAAATAGTGGTTTTAGTCACAACCCATTTTGTGGGCTCTTCAGACAGTATATAGACAAGGCTGTGATTTTAGTCAACAAATAATCAAATGAAAACATACTTCATAGGAGTTATTCTCAGCTAAAGGCTTGGGCTCTTTGTCTTAGAATCCTATATTTTATTCATCCCAGTCAGCGTCATAATTACACTAGAGGAAATTAACATTCTTGATATGATGGAAAAAAGGGAGGAGTGACCCAAGTGGGCATATTAAGGGACAATTAGCCTGAAAAGGAAGCTAGCTTCACTGGCCATGTCTTTGTAGACACTTCCACTGATGTGTTCAGAATTAAGGCAGCCTCTTTGGTGAAAGTGAAGGGGAGGTGTGGTTTAGAGGAGGCAAATTAGGATTAAAAGTTGCTTGTTCACTCACTCATCGATCAATCACTTGAAGATAACCTTGTGCCAAAGCTCTGAGCTAGTATTTATGCATAGTGAACTCATCATTTGCTTAGGTATCAGCTCATGGGAAGCAGTAGTATGAAGTGAGCACTGCTATATAGCATGTAGCAAAAGAACCCCTCCCTCACCCAGGAGAAATACTTAGGTGCCTGTAGAGCCTCCAGATTAATCCATGGCCATGCTAGAAATCCCTTCAGGGACTTGGATGCTGCTGCACTCTACAGCCACATGTAAGGACACATGGAGGGTGGAATGGGATAGGCATGAGGCGATTTAGGAACCTCTTGATAAAGTCAATGTTTTTCCTGTATGTGCCCAGATCAGAGCAATGGCCATGTTTGTAGGAATGTGATAGGCTGACTGGCTTACTCAGTTCTAGGCCAAGTACTTCCTTTTGAGCCAAGAATGGAGATGCTGGAGGCCCAAGAGTTGGGAGCAAGGGTGGGTTGAGTATAAGGGAAAGGAAAGTATGAACACCAGAAGAGTGACAGGAGGCAGGAGAGCAGGGAAAACAGATA
Organism: Mus minutoides; assembly: GCA_902729485.2. Lineage (NCBI taxonomy): Eukaryota > Metazoa > Chordata > Mammalia > Rodentia > Muridae > Mus > Mus minutoides. Next base: position 816,697 of record LR749509.1, read on the forward strand.
TTCACTGGGATAAGACAGTTGTTTAAGCTCATGAAGACAAGAACAACAGTGTTTGATCCATGGCCAGGTGCTCTACATCCATTTTTCCCTAAGTAGCAGGTTCTAGGTTCAGCCTCTCAAGCTAGCTAGTGATCCTTCTGCAAGAAGAGGGCCTTATGAGATAGCTCAGTGGATAAAGGTTCTTTGTGACTTGAGTTCAACCCCAAGAACCCACAGAAAGGTGAAAGGAGAAAATGAACTCCACAAAGTTGCCCCTGACCTCCACATAATTCTGTTGCATGTGTACCCCCCGCAGGTAACCAATAACCAATTAAATATGAAGCCATGAAAGTCACATGTGTTGAGTTTCTTCTGCTCTAGCAATTTCAGAAGTTTGTAAGGAGCAAGATATTTAATGTTCCCTTTGCCCCTTCTTATAGCCAAGTAGAGATGAATCCCACTTGTTTTTATTTAGCTCAAGCACGGACTCAGAAAGTAGACAGGTCTTTAGGCAGCGGGGTTTATAGAGCTTATGGCACTTCTAAGAGGATCAAAGGAAAGAGGGGAAAGGTATCCAGAGTTCTTCCTGTTGCATTCAATCCCATCTCTCCTATACCATTTCCTCCCTTTGGGCTTTTCAGACCATCTTGCCTTCTCCATCTTACCCTAGGCTATTCCATTTCCTCATCTCATCTCATCCTCTTCTAACCTAACCCAACTTCCTTTCCTCCTATCTCTCTCCCTTCCTCCCTCCTTTCTCAGATCCCCCCATCCTATTCTTTCTCTGTCTTTCCTGTCCACTCTTTCCACTCCAGTTCCAGCCCCTGAGTTATGGTGTCTGCTTGAACCCTGATTGAGTAGAAAGTGTACAGTGGTGAGGACATGGCTTCCACCATCCAGTAGAATGAAGTGTTGAGAATGAGAGGATTCTCCTCTGATTTTGTCTTTTCTTGAAGGAAAGAGTTCAGCCAAGAGACACAGTTTAGACAGAGGCTTGCTTAGGAAAGGATAGTATATTCCAGAGAGAGATTGAAATGGACTGACCCAAGCTGTGTGTGTGTGTGTGTGTGTGTGTGTGTGTGTGTGTGTGTGTGCATTCTACTTTTAGATGTTTTACAAGTTTGCTGGTCCTTTTCCTCTTGTGATATCCTTCTTCCCATTGGGGTACCATCTTCATTTTACCTTACTCTATAGTGCATGCTTAGGTCAAGATGTCCCTTTTTTTTTTTCTTCCTCTGCATATCAGGATGTTTGATGGCATATGTGGCCATTGAGAAATTTCTTGGTGTCTTAATTTCTGATGCAAAAGGAGACACTGCAATTTCAAGGATATTCATCCATAAAGGGATATCTTATCCACCGGAGGGCATAGCTACTAAGTTATAACCATAGCATCAATCTTACATCTCACTCTTTGCCCTCCTAGTCAGGATGTTTTTGACCATAAAACAGGTGAGTCTTCATGATGCCCTCTTCACACTTGCCCATGTCTACTTAAATACCAAATCTAACTGGGCCACATGAACCACAGATAGCAGCTTATGTGTCTTGGGACAAGATGGTCTGTCTCCTATGATAGATGTGGGAAAATGCTAGAAACTCGCTTTCCTAATCTCCATCGAAATGAGTTCAGGTCAGATTCACATAGACCCCAACAGTCAGATTCAATCACTCTAGACTTTTTCAACTTGTGAATTCTCTCTGAAAAGAGTAAATGGAAGCCCAATGTAGGTCCCCTCTGTGGTGGTCACAGCCATCCAATGGCAGAGTAGCAGCATCAAGCCTGTCTAATTCAGTTCTATGACACAAGGCCACTTTTCTTGTTAGCAATGATGTGTTTAATTGGTTTGGAAAACTTTCTTCAATCTTTTTTGTTAGGTGACAATCATCTTATTTTATTTCATTTTGCATTTATTTGTGAGGAACTGAGGGTTGGCCCCAGGACCTGAATTAATGCTAGGGAACTGCTCTACCACAGAGCCACAGCCCAGCCAATGACTTTTCTTTTTTAATTAGCAACTTTGTAGAGATATACTTGACCTAAAACACATTGTGTACATCTAAAGTATTCAGTGTGACAGCTGGACATGTAATCCATGTAATTGCTACAGTTAAGATAAGACAGACAAGGGAGCTTGGATTATTGTGCAGACATAGCCAAGTCCAAGAACCATACCCCATACAACCAGTTCCATAAATGGCACAGAAATAGCATCAAGAAACCCAGGTCACGAAGATATGATTCTCTTAAGAAGGTTGACCCCAAGTTCCTGAGGAACATGTGCTTTGCCAAGAAGCACAACAAGAAAGGCCTAAAGAAGATGCAGGCCAGCGATGCAAAGGCAGTGCGTGCAGAGCAGAGGCATGAGAAAAACAAATAGTTTCAAATACCCCATTTGAGGTATTCTATTGCAACACCCCAAGCCAACTAAGACCTCCAGTGTGTCTCAAAGCTCGCCCTAAGTGATATACCTCTTCCAACAAGGCATATATAACATGCAAAGATAGTCTCCCAGTCTATGATTGATATTTTTATTCTTTAGTAATTCTTTTGTTTCCTACCATCCTCCCTTCCTTCCTTTTTAAAGCAGGAAGATCTTCCTGATTCTACATCAAGTATGCAGTGTGTAGGTATGCACACTATACCTGTTTTTTATCCAACACTGGGGACCATCCTCAGGGTTCTAAACATGCAAGACAAGCACTTCACCAGCTGACCTACATCTACAGCCCAATAGTGCCCTCCTAAAGTGAACATTTTTGCTTTCAGTGAAGTTCATTTCTCCCCACTAGACATGCTATATCACATCTAAGATCTCAGCTGAATCGGAGGCCACAAGCATTTTGTTATTTCCTTTAGAGGTTTTCTAGTTGATTTCACATTTGCTCCTGTGATCAATTTTGAGTCAATGTTTGCAGATGATACAAGAAAAGAATCAAAGTTTGCATCAGATAGGGAGCATGGGTCATTTGTTCACTCTCCACCATAACATGTGTAAACAAAAACAACAGTAGTATGTCCCAGCTAGAATCTGAGTCCTCTTGCCTTCGCCTTCTATCTGCTCTTGATGGCTGGATCTTTCTCCTAGAGGCCTGCAATAATCACTCTTTTAACTAGTTTGTCTGATACATTTGAAATTGCTGGCTTGAGAAATTTGTGCTGGGATGGAGAGATAGATAGCTTAGTGGGTAAGGGTGCTTGCTGCCAAGTCTGGCAACCTCAGTTCAATCTTTGGGACTCACATGGTAGAAGGAGAGAGTTGATTCACACAAGTTGTCCTCTGACATCCATGTGTACATAAGCTAAATATATGACATTTAAAGTAGCACGTGTTTCTGCTACCAGGGGAAAGGGGCCCCAATCATACTCTCATACTGGACTATGCAAGGATATAACAGATAATAAAAGCAAAACAACAATTAAAGAAACAAATAATAATTAAAAGAAAATGTTAACTTACACAGTCTTATAATATACTTACAAAAAAACTAAAAAAGAAAAAATTTTTTTCTACATGTGCATGTGTGTGTGTACCTGAGTCTGTTTATGTGTACCAGGTATGCAGGAGCCTATGAAGAGCAGAAAAACCCCTGGAACTGGTGTTATAGAAGGTTGTCGGGCACCCACTGTGGGTTTTGGGGTCTGAACTATGGTCTTTTGTAGGAGGTAAGTGCTTTTAACTTCTGAGCCATATCACTAGCCCCCAGATATCTGTTTAAAGTTACATGTCTAGGCTTGGAGAGATTGCATAGTGGTTAGGTGCATGCTCCTCTCACAGAGGACCTCATTCTCAGTATTCACATGGAGTGACTCACAATTGTCTGAAACTCCAGATCAGGAGGATACACATATATGCGCGCGCGCGCGCGCGCACACACACACACACACACACACACACACACACACTCATATACACATGCACATGTTCATGCACACAAACACACACACATGCAATTAAAAATGAAAAGGATTGTGTCTAGAAATGATGACTTCTGAAAAACAGAAACACGTATTATAGACATTTGAATACCCCACTGAGAAGTGGATAAACAATGATCTTCAAAATTTAGATGTCACAAAGGCAGAAAACAGCCTTATAAAATAAACATCAAACATTCAGACTGGTCACAAAGGCTGTCCCTTTGTCCATAGCTCATGATCTTTTGCATCAACAGTACTGTTCAGACAAATAATAGCTCAGTGCTGAGCCTGTGGCTCTTCTGAAACCTGCCAGAGACTGGTTTGTCATTAGTAAATCAGTTCATTGTCTTGCTTTGATTTCTTAGCTTCAACTTAGAATGAGAGAGGAAAGAGAAAAGAGGTCTAATAGAGCAAATGTTACACTCTCAACATGGCTTTAATATTTACAATATTAGAAACAAAATAAATTTAGGTCAAAGAAACCGTTTTCCTCCTCTGCCTCCTTTATATGGAACAGCAGATTTCTATCCAGTATTTTGAAAACCAGAGCTGCCTAAATAAGATTTTAAAGTTATTTCTTGGTACTTGTTTAAGGAGTTTTGGATAGGGTCATATTTTGAACATATGTAGAGAGCAGCATTCCATAATTGATTTATTAACATATGAGGTCATGTTTATGATTTCTTTCTGAAATATTTAAAAGCAAAGTATAACTGCATAATCCTGTAAAATCTATTCATCACAAACCTGCTTCAAAAGTTCATAAAAAGCACAAAAAGAGCCAGCATATTGTATTTAGTTACGGTTGAAGTTTGTGCTCCGAAGGACAAATGAATACGATTTGTATTTGCTATGGGTCTGCCTGCGTTCTCTTCACAGCACAAGGCATCTCCAGAGAGTTTGCTAAATAAGTCCAAATGGCAGAGATTCAGAAATCTAGAAAAAAAATGCAAACATCACATTCTTCTCCCCATGGTGGACAAGACAGGAATGGTTAAGAAATCCTTTAGAAAATATTACGTTTTCAAGTGTTTTCAAAATGCCATGGAATTCCTGAAAGCTAAATCTCTCCCCATCCGTCCATCTCCAGCTTTCCTGTCAATGACTGTGATCTCTAAGAATGTGATGCGCAGACTTTGTTCTGCTAAGCCTTTCTAATTTAGGCTTCATGGATCCTTCAGACTCACTCATTTCTTGTCATCCCCTGTCGATCTCAACAGTTACCAGAGAAAGCTAAGATCCTATGCTGGCTCAAAGATAGGCTAAATTGACTCCCTTGAGGGGTAGTGTCTCCAGGAAGCTTTCATCTTGGAAAAATTACTTCCAAAATGCATATGTGTGTGTGTGTGTGTGTGTGTACATGTATGTAGGTGTGTATATACACACACATATTCACATGGAGGTAAGAGGGCAACATTGATTATTGCTCTTTAGGAGCCACTGTTCTGTGAGACAAGGTCTTCCTCACTGGGACCCAGAGGCAACTGACCCATTTAGTGTGGCTGGTTAGTGATCCCCAGGTATCCACCATCTGCCTCCCCAGCTCAGAGATTACAAGCACATACCTGGAAATAATGGATGCTTAGGGATCAAACTCTGCTCATATGATTGTGTATCTTTGTGGTAGAGCCATCTTTCCTATCTCTAAAATCCTCTTTAAAAAAGTTTTAGTATCCTTACATTTTATGTGTATGAGTGTGTGTGCGTGTGTGAGTTACAGGCAGTTGTGACTGCCTGATGTGGGTGTCACGAGCCACACTCCAGTCTCCTGGATGGGCAGCAAGCACTCTCAATGGCTGAGCCATGTCTCTAGCCCTCTCTGAATGAGGTAGCCTATGCTTCTTGTATGAAGTTTATTCTAAATAGTGCATCATGAACTTTCCTAGATTTTTTTCTGAGCTAATTCTTTCCTGGTATTTCTGGGAAATTGTAGAACAAAATGAAAAGAAGGAGAAGGAGAATGAGGAGGAGGAGAAGGAAGAGGAGGAGGAGAAGGAGAAGAAGAAGAGGGGAGGGAAGGAAGGAAGGATGAAGGGAGGGAGGGAAGGAAGGGAGGGAGGGAGGGAGGGAGGGAGGAAGGAAGGAAGGAAGGAAGGAAGGAAGGAAGGAAGGAAGGAAGGAAGGAAGGAAGGAAGGAAGGAGATTGTGAAGAAAGGGTTAAGTATCAAGAAACAAGACTGGCTAGTCAGAACTATGGGAGTCAAAATCCAAGGTTGGTACTTTTAGAGACTTTTCCAGAGCTATGGGCTTTGATAGGTTTGTTCTCATTTTGGCAGTTGGTTCTGACTACATACCAAATTTAATGGCCTGAATGGTGCTTCCAGCATGGAACCAGTTGAACTTAGCACTTGGCACCAATTACATCCATCATCAATTGTGTCTATACCAGGATGATATTCCTTTCTGTCTGTACAGATGAGAACCGTCAGCCTCTCCATCACTTTTCTGCAATTTTCTACAAAGTTGAAAGTTCTTCAAAAACAGTGAAAGTGGAGACTCCAAAACACCAGATACTCCCCATCATATTAATCTTGTCAACTTGGTTGAGCCTGGAGTCAAATAAGAGACACCGTTGGGAGGGTTTGGCCGGCCATTTCCTGGAAATATGAACTAAGCAGGGTGGGGAAGCTCTCACCAGTCTACATTGCCTTCTCACAAATGCTCAGACATGGAAAGGCCCGAGTGATGAGGGCTGCTCATTTTGTTTGCTCAACTTTGTGTCTAGCTGCTGAGTGCATGTATATTGCTATTGCAGCTCCTGTCATCAGACTACAGCTAGATTGACCTTCCAACATGACAGAAATACCAGGTATCTCTGTGAATCCTGCAGGCCTCCAGCACCAGCTCAGGACAACTGAAGCACCCAGGTTCAGGGAGTGAGCAGGTGCTGGCTTTTCGGCCTCTTTGGCATGCATGTGGCCATTATTGGACAACCTACTCCATAGCATGTAAACCATTCTAAGGAATACCCATTTATAGCATATAGTCTTCTATTGTTTCAGCTACTGATTGCCTCTGCCCAGGAGGATCTGTTTGAATCTAGTTTTACAATCTTACTTTGGTAACTTTTGACAGTAGCAAACCATCAGGCATTCAGGTTCAAACAATGCCCAGCCAAAGGAATGGTAACAATCCAGTTTGTTTTCAAGACTTCTTCAGTTTTCTTAGTCAGAAAGAAATTCAAGGAAGTTCAACATTTTAGCTAAGACTGTATCTCTTTGAGATGGTAGAATTGATTTCAAAGCAATTTCTAACCCCAGAGCACATTCTCTTCATCCCCCCTCTATGAAAACAGAGTTGGTGATATTTAGTTTCTTACACTTTCAGATGTTTGGTGTCATTATGAAGAGGAAAACAAATAAAATTCCAAAGGTTTTTAAAAGTGATAAATGCCTTCACTCAAATCCCTCACACTGAAGACTTCATCACACAAACAACAGCAAAGCTTCCCTTAGGTGAGGGCATTGTAGCTCCACATAAGCCAGTCATCTTTCTATGCTATTTTCTAGTTCTCAGTCTTTAGCAGAACAGAGTTTTATAGGGGTCAGAGAGGGCTAACATGGAATCATATTTTTATATTTTTTTGCCCTGATGTATAAATAATTTTTGTCTGGAGATGTGAAGTCAGATGCCCCATTCCAGGGGTGCTTTGGGAAGATTCTGATGGTGACAATCCAGTAGCAATGAGTTATAGGCACCCACATCTTGGTTTTTAAATACCAAGTCCTCTGGGAGGTAAACAAAGGCTTTAGAGATGCCTCCTGTGAGGGACAGAACAGAGAGCCCTGGAAGGGCTCAGAGATCAAGCAAACATGTCAACAAGATTCTGGAACTGGTTAAAGACATTCCCATGGCCAAATCTGAGACAACTTAAGCAACTGAAAGAATAATGGCAGCTGTGAGTCACAGCTCAGCGAATCCATGAGTCCGTGGTATTACAAACAACAGAAGGACACTGAAAGACCTGGAGGTGTCAGTGGCAAAAAGAGAAGGGAAAGATTATTCTCATTAAAAATGGCGACCAGTGAGTGCTGAAGGAAGAGTGGACTAGTGTGTGTGTGGGGGGGGGGTCCACAGCTTTCCTGTGTGGTTGAACAGTCCCTTTAACCACCAAAGTAAAGACAGAGTAGGTGTGAGTCTGTGTGTCTACATTTGGAGTGCTAGGATGATAGCTCAGTGCAAGAACACTTGATTAGTCTGGGTGAGACCCTGAGTTTGATTCTAGTGTCACAAGCACCAATTAAACAAACCATGTATCTACTAGGATTTTATACAAGCATTTCTAGGTTTTCCTGATAATAGAGACTTGGAAGCTCATTATGTACCTTAGCTGCACATATCTTTTGTGCCCGCCAGGCTCTGTGTCCAGTAGCATAAGTAGTTTAACTGTATTTAATTTTTTCTTATTCATTGAGAGTTTCATGCTTGAGTTTAACACATCTTGATTATGTCTTCATCTCTGACTCCTCAAGCCTTCCATCCTCCTCTCAAATTCATGTCCCTGTCTTGTCTTCTAGTCTTTTAGATATGCAACCTGCTGGATCCAGTTAATGTTGGACACATGCACATATGTACATGGGTGTGAGGCTGATCCCATGTCCACTCCCCAACAACTCTTGACGGCACTCTTTCACAATAGGCTTCTGGGGTGCCCCTGGCTCTTAGAGTCTTTCTAAGCCCCTCTTCTACCATGATCCCTGAGCACGAGGGAAGCGGTTTTCCTGTTGATGTCTCATTTGGGGATGGACACTCCATAGACCCCCATTCTTTGCCCTTTGATCTGTTGTGGATCTCAATGTTTTTCAGAAAGAAGCTTTTCCAGCTAGGGCTGAGAACTGCAGGAATGTTCTCAGTGTGAGGGTGTCAGGATAACTACTTAGAAGGCAGAAGGATGATGTATCAATTTATCAAAATGGTAGTTTAATTATGCATCTACTGTTGCAATTTTGAAATATATTTCATGTTGAAATGAATTATTCATATCTGCCTGTGCATACTTTGTTTCTTTCCTCTGGATAAATATTGAGAAACAGGATGCCTAACTCAAAAGACAGTTTTAGTATCCATTTTCCAGTTTTTGTGCAGATTTCCCAGAAATGACTGATACCTCCCTCTGCAGCAAGTGCTTATGACTTGTGATTTATTTTTATTTTATTTTTTTAAGATTTATTTTATTTTATTATATACACTGTAGCTGTCCTCAGACACTCCAGAAGAAGGAGCCAGATCTCGTTACGGATGGTTGTGAGCCACCATGTGGTTGCTGGGATTTGAACTTATCACCTTCGGAAGAGCAGTCGGGTGCTCTTACCCGCTGAGCCATCTCACCAGCCCCCGACTTGTGATTTATTTATAGTAGCCATCATGTTAATTGCTATCCATTGGGCACCTGCACCTTGCCCCACTGTACATAAAGGAGTCTTCCCATGGTCCCTTCAGCAACTTTTCAATGCTGCCAATATTTTTCCATACAAACAAGGCACCCGAGGGTCCAAGGGGCCCAGTCATTCAGAATTTCAATAGGGAACAAAGTGTGCTGGAATGTGAAGTCATTTCCTCCCGTCTCTGGAGCCTATTCTCTTTTTACTTGGCTGAGCAACCTCCCACATGGTGCTGGAAGCAGGGTCTCATTTCCTGTGACTTGGTGTCTCTTCATGTTTAATTTTCACAAATGACAACTCACCCTTTACTCAGGGGAAGGGAGTGACCTGCTCTCTCATCCTGCCTGGATCCTATTTCCCATAAACTTGGCTGAGTCCAACTCTGCCTCCCTACTCCAACAGTGCATATGCAAACACACATGTGTACTTTCACTCCATGGGAGGACATACATGTGCACCCACACATCTTATACTTCTGAGTCTAATCCAAAACCACATGTTTCTGTCTTTTCCATACCATTATCTTAGGAAAGGCACCAGTTCTTCAGCAACCTTACTGTTTAGTTATCTACTTAGCCTGGTAATGTAATATCTTGATACCAATATATCAACATGACTATCAACAACCTTGCATCCTGTTGAATTCCCTGCTGCTATTTTTTGTTCTTAGCCTTTCTACAACTGAGGGTATATACTCAAAACTTATGTTCTTTACTTCTGCATGATACATTATCAATTTTGTACACAGTTTTGTCACTTAGTTTCCATATAAATTTAGATTTAGTATCGTCTTTATTTTTTCTTACTTAACTTTATGTTTAAGCACATAAGGCATAAACATTATTCAAAATTTAAAACAATGACGAATAAAAATCTTATTTCTTTTTCCCTTCTAGTTTTTGTCACTTGGTTCTCATAAATAGGCACTTTTGTTCAGTGTTGCCTTTTCATTTGGGGGTTGGAGGAAATTTTATTTCTCCTTCTGTCTTGCCTATGACACTTTACACATGTGCTTCATTACATATAGTTTTGCTTTCTCAGTTTGTACTCTTCCCCTACAGCATACACCCCAACTTTATCATCCATCAGTTTGTGTAAAAAGCCTCATCCTTTAATCTTTCCGACTCTGTACTGTTGTCCTGAGTTGTTGCATGAGTATTTTTTCAGTCATTTCTTATGAATATTAAGGTTAATTTCAATGATTTGTAAAATCATGGGATGCATTTCAGCATGTTTCTGTTTCATGAGGTATATTTTCAGAGTAAATGGCTGTAAGTTGGGATTCTGAGCCAGCAGGCAAGCACATTCTGTAATGGACATTGCCAATATGAGATATATGAGGGGTTCATTTTCTTGAAGTCTCAAGGGCATGACCAAATTTTTTTTATAGCCTACTTATCAGATTCATTATAAACCACATCTTTAGGCAGCTTTAATTTGCATCCCTCTTATAATAATGGAAGTGAAACAGCTTTTGTATGTATGTATGTATGTATGTATGTATGTATGTATGTATGTATGACCTAATGTCTTACTTTGTATTGCTACCTGGACTACTGTGTAGACAAGCCTGTCCTTGAACTTGCATAAAACCTCCTGTTTCTGCTTCCTCGGTGCTGGGATTACAAGTGTGAGCCTCATTTATAATTTATAATGGTCATTTGTATGTGCTTATTTGAGTCATATATATACATATATGTATAATTTTGGGTGGGAATTCTCTGATTCTCTCTTCTTCCTGTTTTTCTGAGTTCCTTTCTTCCATAATTTGTAAAAAGAGTTAGAAACCATTGACTCCTTGTGATTTAAGGTAAAGCTTTTATATTTGAGGCTAAAATTTTCATGATTTACATCCTTTTCCACAACTATTTTTTATTTTTGGTTATAGAGTCACATGTATTATCCTAGGATGACCTCAAACTCTTGATCCTCCTGCCTCTGAACTCAAAGTTCTGGGGCTACAGGCTTGTGGCATCTCACCCCACCATTTCCACAACTTTCTAGTTGAATGTTTCACCTCTTCTTCATTTTCACAGTTGGAAAAGTTTCTACATATCTATGTTACATAAGAAACTCACACATAGTTTCCTCCTCTTCCAGTTATGTGTTTTTTCTTACATATTACATTTGAAGCTCTCTTATTTGAAGTTTATTTTGTGCATTGTGTGAGGACAAAAAAGATTGCAAATTAACTTTAAGACTATTAGTTGCTTGGCTTGTGGTTTCTTTTTGAAAATTTCTAGAACATGTGACTTCTAAAATACAAGTACTATTAGCCACACTGTCTGGCAACATTGTCTGAGACCCTTAGTCTGGGTGTCTTGCTACTAAACTGGCCCATACAGCACAGCAATGTTTGGAATCATTAGTCTGCATCAGTCTTGAAAGGAAGGTGCGAGTCTGGGCTACTTGAATCACATGTGCACAGGGATTTCTTCAAGAGTTGCTGCTAGGGCTGGATTGAAGTTCAGTTGGCAGAATGTTTGCTTAGGATGCATAAGCTATGCTTATGGATTCTAAGCATATGGATTCCATAGCATAAGGCGGCATAGTAGCAAGCACCTGTAACTCCAGGCTTTGGGAGTTGGTAGCAAGAGGATTAGGAGCTCAAGGCTATCCTTGGCTATATAAGTTTGAAGTCAGTAGAGGCTCATGAGAATCTACCTAAAAACAAAAATAAATAGAGAAAGAAAGAAAAAAAAGCAAGAAAGCAAGAAAAGCAGGAAAGCAGAAAAGAAGGAAAGAAAGAGAGAGAAAGAAAGAGAGAAAGGAAGAGAAATAGAGAAAGAAAGAAAGAAAGAAAGAAAGAAAGAAAGAAAGAAAGAAAGACAGACAGACAGACAAGTAATTTCTTTTGGAAAGAATGGGCGGGAGATCCAGCTAGCAGGGATGAATAGTAGAAATACTCTCTAGCAAGCAAATGAAACAGGTAACAGAAGGTCAGTGATGAGGGAAGAGTAGGTGACCAGGGGCGCCTCTGAGGACAGCTGTTCTCTCAATCAAAGGCCAGAGTGAAAGAGCTTCATGGCTACAAAAAGAAGCTCCCATAAAGGACCAGAATGCTAAAGATTAGAGTTGGGCTGGAAGCATTAGTAGAGGTATGCCAGGGCAGGAATCAGGAGTGGGTGGGTTGGGGAGCAGGGGTAGGGTATAGGGGATTTTCAGAGAGGAAACTAGGAAAGGGTATAGTATTTGAAATGTAAATGAAGAAGATATCTAATAAAACATATTTTAAAGATAAAAAAAAGCCACCTTAGAGAAGGTAGAGCTGGTGGCCATAGTTTGTTGCTGCCTGCCAGGAGAACTCATATTCACACACATTCTATAGTCTGCACCAAGTGCTTTGGATTTAGCCCAGCATGGAATGTGAGCTGTGTTCTTCAAATTCAGAGGTGGAAGAAGAAACTCAGCCATCTCAGACAGTTTTATGGATAAGCCCCAAGAGCATTAAAAAATGTATTGCATAGAAACAAACACAACTTATAAGGATTTAGAGAGATTTCTGACATAGACCATAAAATCTGGCTCAGGGAAACATCCATGAGTTAAGAGCACTTCTTGATGTAAGAAATGACTAATTCCACTGAGTTACCACTGCACTTGAGAGCAGAGGAAGTTAGTGCTTGGCTTTTTAATGTCACTATTACCATGTACATACTTCCCCTTCCCTGGTTGTGGAAGATTCTTCTAACCCCAGGTTACAGAGACAGCTCAGAGAATTTGCTCGGGCTGCATATTCAGAAGCCAGACCCCAAACTGACCACCTGAAAGAAAACCAATGCAGTGTCTTACACCTTAGAATTCTTTGTTCTGGCCATCAAAGCCAAAATTTTGTGGAAATAGGCAAAATCCCATTCTGACTATACAGAAATATCCCTGGGATTCACTGGCCAACTAGTCTAGTTAATGAGTGAACTTCTGGATCAGAGAGAGACACTGCCTCAAAAAATAAGGTGGAGGGAAAACAAAGAGGACATGTGAATCAACCTTTGGCACATGCCCATATCCACCCACATGTGCACACACACTTGAACACACATTCATAAACCACACACATATATCCATTTTAGCATAATAAATGAATAAATGCCTTTCAATTAGATAATAATTAAAGTACTATTAAATTTTTTAAACCTTGACAGTGCAATTGTAGGAATACATAAAATGAGTTATGAAACAAGAACCTATAAACTTCTTTAGCAGGAAAAACATTTAAAAATCTATACAGAACCAAAATACATACATAGACACATACATACACATGATGAGTGCATATGTTTAATGTGTGTGTACATTCACACATATATTACTTTTAAATAGTTATCTCTTTAGATTGCTAAGTAGGAAAATTATTTTAAAGTTATAGAGATGAGTTTGTACTCTTGTACTGATAGCCATGTAAGATGTGGAGACAGATCAATGCAGTGTCTCTTCCCCACAGATATTCATTACAAATATAGCTAACATTGACGTCTGCTGGGGTAAAATTTCATGTTGGTCTTCTTAATAAACACAAGAAAAATCAATCTTTCTATGGGATTCCAAACTGACAGCCATGAGACATGCATCTCTTTCTCATCAGCATGCAAACTCTTTCAATCCGTTTTCAGCAGACAGCTCAATTCTGAATGGCTGCTCTTTGGTCTGTCAAAGGCATGCCTGGGACTCACATGACTGATGGAGGTGCCCAGGGGATGTTCCAGTAGGTCCTTTATGCTCTATCCTGATGACAAGGTGGAGTATCAGTCAGAAATGCAGAATGCCTCTGAGAAGCGGTCTTCCTTATCAGCAATGTGTTTGCTTTCCCTGCTGCATTAGAAACCTCACTTTAAATGCCATGTCTAGATCTTGAATTGAATATCTCATTGGCAAAATTTATCACCCCATCAATGTTAAGATTTTAGTACTGGGAAGTTTGTCCTTCCTGACGAAATGCACACTGCTATTAGCCAGGCCCCGAGAAGTACATGTCTTGCTGCTTTTTTTTTTTTTTTTAACTTTTCTCCTTAGCTACCAGGAAGCTCAGAATTGGGTTTACTGTTCAAAGAAGGCATCTCAGTAATGTTTCTGGCATCACTGTTTTATGTCTTATATAATTAATGACCTTGCCTAATTTAAGCTTATTGTGACTGGAGATTGTTATAATTTTAAAACACTGAAGTACAGCTCTTGCCTACCATGTGAAAGCTGTGGATTCAGACCTCAGCACCATAAAACAAAACATGAAGCAAACATTGAGATGAAAAAGATATCATAGACATTCTCAAATTGGTCCTTGAGCTTGGTAGTCCCAGAAACTAGATAGCTTCTAGAACATTCCACCAGATGAGATTACAACTCTCCCCTTGTCTCCTCTATCCTCTCCCCGCTTGAATTGAATCTAGGTCCTCAGGCTTTCTTAAGGGTCCTACTTTGGTTTTCGGTTGTGGGATAAACACCACAAACAAAATCAACTTGTGGAGGAAAGGGTTTATTTCAGCTTACAGTTTATAGTCCATCATTGAGGAAAGCCAAGGCAAGCACTCACAGCAGGAACTTGGAGCTGAAACTCTGGAAGATTTCTACTCACTGGCTGTTCTTTCTGGTTTTCTCGGTTACCCTTCTGTGTACCAGGCCCACCTGCCTAGGAATAGCACTGCTGTGCCCTCCTATACCAATCGACAATTAAGAAAAATTTTCACAGACATGGTCACAGACCAATGTGATCTGGGTAGTTCTTCAGTTCAGTGTTCTTCACAGGTGACTCCAGGCTTGTGTCAAGTTGACAACTAAAACTAAAGATGACACCAGGCAAATGCTATAGTTTGAGACAGGGTCTCACTAAGTTGCCCGTTGCCTGTTGCCCGTTGCCCGTTGCCCGGGTTATCCTTGAACTCCCTCTGTACTGGAGACTGCCCTTGAACTCTCAATCCTTTAGCCTCAGAGTCCTGAGTAGCTAGGATTACCAGCCTTTCTTGAGTGTCTTAAAACTGATCTCAAATACACTGAACTTGTAAACAACAATAGAATAATGATTCCGATGCTCAGACAATTACAGCTGCCATGTTTTGACAGCCATTTCTGTAAGATTTACTTCAAGTAGCCAAATAGGCCAGTTGCAGAGTGAGAAGCTCTTAATCAGTCTTGTCAAGGTTGCCCCAAGTTCACCAACTCACAAGAGACCAACACTGAGTACTAGGAGATATGGTAACTATCCCTTACTTAATGAACTTCTACAAGCAGTCAAAATCATTTTGCAATATTGCTTTCCCTAGGGAAATGTGAAAAAGTCTATTCAGCAACATAACAAAGAAATGATGCACTCAAGTGTGGCTTGGTGACTGAAACGTTTATTTTACTTAGAGGAACATTGCTGAGAGGTTGCTTGCTGAACCGTGGTTGACTCAAAGGCAGTGGCCTCACGGAGTATCCCATCTCAGTCGGCGAGGACACTTGAAGCTGCCTCTCTAGAGCTGACTCTTTGTACAGCTTGCCAATCAACCTAGTCTCTCAGAAACTGACACTTCTCTTATACCCTTGGGGGAGGGGCCTTGGGAATCCTGTAAGTTTAAAACTTCCTGGGCCTTGTGAGTTGTGTGTGGGCTTTAAAGGAAGGAATGTTTCAGTGTGGAAGACATAGATACACAAAGACCAGCAGTGTAGCAAGAAGGCTAAGAGCAAAGGTGAACCTGATCTGAGTTAAGGATCTTCTGCTACTGATCTGACCTGGGAGACTAGGTACTGACTTCTGACCTGGGAGACTGGGCACTGACTTCTGACCTGGGAGACTGGGCACTGACTTCACTTGTTGTGCCTGCTTCCTTTCTTTTCTCTGAGTGGACTTCACCCTATGGCTCCTCTAAAAATTTTAGAGGAGGTGCATGCATGTCTCATCAGCCCAGGGCTGAGAACAGAATGGCTGAGTGATTCAGCAGGACTGCTGCTGAGAGGGTCTGAAGACAGTAATAGGGTCTTTCAGGAGCCACATCCAAAAATTACAATTAGAAAGGTAACTATTGATCAAAGGTATTTCAAACCATAGGAAATGACATCTCAGTGTATCTTAATGTGAGGAATCTCCCATTCGCTGGGTTCTAGTCCACAGACAAGGCCTGAGGAGAAGTGCTCTGTGGCAAGAAGAATCCACTTACTTTTCTTACCTCAGCCGCAGGTTAAGGTGTCAATGCCTTAGTGAGACCCAATGTTCTTTCATAGCACAAACTTCCTGTTGGCTGAAGCAGAGGTTCAGCATAAATCTCATATACCACCCTCCTAGTCATGTTTGTAGTAAGACTGTAGAGATTGTTGTTGTTGTTTTTGTTTGTTTGGTTGGTTGGTTGATTTTTCAAGACAGGGTTTCTCTGTGTAGCCCTGGATGTCCTGGAACTCACTCTGTAGACCAGGCTGGCCTCGAACTTAGAAATTTGCCTGCCTCTGCCTCCCAAGTGCTGGGATTAAAGGCGTGTGCCACCACTGCCCGGCGAGAAGATTGTTTTAAAAGGGAGTGCATAAAAGCATTTCAGTTTTGTGCATTTTATGTCAACAGCCATTCCCCCTAGCTTTTATACCACTGTGTTTCTGCGTGCTGTCCTATGTGTGTCCCTGTGTCTTACTGTAAGTTGCATCATATTATGTTTTATGAATATGGGAATGCTAGAGTGACTGTTTACAGTTGGCAATGAACTGGTGTTGAATTACCTAAACTGTCAAAGCAAACTGTTAGTACTGTCTGTTTCAAGGTCCTGAACTGGCTCACTATTGGAAGAAATTTTACAATCACTGCTGTTTGAAAAAAATCTTTCAAATGCACTTAAATGAGTTATGTACTGAGAAAGAGGAAAACAACGATTTTGTTAATTTAAAAAGCTATACAACTTGTGGCTGAAGAGTGCTTCCCATGTACCCATAAGCACTGGATTTTGTACCTGATGCTCACATAAAACCAAAGCACTGTGGTACACACCTGTCATCTCAGCATAGGGGAAGGGGAGACAGAGGTTCCCCAGGGTTCAAGGTTCAAAGACTTTAACTCAAAGGATAAGGTGGAGAAGGGACTGAGGAATATATCCAATGCCAGTACATGCTGTGCAGTGACACGCATGAACATGTGCAGACAAATACACACATGTGTACCTCTACAGGCAAGAATAAGAAATGGCACACACCTGCTTGATAGTGAGAGATAGAAGAAGAAAAAAAGCTGGTTTAAAAATAACAGCAGCGACCGCATCAGCCAGCAATAGCGCGTGACTTCTTTGCAAATCCAAGAGCAAGAATCAGACTTCAGGAAAACAGTGAAGTGTGCTATGGTACAGAAATAAGTCATAGACTTTCTTCTTTCAGTGAAATACTAGGCAAATAGAGTATTTATATGCTTCCTTTCACTAAAATGCTATTGAAAATGAATATGAATCTAGTGGGAATTTAAGCATTGCATATTGTCTAGCTGACGGAGTCATTTGTAAAAGCTGGGATATTTTATACCCCATTGGGGCTTCATTAGGAATTGTAAAAAGCACTGGCAGCTGCAGTAGAAATACTGCGCTCTTCCTCCCCACCATGACTTTTCCTTGCCTTTTTATGAGGGCCTTTAAAACTCATTTAAGTCACACCAATGTTAATCATAAAGATGGATACCAACTACCCTGGAAGGACTGGATCCCTTGCACCTTTCTGCTCCCCCATCTAATTTTTTTTTTTTTTGGATAATCATAGACTGTTAGTTATAGATTTCTTCTCTCGAAAGGCCATGGAAAGAGACTCTTCAATTGGGGGAGGGCACTAAGGGGACTGAAAACCTTAACACATCTGCACTCAGAGAATTTCAGCTGACTTAGACCAAAAAATATAAAAAAAGAACGAATGAAATGCTGACAAATGGTATCTCTGCACGGGAGATATTAACACTCCGACCATGGGGTGCAAACCTGAACAGATGGCACCCCGGAGTAGAAGGCTCACGTCGACTGTTGCCGCTTGTGGGTTTTTTGTAAATGTTTATTTTAAATTTGGTGCTAAGAACAGGGGGAAAAAAAGAAAAGAAAATAGAAAGTGTGATAATGGCACCACCCAGGGACTCGCTTGCTTTAGCTTCTTTTTAAGAACACCATCAAGGCATTTCTAATCCAGACTGGCTTCTCAACCCTTCCTGTTCTAAAGTTCTCCAGGGAACCAAGGATGGAGATATATGTAGCAGCCAGTGTGTCAGGTCACATGATAACTAAGGTCTGTGTCAAGGTGTGACCTTTGACCATCAGAGTGGAAACTTCAGGTTGGTCTCTCTGGGGCTTAAGTCCTGTGGATATCATCCCAGCACGTTATGGAACAGCACTTAAGACTCAGGGAGAGACAGAAATCTTAGTGTGTCATTATGACTATTTATTTATGAAGGACTGCAGGTTGGCAATGGCATGCCTTAATTACCAACAAGCACTGTTAATAGTTTAGCTATTAATTTGTGAGCTGTGTCACTGTCAGATAATATTTGTGGCCACTTAGGATGTACACATTGCACCCATCTGGTGACGCCACATAATATGTTTTTTGGTTGTATTGCTCCCAAAACAAGTATTTTGGGAGCTGGATTTTTATCTTGACATATGCACATATCTGAGCTTCTCAAGAAAACCTTACAGGTTCTTTGTGTGTGGACTGTCTTATGTTTTCTACACCCCCCGGTTTTACTAAATGGCAAATTAAATGTGTGTCAACTGGACTTTCCAACCAAGAAAAAAAAGCAAGTGCAGAAAGATCATAAGGTGATAATATGTAATAAAAAACTGAGAGGAAGGCTTGGAATATGACTATTGGTAAATGTGAGTTTAGATCCCTCAAAGTAGGGGGGGAAAGCTGGAGTGGTAGCATATACTATAATCCTAATACCAGAGAGGCAGAGATAGGAGGATCCCTGCCCACTGCTAGTCAGCTAGTCTAGAAAAATTTGGGAGCTCCAGGTTCAGAGAGAGACCCTGTCCCAAAAAATAAGATGAAGAGATATTGAGGAAGACATCTGACAGGGAATTCTGATCTTTCTACATATGTATACACATGTACACATATATATGTGCATACATATTTACACATATGAATACTTATATGCCCCCACACACCACGAAGAACAAATGTTCAGGAAATAAAATGCTTAATAAATCATCTTATATAATATTAAATAAATGACCTCAACTAGTGGTCAACAAGTTCTGAGTGTCTCTGACACACACTGAGTGCTAGTCACCACCAGGCTCCTCCTGTCTGTAGACTATGGCATTGAACTGCATTGCTAACCTTCACTCTTCTCTGTGTTGAACACAGGAAATTATTGCACAGCGCAATCCACCCTCAGGTGCAAGGCACTGGGACGAATGGACATTGTTTCTTCTAAACTGAAACTGTATTGGGCAATTCAGCATCTTTGGGAGGCCCAAACAATGTGCCAAGAGGTCAAGAAGCCACAAACAAGACTCAAGTGATGATACAGAGCCCAGCTGCTAGATAGTACTATGGCTGTCACAAAGGCAGACACCACCACTGAACTGAACTGAGGTACCTCTGGAACCCTGCCATGGCCACCTCTGGGAATAAGATGTGTCTGCTACTGATGCAAGTCTTTCCTGTGACATATTTTGATGGAGAATGAACCATATGTTCTGCTCGAAGTACGGGGGAAGCTGCAATCAGGGATTTGGTGTAGAAGAATACTTGAGTTGTATCTGTCTAAATAGATGATGTCTTCCAAGGACATGAAGGGATTGTAATACTGCCCAGCTAGAAGTGATGATGAATGCCCAACTGCTCACACTTCATTAAGTCCAGGCTCTCTTGGGACCTGATGTCCTCTAGCTTCCTTGCAGTTCACCCTTTAAGCCACCACTTATATTTGGAAGAACCAACCTACCTTGTGGCATCGTCATTGTCCCATGCATACCTTGAGGAGAACATTCATGTCTTCCTGCTGCCATAGTTTTGATGCCTAGACAAGTGTCTCTCCTACTCTATTGAGTGACAAGAATTCTTCTCCTTAGATGTTGGTGTCTGAATAGGTTAGAAAGGGTAGATGGAGCAATGAGGGAAGTCCACCTGCTTAAACTTTGTGACCACAGGCTTAGGGCATCTCCAAGCCCTAGAAACAATGACAAGCAAGTTTGTTCATGGACATCTGGGAATGACGTCAGGGACAATACTTCTAATGTACACCCACTATTAATCTTCTTAGAGGACTCAAAAGCCCTGGAGAAATTCTCTCAGGGAGATGGCATGCTTAAAGGGGTTATGCCTGCCAGTACTTTGAAGAATGCCTCAAAATCCCACTGGAGGCTCTTTCTCTGGAAGAGATTTTAGTATTCATTTCCATCTTCATCTGTGTCTTCAGAAGATAAAAAATTTTTACTGCACTTGTGCTTTTAGCAAATGTAACACATGGAGCCAGTGGAAGGAACATAAGCCTTGAAACAAATTCTGTAGTCAACTTTGACTATGAGTTGTGCATCTTGGATGATTAGCTAGTCTCTTTAAACGTGGCCTTCTCATGGATAGAGTTCATCTTCTACTTCTGAGAGAGAACCATAGAGTGCACCTCCTATTTTTGAGACAGAGAACAATGCACCAACTGATGGTGTAAGTGGCTGTGTAAGAAAAGGAAGCAAGAACTGAGATAAAACTGCCATCTTTGTCTTGTTGAGAGATGCTGAGTTCTAATACAGGAATAAGACCTTCATCAGGTGCCAGGCAGATGATGCTACCATGCTTCTGGGCTTCCCCGTCTCCAGTACCGAGAGCCAAGTAAACATCTATTCTCTCAATGCTCTAGTCACAGCAAAATAAAAAAAAGAGAGATAGTTCTGGGGTCCACCAGGGTTTGCTGTGAAGGAAGACACCCTATGGTTTTAATGGTACCTATCAGAAGATCCAGTAATATCTATTTTTTCCTTCTTAATAGACCATGGTGTCCAAGAAAAGAGCACTTAGTGTGGCCAAGTTGTCCTCTTGGCTGGGGAAGATCTTCCAAGTGCAGAAAGAATCTACATTCATCACTAGGGACACACCCCTCATCTGGATCCTGTCTGCAGAACCAACATCTCCCAACTCTGGTTGTAATCTAGAAGGAAAGCATTGTTTTGTACATAAGCAATTGCAACAACCTTTGACAATAACTCTTCACATTTGTTTTTGAGAAATGAATACAGAACACATTACATTAACTGAAGAGATTAGGTTTTGAATTATTTAATTTGCTCTTAAAGAAATTCCTAGCAGCAATCCCAAACATTCTGTAATGCACTTTCAATATAAATGGGATGATATGTCAAAAACTTTCAGAGATGGTGTTTCATTTTCAAAGACAAGTCTACATTTCAAAACATCTTTAAAGAGTTATATTGTGGTTTAGATAATTGGAGAATCTTTAGCGTTGGAAGGGCCCCTTGTGCCCTGGTAATTTCCAAGTCCATGGTGATTCTCAGCCTCTATCTCTGTGTACCTTCTAGGATGCTCAAGTCTCTTTTCCACACCTAGTTGTTGCTAGAGTGATCAGTAAACCAGCTGTATCATCACCATTTGAAATTTTTAGAGATGGGAAATTTCAGGACCCAATTCAGGCCTAGTAGTGGAGAATCTGTGCACCTTCAAGTAATACGTACATATGCTGGGGTGCAAGAACTATCTGCCTGCAGCCTCCATCAGACAGGTTCACTGTTGGAAGAGCTCTAGCCTAAGCTCGCCTTCAGCCACCTTAGGCTAAATGGCAGCATGTGATAACCCCCTCTTTCCTCACATTCAGTGTGGTCACCAAGGTTCTTCTTAACTATATTCAGGCTGGATTGCCTGCCTTTTCCACTGAAGTTACAAATGTCATTTGATGCTAATTTGGAGACACTGTCTGGGTAGTGTTAAGTTTCTTGTCCTAACTTCTGTTCTTGGGAACAAGTAGCATTTCCTACGCTGGGATGAGTAACTCCCTTGCTTTGTCCAGGAACATCCCAACAAGGTCACTTCAAGTTTCATACTCTCATTCCAGAAACCTTTTGGGACTCTGTCATGTCTTCATCTTTTCTTTCTCTGGCTAAATATACATGTTTTCTTCAATTCACTAGCCATTACTTACACTTTCAGGGAGACCTCTAGGTCTGGTGTCATGCAACATGGCATCTCTCAACTGGAGTAAGAAAGGCACAGTCACCAAATCACAGCACAAAACTATGTGGCAGTTACAGAGTGCTTTTTGTTGCTTGTTGTCTTTAAAATGTTAATTAAGAGATTTGGAAGGGACAGTAACTGACATCTTCTATGTATTGTTTCATAAATTTGGGCGCTAGACCCTCTGCTTATCTAGTACTTTTTTGTTTTTGTTTTTGTTTTTGCTTTTGTTTTGTTTTGTTTTGGTTTTTTTTTTTTTTTTTTTTTTTTTTTTTTTTGAGGCAGAGTTTCACTATGTAGCCCTGGCTGTCCTGGAACTCTCTCTGTAGACTAGGCTCACCTCGAACTTATAGGGCTCTGCCTGCCTCTGCCTTAAGTGCTGGGATTAAAGGCATGTACCACCATGTCGGGCCTCCAATTTAGTTTTAAAGTACTAAATGTTGTAGGATTACTCTTTGAAACTAGAAATAGTCACCTTCAGGATTTTTAGCTGTAATTATTCTGATCTAAAATAATTTTCACAAGATAATCCTAATAAAGAAGAAAACTCTACATGAGTAAATGGGCTCACTATGGTGATATTTATCACTAGAAAGAACATTTGGAATAATGTTAGTTATGAATATAAACCATGGATGAGTCACTTGATAGAATGTGACCCGTGCTTATGGTGACAATGTTCATCAAAAGTGCATAAGTGCAACAGTAGAATTTCTTATGATATGATATTAACTGAGTAAAATAAAAGCCAACCTTAAATCCAGTCTGGGACTACAGCATGTACTAAGTTTATGGTTTCATTTGGAAAAAGAATGGAAGGAACTGTGTTTTAAATTACTTGCAGAGGTGGTACAAGTACTACTCTGACCTTATCCCAGCTAGGGCTCTGTTGCTGTCACTGAGGTAAAAGTTATCAGATGTTTATATTGATGTGTAAGTGATTGTTTTAGTTTTGATCTGTTTAAAGCAACCTGTCTTTTAAAATAGTGTGTGTGTGTGTGTGTGTGTGTGTGTGTGTGTGTGTGTGTGTGTGTGTTGTGGAGTTGGGCGCTGTGTATGTGCTACTCAAAGAGGCCACGTGAAGGCTAAGGGTGAATTGCCCCATCACTGTCTTCTTTATTCCCTTGAGGCAAGGGTCTCTGACCAAACCTAAAACTTATCATTTGGGATAGGGTGGCTATTGAGCTTCCTAGATCCATTGATACACCCCCTCCCCTTTTTTTCCCCTTTGAGAGAAGGCATACACCTACAGCTGGCCCTCAGCATCTCCTCCACACAGAACTTCCTCTTCTGGAACTGAGATAAGAACTGCAGGGCAGTGTTTTACTACATGGTTTGAAACAGATGTGCTCGACTTACATGCTGTGCTGTGGCATCCATATGCAGCATACATTTATACATGTTTATATGTAATTTGTGTGTCTGACCTCTCCTCGTGTCTGTGGGTGTGTGAGTCTCCAAGGATATGCTCACACCTCCATGTAAAGTTGGTATGTACTACTGTGCTCACTTTATGTGGTGCTGATGGTCCAACTCAGGGCTTTTTGTATGCTTGGTAAGTGCCTACCAACTGCGCTACAGCCCTCGCTCCAATACTGTCAAAAAAAAAAAAAAAGCCTTTCCAAAAATGCCATGAATTTGAGAAAGTAAGGAGGGATTTATGGGAAGGTATAGAGAAAGAAACAGAAAGGGAAATGATGTAATTATATTATAAACTCAAAAATAAAAGTAGAAATTTCTTAAACTTCTGTAGCTGGAATGCAATGAGAATTCTTCTGTGCTGCCAGCAAGAATTTCAACCTGATATGACTCCTCAGAGAGAAATCTGCCAATGTGCTCCATGGACTTAAAGTACCTTGGTGAAGATTTGGAATTTATAAAATTCCATTCTGAGGGAGGACTCTGAGGCTGGGCTCTAGCATGCATAGAGCATGTGCTTAATCATGTACGAGTATGTACAATATACATGTAAGTAAAACTTTATATAGAAAGATGTTCATCGTTGTGCTATCTATGAGAATCAAAAATGAAATCATAGCATAAATGAGCAGTAACAAACCAAGATCAGTATATAGTAGACACAATGTATTATTATGCAACAATTAAATATATTATTTGCCAAAGCGTGAGTTCTGCTACAAAGGTATCCAATAGAAATCAAGTCACAAAGTAATGCATACGATGTAGCTGCCATCATATTAAAATCAGGAGCAAAAGAGGCCGCTCTACTCACAGCCTGCCATACTCAGTGGGGGCTCCTTTTATGGTTCTCTTTTATGATTTCCTTTTATGCTTATACTTCTTTCCTTTTACTAGCTCTAAAATTAACATGCATAAATTTTTATTTTTGAAAAGGTGATATTGATCTTTTTTCAAATAACACACAACATGGGGAATAACCAAATTTAAATCAGGCCTAACAGGCACTGAAGCTACGTACCACACAGTCTAAAATGACCCCCCTGGAGGTCACATATCAGATATTTACACTGAAATTCATAACAGTAGCAAAACTAGTTACAAGGCAGCAATGAAGTGGTTTTATGGTTTGGGGTCACCACAACACGAGGAACTCAGTATTAGGGACCCAGTATTAGGAGGGTTGAAAACCATTTTTTTCTAGGTGCTGTCAGGTAAGGCCACCAGCCAAGGATTTAGGTGTCCTGGAGCTCAGTTCTACCAGGTAACAGATGGTGATCATCTTCCAGTCCATCTCTGCCCTGGGAGGAGACAGACCCTGAAATGCTGGGTCTTGTAGCATTTCAAGAGAAAGGAGAACTCTGCCTTATCAGAGGTGATAGCCATCAAAACTTTAAAGCACCAGTCACCAGGAAACAACCTGGCTATTTGATTTGCACCTGCAGCCAGGATTCCGTACTGAATGAACCAGCATTTATCCTCATCCCAGTTCTTGTAGACCTTGGCCTCACTATGTGACCCCAGCAAAACTCAAATCTTTAGAAATAGATAGCTTTAATAAAATTTATTATGTCTGATACCCAATAAAAATGAAATAGACTTAAAGCAGCTTTTCTTACTCATACTTTCTGAGAGACACTTTCATACAGTCTAATCAGAAGTTTACATTTATTTCTGGTGATCATTTGTCTGAGACTGCACAAGCAGATGTATTTTCTGGAAAGAAGCTGGAAGGCCAATATCTTTGCCCCAAAGACACTTCACAGGTTGTATCATACAGCCCGAACAACAATAAAACATGGTGAGGCTCCGTGTATCTAAAGAGAGATGAAACTTTGTAAGCTTGCTTGCATAAACATGCATAAAGCTACAATTCACACACCTACACAAACACAAAAATATTAGCCTTTCAGGGCTAGGGAGATGGCTCAGTGTGGAAGAACACTTGCTGCATAGGTGTGAGGACCTGAGTTCAAGTCTCTAGCACGCACAAAAAGTTTGGTCTGGCCACTTGTACTCGTGGGTACCCTACCATGACAGAGGAGACAGGAGGAGACAGGAGGTTCTCTGGGACTTGTTGGATTTCAGTCTACTTCTACTTCCAGATTCAATGTGAGACCCTGCCTCAAGAGAAAGAAATAGAGGGGTCCTGAGTGTAACTCCTAAGTCTTTCTCTGGCCTTTGTGCCCATCCACATGCACCTGTATACACATGGTTTTGAATAGCACACACACACACACACACACACACACACACACACACTCACATACAACTGTAAGCCTTTTGAGAACATTTCTATTTGTACACCTGCTTTTTCTATTTTTGTTCTGAGTTTTAGCTAGAAAGGTAGGATCGGTCCCTTTCTTCCAATGTGTGACATCCAGGACTTACAGAGATGGCAGCATTTTTCTATAAAATGAGAGAATCTTTATGTGATATTTTGTTGAATTATTTGTACTTGTGCAAGCACATGTGGAGGCCAGAGGAGAACTTTGAGTGTCTTCCTTTATCACTCTGGAGATGGTGTCTCCTGTCCACTGTTCTGGCGAGGCTGGCTGGCCAGTGAGCTCCCGATTTTATCTGTGTCTCTGCTCCTCAATGCTGAGGTTACAGGCAGTCCTGGCTCTCTACATGGGTTCTGGGGATTCAGACTCAGGTTCTAGTTCAGGTTATGTATCAAGTGCTTTTATGCGCTGTCCCAGCTCCCAGCTCCTGAGTCTGCCTTTATATCATGACTCATTTCGCTGGTAGAGCACTCTGCAAGTGTTTTGTATACTATGCTGTTTAGGTATTTTCTCAAGTTAATTGATTGCTAATATCCCAAATTACTCGGTGTAGGTATAAGCAGTTGTTTTCCTTTCTTTGGCATAGTGCTTTTATTTTGACAAGAATGTGACAAAGGATTAATTGGGCCCATTTATTCTTCAAATGTTGGACTCTTGGGCAATTCACCAATTCCACTTCTAATCAAGAGCTAAACTGCCAAGTGGGTAGTTAGGAAAGCTGGTCTGCAAATATCAAATGTCTGTGAACGAGATGGAGAGTGCTCTCTCTCTCTCTCTCCTTTCTGGTCAGATGGTTTCATTTAAACTCCAAAGGGTCAAGGGTGACATCATGACCTCATCAAATTAGACCCAACTGAGAGAGGTGTTTAGCACAACAGAAAGGAAATACTCTGAAGGGCATTAAATGCAAATGAAATTGCCATCTGCCAACTTCAAAAAACACCTGACCTGAAAAGAAACTCCTGCTTCAAGCTGCAACCCCACCACCTTCTTTCCTTGGGTTGGACAGGGAAGACTGCTTGGGAGCTGCCTGCCCACCCCTCTGCCTGCCAGACTCCATTTGCATTTCAATATCCCCCTTTCAGACTTTCTCCACTTGAAAACTTTGACAGTGAACCCTAGGAGCAAGAAGAGTGAAGTTCAAACAAGAACATTATTCCCTCGCCTCATGGGTGTGGATGGCCAAATTGGTCATGAGAACTTTTGATATCTAAGAGTAGAAGTCAGTTACTCAGGGTAAGCTCACATAGCCATTAAAGGTAGACTTGGAGCATTCTGTAGGATGGAGCCACGAGATAGAGGTCCTGAGGGTGACAGAATCAGAGTTTTTATTTGTTTCAGATATAAATGTTTACACGCCAGAAAATGGACTTGGAAAAAAAAAAAGAAAAAAAGAAAACGTTAAGTAAGCAATCACTTATGTAACGGCACTTATTAAAGTGTGAGAAAAGTTAGAATGTGTTTTTCACAGCAGTGCTCACTCAGAATATGCAAGCACCATGCACATAGTTTTGCTGTGTCCAGAGTCAATCTAGGCAGATCAGGGAACAAGGCCTGTGGCAGGCAGTTATAGCCTTTGTACCAGGCATGGATCATGCAGCACACTTCACCTGTGTGTTCTTCCTTGCTTCACCTGGATTGAAACAGAGGTTGATTGACTGAAGGTGAACAAAGTGGACTTCTAGAGTTAAGTCCTAGAGCAGGCATGCTTCTCAACTCTGTTGACTCTGATCCAGGAGTGTTTGGAAAACAGCTCTGGGCATTGGTTGTACACAGCAGGGTGTCTAAAGCTGACTTAACCCTGACAGCATGCTAGATAGCATTGTTTTATGTGTGTTATAAAACTATGATTTTGCTCATTTGGATAAAAAGTCGCTATGAACATTTCATTCATGTTATGTCCCTTACCCAAACACATCAGTTAGATGTTGCTTCTTAGAGTCATTCATGGCTATGGCACTGATTAATTGAAAGCAATTATCCCCTTTGACATCTCAATTTTAAAAAATCAATTAGTTAATTATTTACCTATTCACTTTACATCCCACTCACTTTCCCCCTCCTGGTCACCTCCTCCCAT
The DNA here is from genome assembly GCA_902729485.2 of Mus minutoides. Taxonomy (NCBI): domain Eukaryota; kingdom Metazoa; phylum Chordata; class Mammalia; order Rodentia; family Muridae; genus Mus; species Mus minutoides. Next base: position 844,873 of record LR749509.1, read on the forward strand.
AATCCTTCACCCCTCTTCCCTCCTCTTCTCCTCTGAGTGGGTGGTGGGGTCTCCTGAATATCCCCCGACCATTGTACTTCAAGTTTCTGCAGGACTAGGCACTTTCTCTCCCACAAGGCAGCCGAGCTAGATACAGGCACAGCTTGTGGGATAGCCTTTGCTTCAGCTATGCAGGACCACATAAAGACCAAGCTGTACATCTGCTACATCTGTTAGGGAGGCCTAGGTCCTGCCTGTATATGTTCCTTGGTTGTCAGTTAAATCTCTGAAAGCCTCCAAGACTCCAGGTTAGTTGATTCTGTTGGTCTTTCTGTGGAGTTCCTATCCCTTAGAGGCCACAATCCTTCTTCCTATTATTCCATAAATGTCCCCAAGCTCCATCCAGTGTTTGGGTGTGGATGTCTGCATCTGTCTGATCCAGTTGGGGGGAGGTGGTGGAGCCTCTCAGAGGACAGCCATGCTAGACTTCTGTCTGCAAGCATAACAGAGTATCATTAATAGTATCAGGAATTGGTGCTTGTTCACGAATTGGGTCTCAAGATGGGCCAGATATTGGATGGCCATTCCTTCAGTCTCTGCTCCATCCCTAATCCCAGGTTAAGTTTTGGGTCAGAAGTACTGTGGGTGGGTTGGTGTCCATATGCTCTACCAGGGTTCCTACCTGGCCACTGGATGCAGCCTTCCCAGGCTCCATATCCCCAGTGCTGTGAGTTATAGCTAAGGACACCCCTACTGATTCTTGGGTTCCTTCTCCCCCCTCATCAGCTGCAGATTTCCATTTATTCTCATGGCCATCCAGACATACTCCCTTGCCTCTCCTCACACCTTACTCCTCTCCCCTCCCTCCTCCTCCTCCCCCTCCCTTCCTGATCCTTGAAGGTGCCATCTAGTCTTTTTTTTTTTTTCAAATACCTTTTGGTGCTTCCTAGACAGTCTAGGTGGTACTTAAAAACTTTTAACCCTTTCCAATGTGGTGCAATTCCATGTGAGACATAGCATCTTCGTGGCATTGTTGGAGGCATGTAAATGGCTGTGTCACAAGCAGCAGCGGTGACCAGGCACTGTTGTAACCCATTCTTGTAGTTTCATATTACACACAATTTTCTTACTTTTTGGATGACTCCGTTTTATGAGCTATAAATGAGTGGAGATTGAAAAAAAATGTTGAGTACTAGGTTCCCCTGGGATTATGGCGAAGAAAGTCTGACAATAGAAAAAGGGATCTCCTCACATCAAGGTTTGTTGGATTTTCAGAGACAAGATCTTACAATGTAGTCCTTGGTTAGCCTGGAACTTATTATGTAGACAATGATGGCCTGGAACTTACTGAGATCCATCTGTCTCTGTTGGAATTACATGTGTGCACAACCATGCTAGTCTAGCACAAAGACTTATGGGGAACTTTTGTTTCCAAAGTGACCTGAGCTAAGGAGGATGGATGAAACCTATCTTTGAGACAGTGATACATTTACAGGTTTGTCTCCATTTTTCAGACAAAGGTCATGAGAGCACAGCTCATAAGAAAAAGTGCAATAAAACACAGATGAATGTCATATTTTTTTATACATCCACTAAACAGAGTCCTCAATATTATATCCAATAACCCAGTGTTTAGAACTTGTTCCTTTATTTGGCAAAAGCACCCAGGAAAGACAAAGAATGAAGCCCCAGCACCAGAGGATGTCAGACATAGAGGGACGGGCTATCTTTTCATGACGCAGCATTGTTAAGTCATGGGTGCAAGATTCCTGGGCTCAGACTGAAATCTATAGAGACAGAGGTACCTTTGCTGCATGGAACAGAGAGGTGAAAGGGTGATCATGGAGAGGTGCATGCAGGGGAGAGAAAGAATGGTGGACTAGAGCAGAGGGGCTTCAGTGTTCAGTTCTATCATTACCTGTTTGTAGGTGGGTGTCAGGATGTCATTGTGGCTCAGCTCTCTCACCAAAGCAAGACCAAATTCCTTCTGAAGTCTCTCTGATGATGCACTAAGAATCTGCTGGGACTTGGCTATGGATGACCTAGGGTTGGAGAACCACTCTCTCATTTGTGGTGATAGTCCACACATCTCCACTGCAATATGTCCTGCTTTCTGCAAAGTGTGCCAGTCACAGAGTCTCAGAGGGTTGCAGCAGGATTGCATTCCAGAGTCAAAGGGGAAAGTGACAGTAAAGAATGAGCAAGCAGAAAGCAAGCGCTGCAGAGTGTGAAGCTTTATCTGTAGCAAAGATGCATCTGAACTATCAGTGGCTACTCCTGATGGCCCCGGAGCTAATGCACTGTATGCCAGCATGTTCTCATTACCACGCACTACTTAAATACACTGATAGATACAGGGATACTAAAAATTATTGATTCTGGCCAAAAGAAAAACAACCTGGACACCCCTCAGTGCTGTTTAACCTGAGCGGTGAGGATGGGTTTGCAGCTCTCTCATGCTGTTGTGTATCTAGGGGTGACACAGGATGACTTCATCAGCCTTGTGCTGCCTAGAAAAGAGAAAGAGGACCTGAGCAGGGGGCCTGTCAACTTCGTCAGCTTGGTCATGATGACACTTCATCGATCTTGTGTCATTTAAAAGATGGCCAGTCACCTCCCTGCCTTGGAATTGGGTCAGAGAGCAGCGATCCAGAGAGGCATTTGTTAGCAGTGAGGAGGCCGTCAGAGCAGGTAGCAGGGGATTTATGAATTGAGTCCAGGAACGTGGGTGTGGGGGCACACATCTGGCTACAAGATGCACTCAGCTGCCTTTTGGATGAAGAAGCTTGGTCAAAGGTCATGGCAGGTTCAGGGAGATTGCTGGGGTAGGAGATGCAGTGAAAGTAAAGAAACCACCCTCCTAGTTATTGCTGTTCCCAACAGCAATAGAGTCTTGCTGCTGCTCATGATAAGTGAACTCTGCTAAGGTCCTGGAATCTCACAGCTGACACTTTTTCTAGCCAATAAAGTTTTGTGGGAAGACAATTGAAAGCTACTGAAACTACAGCGACACTATTCTATAGCCATTATCAAGGGCACTGAAGAAAGCATATTCCTCCTAGCTGCCAGAATTATAAAGTCAGCAACAGTGAAGCCACAAAGTTTTCACAGCTTTAGTTGTTTTGAAAACTGTATTAGTAAAAGATATAAGAAATGTTAATAATGTTTAAGAAATTATCTATCTATCTATCTATCTATCTATCTATCTATCTATCATCTATCTATCATCTATCTATCTATCTATCTATCTATCTATCTATCTATCTATCATCTATCTATCATCTATCTATCTATCTATCTATCTATCTATCTATCTATCTATCTATCATCTATCTATCATCTATCTATCTATCTATCTATCTATCTATCTATCTATCATCTATCTATCTATCTATCTACATGCATGTATGTGTGTATGTATATATATGTATATATGTGTGTGTGTGTGTGTGTGTGTGTGTCTGTCTGTCTATATGTATGCATGTGTGATGCTCTTGCCACAGAATATGTGTAAGTCAGAGGAGAACTTTGTGGAGTCTGTTTTCTCTTCCTCTCACCCCTACATGGGTTTCAGGGATTGAACTCAGGTCCTCAGGCTTTGTAGGAAGTAATTTTACCAGCTGATCCATCTTGCTGGCTCTTTAAAGGATCGTTTTGTTTGCACCTTCCTTCATTCTTTCTTTCTTCAACTTAATCTTACTTCTTTTTAGATTTCATATTATAAATTAGTATCAGAAAGGATTAATTAGGAGAATAAAAATTAAATTAGTAACCCAATTACTTTGGTATGAAAGAACAACCCCAAAGGGTTAATAATTTGACTTGGAATTTAATTTCATGGATGAGTTTGTCTAAGATCCAGATCTTTCCTTTTCAAAACTCTGTCTGATGATCTCAGAAATGTTCAGGCTCTAAAACTCCAGCCCTGGGCTGCTGAGGCCTCTGGGTCTATGAGGTTATCCCACCCCTTAGCAGCCATCTCATCTCGGTACTCGCTCTCAATTTCAAGCTCAGTGGGTTGTGGTCTTGGCTGTTGCTTTGTTTGCATTTGTCTCTCATTTCATCTTGAAGACAGAAATGGAACCCCACACCATGACTAAGAGATTCAGCACCCAAGAGGAATTGACTAAATCTGTCTACCTCCTCAGCGGGGCTTCCCCAGCAGTAGGTTTTTTTATGGGTTCCCACCACGCTGCTTCTCTTTCTACCGTGTGAGAAGCAGTGCTACTGACAGAGGTGAGGTACTGACATTTTCTTAAAACCTACCAAAGTCATCCCCAGCTGGTAGCTCCTCAAAGGGGAGTATTGAGTGTGAGTTTTCTGTGCTCATTAAAGACCCAAGAGGTAGCTCAAGGCTCCCAAAAGAGTGTCTGTGGAGCCCCAGTTCCAACTAGACATACGTGCATTGCTGCATCCTTAATTTCAGCCTGGCACATTTCCCACCATGGATTTCTAGCCAGAGGTAAGTGATTATTTTTTTTTTTCTTTTTGGGCATTTTTTTTTGCTGCCCCACGTAGGAGGCCGAACATTTAGTGTTAGAGTCTGAAGTACATGCCAACAGAAACAGAAACATATTTCATCTGAAGTCCAGATCCTGTGGTGGGATCTGGGGACACAAGGCAGGTGCCCTCACCTACTCTCGTAGTGAAGTAGTGAAGGAGATGGAGGTCTTTCTACTTTCATCATGTTGTCTTCACTTAGAGAAAACCTAGCAGAAAATGTCTTGGCAAAGAGTTTGATCCAAGTCTTCAGATACCTTATCTGTTTATTAGATACTTTCCTGTTTGGGTTTAAGGTTACACAAGGAGAGAAATGGAGGCATGGCAGCAGGCAACTGGAGCAGGAAGTGAGAGACTGACTCTTCAAACATACACAAAACAGACAAAGCAAACTGGAAGAAGAGCCAGACAATGTACCTCAAAGTTCATCCCCTGAATGATAACTCCTTCCAGCAAGGCTTCATGTCCTGAAAGTTCCCTTACCTCCCAAGCAATGCTACCAACTGGGCCAAGTATTCAGATACACGAGCCTATGAGGAACATTTCTCATCCAAATCACCACAAGTTCTTAATAATCTTTTCATCTGGAAAAAGAAAAAAAAAAAGGAAAAGACACACATGAGGGCAGTTGTCAATGACCTTTTGGTTGGGCCTATAAGAGTCATGGTATGGAGATGACCAGGTTGCTTTAAATGCTTCAATTAAGTTTGCAATCATAGCAGAACGTGTTTAGGATCAGTGAGCAGACAGGCTGTTCCAAAACTTTCAGGGATTTCTGACAATACTAGTTTCCCTGGTTCTTAACACCAACATACCAAGTTGAACTAGCCATTGCTGAAATTTCAGGCTGGTAGTCTGCTATGGATTGACTGTAAAATATCTCCCATATGCTCATGTATTTGAAAACTTGGTCCCCATTTGGTAGCTCTGCCTTTGAAGGTTGTAGAAATTTTAGAAGATGTAGCCTATCTTGAGGAGAGAGGTGCATCCCTGGGGTGAGCCATCAGGACTATAGGCCAAGCTGGCTTCTAACCCCAGTCTTTCTGCTTTCTGGTTCCTTACAACAAGCAGCCTCATGCTTCTGTGGCCATAGCTGGAGCTGACTTCCCATACTTTACCCACTATAAGGAACTGCACTTTTATACTGTGTGCCAGAATAAATACTTCCTCCCTTATGCTATATCTTCTCAGGTATTTGGTCAGAGCAATGAAGAAAGTAACTATTCCACAGTATTTCTCAGTTTGAGTTAAGGACTTGTCTTCTACTTATAAACAGTTTTTGTTCCTTCAAAGAAAAACAGTCACACAAACTTTAAAAAAAATGTACTTAATATTATCCACTAAGTTTAAATGAGAAATTTATATTTTCTCATAAGAACAATACATATACTCTTTTGAGAAGCATAAGTATGTTCATGAAACTGATATCCCAAAGGATCACTTAACCCTTGACAAGAACAATACATGAGTTTGTGAAGCGATGAACATTTAAAGTGAAACACTTTCTCTTTGTCTCTAAATGATGCAAATTCTTCATAATGAATGTATGTTACTTCTATTGGTAATAATTTTGTTATTGGAACTATAGAAGCTTGTTGTTTATTTTCTGTGCACTTTTCTATAACTCCTAAATTTCCCAAAGTTAAACAAGTATTAGCAAACACACAAGTGGAGATAATGTAATTACAAGATAATTATTGTGGTATATAAATTTAAATGTTCTTTTAAAGAGACATTTAATTAAATGTCATCAATTAACTAAACACACAGATATGTAAGCTTTCAAAAATCTATCTTATTAAGTCCTGAATGATAGATTTTCATCACAGATGTATGAAATTTTTAAGCTCACATAATTTATGTGTTTTAATTTAAGACATCTGCTTTTAATTTGACTAGTTAAAATACCTTCTGTACAATGTTTAGATTAAAAAAAAAAAACCCTCAACATCTTTTTAGTTTGACCATCCTTTGCGGTTGAGAAATTAAAACAAAAATCACAATACATTGAATAAATAAATCATTTTCTAAAATCCAAATTGACAACTGTGTCCTGTCACACCAAATCCTTGCCCAGGCTTTGGGGCCGTATGCTCTGGGGAGGTCATTCTTTGTGTCTATAAAAGCTGCTCTCTTCTTTGATGACAGAAAGAGAAAAGGCGACTTGTTCAAAGCTTCAGAGAGTTCCGTCTCCTCCCTTTATGCCTTCTTGAGTGTTTCTTTTACCCCTCCAGATTCCAGCCCATCTATGGAAGGCAGCCCACTTTAACCAACACATGTAAGTATACAGTTAGGACCTGATGCTATTCTAGGCTCTGTAGGAGTGAAAGCAAGCCATAGGTAAGCTATCAAGGAGCCTATAATTTACTAAGAGTGACAGAGATATAGCTAATACATCCAATAAAGGCAATACACAGCAAGTGACTGATAAGACCACAAAGAAAAATGAGCGTGAATCAAGATAGTGACATAAGCATGGGGGAGGAGTCAAAAGGAAAAATTATGGGGCTGAGGTTTGAAGAGTGGCTGGCAGGGGAGGCACTTTCCAAACTGAAGGCTGTAATGAGCAGAAAGGACCAGAGTGAGGAAGATAAGCTGGTCAGCAGCACATAAGTGTGATAAGGAGCAGGCTTCAAGGCCAGGACAGAGGGGAGTCTGGGAGAGTTGGAGTGAAAGATGAAGTCTGAAAGATGGTGAAGAGATAGGGATAATAGGATGGAGCTTGAAGTTTATCTTAGATAGCGGAGGAAGATGGACAGTTAATGGTTTCTGGAGGAGGAGAATCATATCCCTTGACTCAACTAATGGTTAAGTTGCCTTAGCTTGGTTCATAACCCTCACCCATGTTCTTGCAAGCAATCCTAATAAAATGCTCTGGGACACACACACACACACACACACACACACACACACACACACACACGTTAAAGGTAAGAGAGTAACTTCCTAAGAAGGGACTTGATAAGAGTAGGAGAGATAAGAAAGTATACAGGGGCAGCAAACATGATCAAAGTACGTTCCATACATGAAATTGCAAACAAATAAGCCTTTAATCAAAGTTTCTGATTTGTCACTCTGGCCAACAGTTCAATCACTGATTTGGAAGAAGATTATGATGTAGACCAGCTAGGAGGACACAGCAATGAGCCAAGTGAGGCCTAAAACATGGTGTGAACGAAGACCACAGAGGAGGGCATGGAAGGAGAAGGGGAGAGGGCTCAGGCCACACAGACAGCAGACATGTGCAGTCAGAGTTCTGTTAGATGCTGGAGAGGGGAACTCAAAGACAAACACCAGCTCTCAGGAGGCAAAAGGAGAGCTTTATCTCTAAACGCAGGTATTCAAGGTTAACCTGGCTTATAGTGTGAGGCTCAGCTTCAGACAAAATCAAATGTCTCCTTGACATCTCAATGTCTTGTGGAGATAACCCTCAGCTGTCCAGGAAATGTAACTTTACTTGGCTTTCTATTTTTACTATCAGTTAGAGTCTAGAGTAAGTAAAGTCCTGAGAACTCTTTGGTTTTCATAAATTGGAAGTCATTTTTCTTCCTGGTAGAAAAAAAAAATCTGAGAAATAAGAAACCTAAAGGTTACAGTTCCATGGCCCCATAGGATCATCAACATTTGTACCTTTGAATTGGCAATCTTACATCAATACACCATTTCCACATTTTATTTGTTTCTACCTTCTCATTCTCTTGGTTATCTGTTAATGTTTTAAATATTCAATGCACAATAATTATATACTATTTATTTTAATGAGAAATGTACCTTTAACATCTTGGTTAAGGTACATTGATAGGGCTTAATAATTTTAATATATGGATGCTATGAACTGTCTTCTTGCATTACTAAGCAAATAAGTGAGTTTAAATTGTTCTAAATAAGAATTTTAATAACCAGGAGACATAAGTATGTTTTGGTTGAGAAAAAAATGTATACTAAATACTTCAGTAATCTAAAACCCTTAAAAGTGTTTCTCATTTGTATAATTTACCATCCTTCAGGGATGTTGCAGTGATGAGCACTGTATCTTTGCCCCAGTTTTTAATTATTTATTTCAATAATTAGAGGTAAATTTACAAGATGGAATTACCTGTTCTGAAAGTATGCATATTCTTCTAAGGCTTTTAATATGTATAGTTAAATTATACTACAATTTACATTCCTATCAAAAGATATATGTAAATACTTTGTCCATGAATAATTGGCTACAATGCGAATTTTCTTTCTTTAATCCATACCAGTTTAATAACATAAAATGGTTTTAAGGTATCCCAGTTGACATAGAGAAAATATCACTCTCTTCAAGGACATTTATTTGAATCTGATAAAAATCAAAAAAAAAATAGTAAATGCATAATTGAGACAAAAACTAATGAAAGAAAACACCTAGCTTCCAAGTTCTTAAAATCACAGTAGTAAGGGGCCAGGAAGATGGCTTAGTGTATAAGAGCACTTGTTGTGCAGGCATGAAAACCTGGGTTCAAATCCCAGCACCCATGTAAGTAAGCCAGATATGTCCACACATATGTTTGCAACCCTGGTGCTCTGAGGGACAAAGACAGAACAATTCCAGGTACTTGCTGGCCACCAGCCTAGAACTAGGTTTGGTGATGGTTTGTCTCAAGGGAATAAGTGACAGTTCTCTAGCCTCTGAGGCACACAGGTGAACCCACAAATATGTACATACATAGCACACACACACATGCACACACAGAGAATCATAAATATACATACATCACACACACAAGCACACACATTAGGAAAGAGAGAGAGAGAGAGACAGAGACACACAGAGAAAGCCACAGAGAGAGCACAGCAGTGGCTGAAATCAAAAGCTGAAGCACTCGTATAGACCATCTTAGTGTCTCCAAAGGGCAAGGGCAAGGGCAAGGTGTAGGCCCTTACATACCCAGTAGAGAATGATGTTAAGTGTATACAGTGCCAGGAGTAAAGAGCATCTACTGTATTGAAAGAGAGACAAGAAGTTAACCCCAGCTTCATGGGCACTGATGAAAGGCTGATGTCTACATGGGGTCACTAGTGAGAAAATGTCATCTTCAGCAAGTAGGCCAGAACAATTTCACGTAATAATGACCAACTGCACATAACAATGCAGGAGTGATCCTGGAAAAGCAGAAACTCTTCCATTAGACCTGTAGAATTTTCTAGAAACCAGAGGAAAGCACTATGTAAGTTTGAGCGTAGCAGCCAGGACTGGAATATTCAAGCAAAAGCAATTGCTTAAGATGAGCTCACATAACAAAATACCAACTACACAAGGACTCTAACTGCCATGTGGGAGAGACAGGGTGAGTAATGGTAGAAACTGCACTTCAGACACTGGTATAAGAATAATCTGAAATATCTGTAGAATACTCAAGATATTAAGGAAGTTTTTTAAAAGCATAAAACAGGAATTTAACATGAGCAAGAGAATGAGATTGAAAACTAACCAAAGGAGAAATTTTAAAATGAAAACCATCAACTTGTAGGATTAATAGTATATTAGATACAGATTCCTCAAGACTCAAAGCGAAAAAATCAACAGCATAAAAAGTTATCTGACCACAAAGCAACTGTCATAAATGAGGTATGAAAAGATGGTTTTAGAAATTAGAAATTAAATGAAAATTTCAGGCTTATATCACCCAAGATCAGAAGAAACCACAGTGCAAATGAAGAAATATTTATATTGAAATAATAGCAAAACTTATTGTACCAAAACATGTGGCATGCAGCTTAAAGTACCGAAAATATACTTATTAAAAAACAAACGAACAAACAAGAAACTGTGTGTGAAAGGTGAACTGTTCCCTTTAAGTCAAGAACAGAGTTAATGAAATACATATAAAAGAAATAATTAAGATTGTTAATGAAATATATGTATTAAAATATGAATGAAATAGGTCAATCACTATCATAATTGTTCAAGGCAATAAAGAAAGCATACACGACAAGAAAAATATTTTAGAAACAATACCCATGTATGAGAGATATTTAAAATGACATAAAAATAATGTGAGTAATTTTATGCCCAGGAATTTGAAAAATCAGTTGAAATAATGATCTCTTATAAGAATGCAAAGTGTTTGAAAACAACATCAGAGTGTACAGGAAAATCTGAGAGATTCTCTAGACACATGAAACAAACAAAGAGCTTAGCAAGATGGCTGGCTGGTATCTCTTGTTCTGGATTTTTATTTGACCCTTGTGACCATGTACAACCCTGAATTCTGGATTTCATCTTATCTAGGAAGTGAATGATTACACTAATAGTATCCCACTAAAGCATTCATTATCTACAAATTTTAGACTCACTGAACAACCTTTGGAAAGAGACTGGATTATTTATATCTGAAATGTTCTATACCTGAAAAAAAAAATCGAGCAATAGCTAAGTCAAAGATCCAACCCTCCACTTGCCCATTTGTAAGTAGCTGTGGCTGTCCCTGCTCTTGCTCCAAGCTATTGGTGACCTGGGTGATTAAAGCTCCTGGTCAGAATCCTGAGCTGTGTATGCTCCTTTTCTTCTGAGTGAACTTGAAATTAATTTCTACACAAAGATTAACAATTCACAATTAAATCTTATATTTTAAGTCTGAATCATATTGTTTAAGAAATAATTATTTTATTTTGTTGTTTTGGATTAGCTGTTTGAAGACAAGAGACTTCAGGCTCCAATTAGCCACTGTAAAAAAATTAATTTAAATAGCCTAATTGACAACTTGCTGGAAGCTACATACAGTCTTGGCTGCCTAAATTGTTTAATTCTGTGCAGAAGTAGGTGTTAGCTTTATTTTCTCTTATAAAATAACCCTAGTTCAACCTATTACCAAATGTCTGACTCATGAACTCCATACTGGCACCTGCAGCTCACAGTAATCTCTCACAACTGCCTATAATTCCAGCTCCATCAGATCCTGCACCCTTTTCTATCCCTTGGGCATTTGCACTCATGTGCACATATGCATACACAGGCATATACACACATGCACACACACACACACACACACACACACACACACACACACACACACACGTACACATCTACATTATCATTTAATCTGTGGGAGGTACACATGAAGCCCAGAGCCAACCTTTCCTCTAAGGAATTCATATTTAAGAAAAGAAAGGTTCAGAGGAGTTATGTAGGTTATAGGTACATGATTCAAAGGAAGGGAATGTAAAGATTCTGGAGCAGCTTAAAGTAGGCAATGTGCCAGAGAAGTTGGGTGAGAACTCACTTTCTATAAGAAGAACTATTTAGATCAAAATAGAGTCAGGCAAGCTAAGGAGGAAGACCACATGAGAGATCTGTTTGGGAGTTGGTGTATAGGAAGGGTGCTAGCAGATGAAGATGTTTGAGAGGAAGATGAAAATCTGTCCTGAGCCCCAGGCATAAGGCAGAGGCTATGGTGTTCATATTCTGAAAGAACCTCAACCCTGTGACAGCCCAGAGAACAAAGTGCACAGGTTTGAAAAGCACTATGCAGACCAGTGAGACCAATACTGGCCTCATTATGAGCCATGTGGAAGTGTGTGGATTGGGTTCACAGGAAACAGGAAGGCCTGAAGGACTGTGGGTGGGACATTGTGATAGAAGTTGTATTTTGTAGACTTTCCAACCACAGAAGATAGAGTGGGCTGGAGAACAATGTAGGTGAACAGAGAGGCATGGAGAGCTGGCTGGAACTTGTTGCAATCATTCATGGGAGAGATCCAGGAGGCAAAGGGACCAGATCAGAATCAATAAGGGATGACACATAAGAGAGTCCCTGATGTCACCCTTGCTCTGGCCAGGACATCTTGCTGATTATCTCCTTATCTTTCTACAACTCCTGGACACAGGTCACACAGCAGACACATGAGGCAGGAACTTGGGTCATTTGCCCAAGAATTCATACCTGTCATAGTTATTCACTACATTTCTATTACCTATCATGATTAATCTTCACTGTCAACCTGACAGGATTTGGAATCACTTAGAAGGTGTCTGCGTAGCCATGAAAGCATTTCAAAATGGCTTAACCAATGAGAGGAGCTCTATCCTGAATGTGGGCAGGACTTTTTATAATAGAAAGTAGACTTGAAGGAAAGCATAGACATCAATCTCTCTGCCTTCTAATTGCAGATGCAATGAAATCAGCTATGCCATGTTTCTATCTCCACAACTTCCCTATCATGACAGACTGTATCCTCAAACTGTGAGCCAAAAACTCCTTCTTTCAATAAGTTGCTCCTAGTCAATTACTTGATCACAACAACAAGAAAAATAAATTAAGACCCTGGATAAGAATTATTCAGGGATTTATTATCCAAGAAATGAGACTGTTCTGTACTTTCCTCTCAAGTGACTTATTCATTAGTCAAACCCATCAAATGAAATCTTTACACATTCCTGGTGCCTTTCCACCCATGGAGATCAAAGTTATCAAGAGTCATTGACTTGGGTTATAACGGACATTTAGAGTTTGGTAAAAATTAATGAAGCACACAATGTGGTTCCATGAAAGGAAACAAAGGAAATGAGCTGCCTTAGGCAAATGCTCTTTACTTCTGTGAGGTAAGTTCAAATGTCACTTCTCTGATGCCAGTCTGAGGCTCTGTCCTCACTGCACACACCATTTGATATTTATCTGCTCTTACTCCAGCTTACTATAATGCACTATGAATGTCTGCTTTTTATCATTATAACAGCTTGGCATATTGAAAACACTGAGATACTGAATGTATGAATGAACGAGTGGATAAATGATGTTAGTTTGGTTGGCTGTGATGTGAGGAAATTTCAGTGGTAGTTAAGGAGTTGGATTATGAGGCTCCTAAAACCCCCTCTACAGAAGCCGGCTTCCTTCTACACTCATTCTCTCTCTCTTTCTCTCTCTCTCTCTCTCTCTCTCTGTGTGTGTCTGTCTCTCTCTCTCTGTCTGTCTCTCTCTTTCTCTGCCTCTGTCTCTTTCTGTCCCTCTCTCTCTGTCTCTCTCTCTGTCTCTGTCTGTCTGTCTGTCTGTCTGTCTCTGTCTCTGTCTCTGTCTGTCTCTCTCTTTCTCTTCCTTTTATTCTTTCTTCTCTGTGTGATAGTATTATGCATGTGTACATGTGTGCAGGTGTGTGTAAATGTATGTATCCATCTGTGTTCCTGTATGGAAGCATGAGAGGAATCCTGATCTATCCTACTACCTTATTTCTTTGAGACACAGTTCTCACTGAACCTAGGAGCTATGCTGGTGACCCAAGCCCCAGTGATCTAGCCTATGCTTCTCACACTGGTATAATTGTAGGTACCTGTGACCATTTTGTTTTGTAGGTGCTGGGGATTTGAACTCATATTCTCATACTTAAACAGCAAGCGGTCTGACTGCTGAGTCACTTTATTGGCCCATTAACTTTATTCTTATGCTGAAACCCGCCACACTCTGTTTGTTCTGTCTCTTTCCTTCCTCCCTCCTTCCTTTCCTTGCTCCTTTTGCCCCTCTTTTCCTCCCTTCCTCCCGCTCTCCCTCCCTCACTCTCTTCCTCTCTCCCTCCCTTTCTCTCTTTCCCTCTTTCCCTATAGCCCCTCCCTACCCAAACCCCATACCTCTCTCCTGTAAGCCTCATCTTAATATTTGGAACTCAGGCAGGATCTTTAGATCTAAGAATACATTTCATGCCAAGGTCTCTGAGAACTAGATCTAGGTAGTTGCTGAACTGGGAATGCTTCATTGGTATGTTGGTGTGTCCCTGATCAGCATCCTGTGCAGGTGTTATCAGATGGAAAAACATTTTGTGATATGCGCAGGTACTGGTGTCCTGTGGCTGTCATGAGAAAATGACTGATCAATGGACTCAAACACCAGTCATGAATCGGTGCTGGCTGGGCTGGGCTTCTCTCTTCAAGAGAGAATCTGTTCTTTACCACTAAGCTTCCAGTGGCTCCAGAGTCTTTGACTTGTAAACACACCACTCTGGTTGCTGTTGCCCCTCTTCTCCTGAGATCTCCCTCTACCTTCCTTAAATTTGATTGCATTTAGGATTGAACCAGATAATGTAGAATATAGTATTCCTCTTAAAGCCTTTAATTTAAATATACTTTTTTTGCTACACATACTGACATTCACTCTTTTGTTGCATATGGTAATGTTTATGGGTTCCAGACCTTCAGGGACCCACACTCAGCACACCACACAAGGTAAAGCTTACTTTCTTCTGTCATAATCCCAGAAAAAATAGTATCCTAGTGTAAAATTAGCCTAAAAATGCAATGTGTACTTTACGTTTATGTTGGTAACAGGGTATAGTGAGGACTGTGGGTAGGGGCTCTAGAAACAGTCTGCAGGGGCTTGGACCTTCTGTTTCCATGCTAAAACTCTTGGATTTGTGTCATCCATGAGTGAGAGGCCTGCTTACTGCATCAGGTAGAAAACTGAATTATGAACACAGCACAGAGTACCATGTTCAATGCCTGGCATGAGAGACACCTTGATCAGCATCAGTATTGTCTTCAGATCATTGTGAAGGAAGTAGGTGCTCTCATACAACTGAGTGTGTCTCTGAAAAAGGTAAAGAACTTGAGACCAGACCTGGGAAGACCCATCTCATCATTCTGCTTTTCAACAAATCATAAAAAAGCTGGCTGGCTATTTCAGGAACTGAATTTTTCTCAAACTTCACAGGTCTTAAAGACTCTTGTGCCACATTTATTCTTCAGAAGTTATAATGTGCTTGTTTGTTTCAGCAAAGCTTCATTTAAAAACACTTTAGCATGTGCAAAAAAATATCTACTGAGACTTACAAGTACCAATTTTAAAGTTGTATGGAGGACAAAGAACTATTTGACCAAATAAGTGTGGGCTCTGAATGTGCCCAGATCTCCCATTTAAGGATACAGTGGAGATGTCTATCAACACCCCTGGCTTTGCTTGCAGTGAGATAAGGCAGGAGTCACCATAGGCTTCACAAAAATTGCCACAGTATCATGTCAGAATTTTGGATTAAAGATTACAATGTAACTCAACACAGTAAAGAATCTGGTATGTGTCTCAGTTTCTTTTCTTGTTGCAGTGGTAAGATACCCTGAAAAAACAAAACAAAACAAAAACAACTTAGGGGAGAATGTTTATTCTGCTTCAAAGTTCAAGGGTGTGTTCCGCTGTGGCAAGGAAGTCAAGAAGGCAGGGCCTTAAAAGAAGCTGGTCACCTCACACTCACAATGGGACCACAGAGTGATAAACAGATGCATTTTATACAGTCCACCATCTCAGCTGAAGTTGGAATCTCTGGTTTCTTTGGAGACTCAGTTGTGTCATGTGATGTTTTTCTGGAAGCTGTCTTATGAGAGGATGTTTTGCTGAGAATAGACATGTGGTGTTTCTCTGCAAGCTGCCTGGTGAAAGGGCATGTGATGTCTGCTGGAGTAGACACTTGAGAGGACGTTGGGAAAGAGTGTTAAGTATAACCCAGTAGACAGTGGATGACACTCTGGCATTGGTTTGCGTTGCTGGTGTTCACTGATGCTGGTCATTCCTGACAGCCCTGTTACATTGTTTCACCTTGCTTTCTTCGTCAGTCCTGTTACATTGTTTCACCTTGCTTTCTTCGTGGGTCTTCACTTGTCAAGGCTTCATAGGGAGAAGCGCACCAAAGAACTTCTGGTGGTGTTCCGGCTGCTTCTTGCTGCTTCAGCAGACTTGGGGAGACTCACAGTTTCTTCTGGATTGAGCCACTGCTGCTGATTCCAGTAAACTAGACTGCTGACAACAGAGATTGGGATCACCAAAAAGAACTATTTCTAAACAGGTCCACATACCCCTGTCCTACTAGTCACTTTCCTCCTCTACCTTTGGTGGGTGGGCTACAAGGGAGCTTGAAGCATTTAAGAACAGTTATTAAAGTAGGTTTTAAAAAAATATAAGCCTACATCATCTCAGCAAATGGTACCACTCATGGTGAGGTCTTCCCTCTCCGTTAATAAAAATCAAGATCATCTGCCACAGGCATGCCCAGAGGCTAACCTAACATAGATAATCCCCAAAAGAGGCATTTGAGGGCTTGTCACCTAAGCCCTTTAGATTCTGTTAAATGGACAGTTAAGACCTAAAAATATAAAATGAGCTTAAGGTCAAGTAAGGAAATACAAATAGAACAGAAACAGAAGCCAAAATGAAGCTCACTTCATGGGGGACTGCTAGCAAGCAAAGGCCATAGGGCTCTGGTTTGTGTTGCCAGAAGTCTGACTGGAGGATCTGTTCATGCTGGATAAGAGCTACAGCCTAAGCCTCAAAGCACAGCTTTGAAATCAGACATAGATGGTGTCTGCCTCCTGCTCTGAGGCTTGCTCAAGAATGGAATCAGTGCTGATACCCTCATAGGAAGTTGGCATTAGAAGGATGACATCACAAAGTTGCTGTGGTTGTTAAAGCCAAGGACATCCCCTACTACATATCTGGTGTAAGTGCTCAGTAAGTGATGCTCATGTATGAAAACAATATTGACAGCAAAGCTGATTCACTCAAAGAAGTATGGTACAGGAATTTGCCTCTAACACAGAAAAGCATCTAGCTTTATGGCAAGGCGGGGATTCATCCTATTTCCTGTTTCATTTGCTTTAGTCAATGGACTTGGTTGATAGGCAGAAGGTCTTTGTCACTGCTCAGCTGTTTCTAACATTAATTAATTTATTCATTTCATACATACACAGAATGGTGGAAGGACAGACAAATGGGAAGGAGACACAGATACATAGATGATTGACAGACAACAGGTAGGTAATAAATAAATCGATGATAGATGATAAATAACAGATGATAGGTAATAAGTATATATGTAATAGGGAGCTGATAGATAGAAATACTACCATTACATACATCAAAATGGAACTTATTAATAATACCTTTTTGCGCTAGAACCAACTCATCTTTTTTTTCCAATTTTTTTATTAGATATTTTCTTAATTTCAATTGCTCTGTAGTACAGCTTAATGTCAGGCATGGTGATTCCCCCAGAGGTTCTTTTATTGTTGAGAATAGTTTTTGCTATCCTAGGTTTTTTATTATTCCAGATAAATTTGCAAACTGCCCTTTCTATCTCAGTGAAGAATTGAGTTGGAATTTTGATGGGGATTGCATTGAATCTGTAGATTGCTTTTGGCAGGATAGCCATTTTGACTATATTAATCCTGCCAATCCATGAGCATGGGAGATCTTTCCATCTTCTGAGATCTTCTTCAATTTCTTTCTTCAGAGACTTGAAGTTCTTGTCATACAGGTCTTTCACTTCCTTAGTTAGAGTCACACCAAGGTATTTTATAGTATTTGTGACTATTGTGAAGGGTGTTGTTTCCCTAATTTCTTTCTCAGCCCTCTTATCCTTTGTGTAGAGAAAGGCCATTGATTTGTTTGAGTTAATTTTATAACCAGCTACTGCACTGAAGCTGTTTATCAGGTTTAGGAGTTCTTTGGTGAAATTTTTGGGGTCCTGAATATGTACTATCATATCATCTGCAAACAGTGATATTTTAACTTCTTTCTTTCTAATTTGTATCCCTTTGATCTCCTTTTGTTGTCGAATTGCTCTGGCTAGGACTTCAAGTACTATATTGAATAGGTAGGGAGAAAATGGGCAGCCTTGTCTAGTTCCTGATTTTAATGGGATTGCTTCCAGCTTCTCTCCATTCAGTTTGATGTTGGCTACTGGTTTGCTGTAGATTGCTTTTATTATGTTTAGGTATGGGCCTTGGATTCCTGATCTTTCCAAGACTTTTATCATGAAAGGGTGTTGGATTTTGTCAAATGCTTTCTCAGCATCTAAGGAGATGATCATGTGGTTTTTGTCCTTGAGTTTGTTTATATAGCGGATTACGTTGATGGATTTCCGTATGTTAAACCATCTCTGCATCCCTGGGATGAAGCCTACTTGGTCATGATGGATGATCGTTTTGATGTGTTCTTGGATGTGGTTTGCGAGGATTTTATTGAGTATTTTTGCATTGATATTCATGACGGAAATTGGTCTGAAGTTCTCTTATTTTGTTGTATCTTTGTGTGGTTTAGGTATCAGAGTAATTGTGGCTTCATAGAATGAATTGGGTAAGAACCAACTCATCTTAATGGTAGGTTTTAAATCACAGATGTTTCTGCTCTGACATCCTTCAGTTTTACACCCAAAGGAATATATCTGAGCTCATATCATGTGTGTTCTTTTGTGACTGGGTTGCCTCACTCAAGATGATATCCTCTAGATACATCCATTTGTCTAAGAACTTCATAAATTCATTGATTTTTATTATTGTTTTTAATAGCTGAGTAGTACTCTATTGTGTAAATGTACCACAATTTTGTATCCATTCCTCTGTTGAGGACATCTGGGTTCTTTCCAGCTTCTGGCTATTATAAATAAGGCTGCTATCAACATAGTGGAGCATGAGTCCTTATTACATGTTAGAGCATCTTCTGAGTATGCCCAGGAGTGGTATTAGTGGGTCCTCAGGTAGTACTATGTCCAGTTTTCTGAGGAACCACCAAACTGTTTTCCAGAGTGGTTGTAGCAGCTTGCAATCCCACCAGCAATGGAGGAGTGTTCCTCTTTCTCCACATCCTCCCCAGCATCTGCTGTCACCTGAGTTTTTGATGTTAGACATTCTGACTGGTGTGAGGTGGAATCTCAGGGTTGTTTTGATTTGCATTTCCCTGATGACTAAGGATATTGAACTTTTTGTTTTATTTTTTAGATGCTTCTCAGCCGTTCAGTATTCCTCAGTTGAGAACTCTTTGTTTAGCTCTGTACTCCATTTTAAATGGGGTTATTTGTTTCTCTAGAATCTAACTGCTTGAGTTCTTTGTTTATATTGGATATTATCCCTCTATTGGATGTAGGATTGGTAAAGATCTTTTCCCAATCTGTTGGTTGACTTTTTGTCTTATTGACGGTGTCCTTTGCCTTACAGAAGCTTTGCAATTTTATGAGATCCCATTTGTCAATTCTTGATCTTACAGCATAAGCTACTGCTCTTCTGTTCAGGAATTTTTTCCCTGTGCCCATATCTTCGAGGCTTTTCCCCACTCCCTCTGAAAGTTTCAGTGTATCTGGTTTTATGTGGAGTTCCTTGATCCACTTGGACTTGAGCTTTGTAGAAGGAGATAAGAATAGATTGCTTTGCATTCTTCTACGTTCTAACTGCCAGTTGAACCAGCACCATTTGTTGAAAAATGCTGTCTTTTTTCCACTGCATGGTTTTAGCTCCTTTGTCAAAGATCAAGTGGCCATATGTGTGTGGGTTTATTTCTGAGTCTTCAATTCTATTCCATTGATCTACCTGCCTGTGACTGTACCAATATCATGCAGTTTTTATCACAATTGCTCTGTAGTACAGCTTGAGGTTAGGAATGGTGATTCCACCAGAAGTTCTTTTATTGTTGAGAATAGTTTTCACTATCCTGGGTTTTTTGTTATTCCAGATGAATTTGGAAATTGTTCTTTCTAAATCTATGAAGAATTGAGTTGGAGTTTTGATGGGGATTGCATTGAATCTGTAGATTGCTTTTGGTAAGATGACCATTTTGACTATATTAATCCTGCCAATCCATAAACATGGCAGATCTTTCCATCTTCTGAGATCTTCTTCAATTTCTTTCTTCAGAGACTTGAAGTTCTTATCATACAGATCCTTCACTTGCTTAGTCACATCAAGGTATTTTATATTCTGTGTGAGTATTGTAAAGCTTGCTATACCCAAGATACAATTCACAAACCACATGAAACTCAAGAAGAAGGAAGACCAAAGTGTAGATACTTCTATCATTCTTAGAAGGGGGAACAAAACACCCATGGAAGGAGTTACAGAGACAAAATGTGGAGTAGAGACTGAAAAAATGACTATCTAGAGATTGACCCACCTGAGGATCCATCCCATATACAATCACCAAACCCAGACACTGTTGTGGATGCCAACAAGTGCTTGCTGACAGGACCCTGATATAACTTTCTCCTGAGAGGCTCTGCCAGTGCCTGACAAATACAGAAGTGGATGCTCATAACCATCCATTAGACTGAACATAAAGTAGCCAATGAAGGATCTAGAGAAAGGACCTGAGGAGCTGAAGGAGTTTGCAGACCCATAGGAGGAACAACAATATGAACCCCCAGAGCTCCCAGGGACTAAATAAACCACCAAGAGTACACATGATGGGACTCATGGCTCCAGCTGCATATGTAGCAGAGGATGGCCTAATTGGACATCAGTGGTAGGAGAAGCCCTTGGTCATGTGAAGGCTCTATGCCCCAATGTGGGGGGATGCCAGGGCCAAGAAGGGGGAGTGGGTGGGTTGGTGAGCAGAAGGAAGGATAGGGAATAGGGGATAGGGGGAGGGTGTTTTTATGGTGGAGAAACCAGGAACAGGGATAACATTTGAAATGTAAATAAAATACACAATTAAAAAAAAAAAGGAATATATCTGAGTTGTTCACTATTAACCCTGGCAAGGACATCAGCATTAGCTTAGAGAAAAACACTTTGTAGAGTCTGAGTTTTATGAAGGATTTCCAAGATCCCAGATGTTCAATACAATGGCCTTGACTGTTTTCTTTTGTTTTGTTTTCCTGGCAGGACTGTGTTTCCCAGTATGAGCTGATCTATACTTTCCCACAGTCTCTTCTGGGAATAGAATGAATGAGTCACACATTACATTCTGATCCCTTCCTAAAAACACAGTTTCCATGAAAGCTTGTATTAAAGATACTCAAAAGGGAATGTTCAGTTGACCTAGCACAAGGTGCTTCCTTTGTACCATTGGTACCAATGAGAATTAGCAGGGCTTTGTTTGTTTGTTTGTTTGTTTGTTTAGGCTAAAGAGAGAAAGAAAGAAGCACTCAGTAACAATGTAATGGGGATTGAATTTTCCAGTTTTTCCTGGGCTTGGATGAAACCTAAATTACTGGATATCTCTGCTCTTTTCTACCTATATAGAGAGAGGTTAATGGATTGGCCAAGAACTCTGTCTAAGAATATGAATGGACCTAGAGATCCAAGTGATGAAAGGTCAGGGATACTTTCTCACTTTAGAAGAAGATGATTGACAGTAGGTATGGATGACATCATAAATAATGAAGAGATGCCCCCCAGAAACTGGAAAGGAAAGAAGCTTTGGGGAGGTAATTTCTTTGATCTAGGGAAAGAAAAGAGGAGACTGTGTCTGCCTAGATGGATGGAGCATGTACACCTTGTTAAGCTGACTCCCTGCTGAGCAGATCCTGAGGGGAGGACACCTAGCACTTCATTGTGGGTATGGACTTCTGTTTAGAGTTAAGCACACTTGTGCACGGGACTTTCAGTCCTTCAGCGATTATCAACTCTCTGTTCCTGCCCATGTTGTCAACAACTTTGAGCTGGTGGTACTCTGGGAAAGGACAGACATGTTCTGAGTGAGATGAAGACAGAGAAAGGACAGCAACCCAAGCCTCATAATGATTAAGAGTCCAGAAGAAGCAGACTCCCTCCAGAAAAGGGGAGTGCACCATAGCTCTAGGGGAATCTCAGCCAAGTGTTTAGATGAATGGTTGGATGAATAAGTGGATACTGGAACTACCGGAAGGGGATCACTTAACTTTCAAGAACTTCTAGTATGGTTGAGAGGGTGTTGAGCCATTAAGACAAGCTTGAAAGATTTGGGGATATCTAGTCTATAAACTGTTAAGATCTAGAAACTTCAAAAGCACTAATATGAAGCTAAGAATGAGTTTGGGGTGAAAGGCTGAGGGTAGCTCTCTGAGAAAACAGTGTTTTACACTTCTAAATAATGACCATCTGTTTCTGAGTAGGAGACACATAATCTATCTTACTTGGTTCTTTACACTCTCCATCACATTTGAAATAGAGAGATATGGTTTTATATGTGAGCAAAAGTATACAATGGCCTTTTCCTCTCAGATGCTAAAAGCTATCATGTGACACCCAAGATGGTGTAGACAGGAGTCATTAAAACTTATGACCTTGGTGTATTAATAACTGATCCTGTCATTCATTTAAACTCATAAATGCTTTAGTTATTTTCCTTATTGCTGTGGCAAAATATTGGAATGCAGTTTAAGGAAGGAAGGGTTTGTTTCGGCTCAGTATTTGAGGGTGTAGTCCGCCATGGTGGGGAAGACATGCTGACAGGAACATGGGATCATGCTGTATTGGTCATACTGTGTCTGATCAGGAATCTGTGAGGGAATAGGAAATAGCTCTCGGCTGTAAACATTGAAGTCTTCTACCAGTGACCTACTTCTTGTGAGGCTCCACCTTCTAAAGTTTCCAAAACCATCTTTAAAAAATATTTATTTTGTTTTTTTTTTTTGTTTTTTTTTTTTACTACTTTTATTAGATATTTTCTTCATTTACATTTCAAGTGTTATTTTGTTTTTAATTATATATATGAATATATGTCTGTATAGGGTATGCACACCAAAGTAGCCAAAAGAGGACATTGAATCCTCTTGGAGCTGGAATTACATGTTAACTTGCATGCTGGAAACCAAACTTGGATCCAATGTAAAAGCCCTGATTTTACAACCTTTTACACAGTAATACCAGCTGGGAACCATGTGCTTAAATGCTCAAACCTATGTTTAAACCTCATTACAAGAGCATCAACTCAACCAATGAAGATGTTATGGATTGAATGTGAGACGATCCCCCCAGGCTCATGTGTTAACTGCTAGTCCTCAGTTGGTGGTGTCATGTTGGGATGTTAGGAAAATTTTAGAAGGTGATGCTGAGTTAGAGGAAGTATGTCACTAGAGACATATCACTAAAGTTACATGTGCGTCTAAGTTCCTCCCTTCCATCTCTTTCTTTTTTGTCATTTGTGAAGAAGAGTGCTTCCCCCTCCACATTCTGTGGCTGCTGTGATGTCCCCTATCATGGGCCCACAGTCACAGTGAGCACTAAGATCTCTGTCAGAAACTGTGAGTGCAGAGCAGTCTTCCCAGACTCTCAAAGCAACTTATTATTTTCCTCAGGCATTTTGACACAACTGTCACAAAGGTAACAAACACATCAGCCCAACTTTTAGATAATAACAGAATAAAGCTGCCATTTGCTCTCCCCAGAACTGTGGTCAAATGTGGGCTCACAGCTGAAGAGAATGAAGACAAGGAATCCTAGATGCATTGATCACAGTCTTCCTCCTATAGCACACTCTGTATTAGTGACTAAAGTTACCCCCAAATAAAGCATATGACAAAATAGAAGACTTTAGTGGTTGACAGTATTAAAATATTAGATTCCTATATTCAAGCATTTTAATGGTATGTTATTACTTAGAACAGTGCATTTTCAGTTAGATCATCTGCAAATAGATCTCTGAAATAAGAAAACTAGACTTCCCTCAACCCTCTGGCTCCAAACCAGGTGCAGTTTAGTCTATCAGGACATGTGGCTGTCATACTTGAGCAGTGCTGTTGATGCCCAGGTGGAGAGGCAAGGATGCTGCCAGACATCCTTCAGTGGTGATGTTGGCCCCATACCAGGAATTACCTATCCAATACTTCCATTTGTTCTGTGGTTGGGAAATGCTATCTTGTATTGAAAAGCTGAAGTGCTTTTATGCATCTATGCATCCCCTTTTTCATCCACCCACTCACCTGCCTGTTCATCAACCATCTGTCTGCTCACTTATCCATATATTTACTCATCTATCCAAATACCAAACACCCAGCCACCCATCCGTCCCTCCTCGAACCACTCCTCCAACATGTATCTGCTAAACACACACAAGGAGTCATGTAGGCAGATGCTCTCTTGTTCCCATTACCACCTGAATTTGGCTTTTCAATGTCAATGACTGATCATCCTTCTCATCTATAGTAACAAAAAAATATCCTATTTTATGTACCCACAGGTAACCAGGCCTCTGCATTCCACAATTCCCAGTCTTTCCCAGTTTTTCTGTTTTATAGCTCGTTGAGGTCACTTCTCCTCCTGGATATTGGCATAGTGCAATTGAGCCTGCAATCTACTGAGAGAAGAAATAAGAAATGACTTCACAGGCAAAACATTTACCTGGCATGCTCTGTAGGTCCAGCCAGCTCTGTGATAGCCTTCAAGTCTGGTTAGTGAGGTATGCCCCTCTGGAGAGGGGTGAGAAGGCTGGGTTCTCTAAAGGCTTTGCCAGGCCAAACTTCCTGGAGAAAAATTTTCTATCTATAAAACACATTTTAAGCAACACCAAAGTGCACAGTGACCCATAGCTTTCTTCTTCTGAACAAATTGTTTAAAGACCAAGATGTGTTGGGGAGATACTGGGCACTGGAGAATTAGCAGCAGGTGCTATTTATAGAGTCACTGCGCTCTGCAGAGTTCCCTCTGCCCAGGGAAGGCTATTAATCTTCTCCAGCAAGAGAGAAAAGAAGTAATAAACTCAATAATGATTTAGAGCAAGGGGAGAGAGAGAAAGCACTGACGCTAATACTAAGGTGGATCTAAGCCAAGAGATTAGCTTCTCTCTGTGGAAAATAACACACACACACACACACACACACACACACACACACACACACACACCATGGACAGGAATGCATACTCTTCCCTTTGACATCTCTGAACTCACTTCTATTTATCTTCTTTTTTTGGTAAATTGTTTTGTTTATTTACATTCTACAAGTTGGTCCTCTTCCTGGTTTACCCTCCCAGAGTTCATCATCACATCCTCCTTACCCACTGCCTCGGAGAGGGCACTCCCCCAACTGTCCACCCACTCCCACCCCACTTCTGCCAGCATCCCTCTTCCTTGGGGGTATCCAGTTTCCATAGGATTAAGCACTTCCTCTCCCACTGAGGCCAGACAAGGAAGTCCTATTCTACCCATGAGCCCAGGGGCACACCCTGACTCATACATACTCCTTGTCTGCTGGCTTAATCTCTGGGAGCTCTGAGAGGTCAGGGTTAGTTGACAAATGTTCTTATTCCTATGGAGTTGTAATCCCCTCAGCTCCTTCAGTCCTTACCTAAACTCTTCTATAGGAGTTCCCAACCTCAATGTAATGGTTGGCTGTTTCGTATCTGCATTTGTCACAGTCAGTTGCTGGTAGAGCCTCTCAGGACAGCCATGGTGGGCTCCCTTTGCAAGTACAATATGACATCAGTATTAGTGTCAGGGTTTGATGTGTGCACATGAGATGGATATCAAGTTATGTCAGTCACTAGTTGGCCTTTCTTTCAGTCTCTGCTCCATTTTTGTCCCTGCATTTCTTTTAGATTGGAACAATTTTGGGTCAAAAATTTTTAGATGGGTGGGTGGACCCTGCCTCAACTGGGGGCCATGCCTATCCACTGGAAGTGGTCTCTTCAGGTTCCATCTCCCCACTGTTGGACATTTTGGCTAATGTCATCACCATTGAGTTTTGGTAGCCTCTCCCATCCCTGGTCTCTGAGCTTTTCTAAGGATTCCCTCCACCCCCTACCCTATACTGCTGCATGTTTAGATTCATTCTCCTGGCTCTCTTGGGCTTCTCTTGCAATCTCAATCTATTTACCTTCTTTTGGCAACTAAATGGCTTTTCATTTTTAGTGGCTGACAGACATGGTCTTCAAATTCTGCTTAAAAAGCTAAGGCATGTGGGGTTGACTGAGCCTTACAACACTAACATTCATGTTTCAGCATAGTTTACTTATATGCTGGTGGGAAAAGTTTAGAAAAGCTGGAAGAAAAGGTTTGTCTTCATATATAAAGAGTCAGCCAAGGGCAGCAGCATTAAAGCAATTATTTATTCAAAGCTTTGCATGAAGAAACTCACCGTTTCCCCTGAAGTTCTCATGGATCCCACACATAAATTAGGAATGTCACAGAATCAATTTTTCTTGAAGGCAACTCTTTGGAAAAGTTGAATATGAATGAATAGTTTTTTTTTAAACAAAGTGGTTGTCCTCTGTTGTGCTCTGGTGTCATGGTGAGAGCCAAGAGTCCTCATTGAAGGCAATTCTGCAGTTCTGCCTTTTAGCATGTGAAGCATTCATTATTTCTTGACACCAACCAGAGACTATGGAAAGAAGGAGAGACCTGGGCATCCAGACAGAAAACAGGTCTTGCCACACAGCCAATATGAAGTTTGGGTGCTCGTGCAATCCATTGTTAAGGCAGGATTGGGGAGAAGTAGCTTGTCATAAATTATACATGGCTGCCTTTTAGATCTTAAGAGCTGAAACTTACTCGTTGCCCAGTCTGTCTGAACATTCAGATGACCATGACATGGAGATGGCAATGAAGATGCTCAAAGCACACTGATGTAGACTATAGCTTTGTGCTTGCCGATGGACAAGTGACAAATGCACTGGGCAAAAACCCTAAAAACACTTATTTACATTAACAAAAAATAGATATGGACTTGATATAAGGGGAGAAAAGCATAACATTTGGAATCAGAATGGTCTTGACACATTTGAGAGCCTCTTAGTACTGAAAAACACAAGATCTTCTATTTGACAGAGTCTTGAGGACTTGAATTTAGGTCCCCAGATTCCATGTAAACAAACCCAGGGTAGTGGTACATGCTTGTAACTGTACCACTAATGTGGGTGGGCATGTATCCCTGAAACTCATTGATTAGTTGAGCTAGCTGAACAGATGAACATCAGGATTTATGAGAATAAAAGAAGTATCAAAAGAACAAGAGGTGGAGAGTAATAGAAAAGATGACTGACACTGGTCTCTGGCCTCCAGGTGTATGGTACCCTTGTATATTTACATACATGCACATGCACTTACACCAGCACCCTTCCCATGCTACTTCAGAGTGATGATACACTGCCAGACTTTATAAGATGCCTCTTAGGAGACATCAGGTTGTCAGTTACATGGTCTGAACTGTTATATAAGAAACATCTCATCTTGTATTAGGTTATAATACCATTGTCCTAATAACTACTTAACCATAGTAGAGTGTGATGCATGGCTCCCTGTGATGTAATGGGAACTAATCTATGCTTTCCAGTTTCTACTTGAGTGTGACAATTATGCCATAAAAATGCAATGTGGAGCAAAACTACATTTGAAGAAATGTAATTCTGGCACCACTGGGCCGTTGGTTAGAACACAGTGCACACTCGGCAGGGACAGTGTAGCTGAGTTGAGCTCTAAAAATGAATAAGTAGTCTTGCTCCAGGGCATGTCTGCAGATCATATTCTAACTCTTTTTAAGCACTTTACAAATGCATTGCTCACATTAAAAGGCCTGGGGAGATGCCATGATGACTAAAGCTTACTGTGCAGATGTGAAGACCTGCCACGAATCCAAACTCCGACCAGCAGAGACAATGGAAAGAACAACATGGACACCAAGGCAGGTGTCACGCAGCTTCCGCGGCTTCCTCACGCAGCTTCCACTTTATTCTGGAACTGCCCACAATTTATCCCCTTCAGTTCACTCACGTCACCTTACACCACACTAAGGAGTCCAATCATAGACACGCACGCCCAAGGTATGACTTTAGTGTGCAGGCGAGCCTCTAATGGATAAGCTGATAGAATGGTATCACAAGGCATTACGCCATATATCCAGCGAGTTACACAGGCTGCTTCTATTGTGCATGACTGAGACTGGGACAAACAAGTGAAGGTCACGGGGCTTGGCATAGAGCCAGGGCACCATCTTGCCCATGCAGCTGCGCCCACTTTCCACAAAGACCTCAGTTCAGATGCCCAGCATCCATGTAAAGTAGTAGTATATGTCTATAATGCAAGCACTTCTCCTGGGAGATAGGATGTGGAGATTGGGGGTTCTCCAGAAGCTCATGAGTCAGCCCAGCAGACACAGTGGTGAAAAACAAGAGAGCTTGTCTCAAACAAAGTGGGACGTTATTGTCTGACCTCCACATATGCATCGTGGCACATGCAAGCCCATACTCATATGCAAACAGGCATCAGCCACACACACTCACAAAATGATTTTTTTAAAGCAAGGCTAGAAGAAACATCATATTGCAAATGGAGGAAAGAAAAAAGTCAAAATAATTTTGTCTCATTGACAGACTGGTAGTGGATTTTCACAATGAAATGTTTCATTTATCATAAAGGAGCCAGAAAATAATGGATTTGAACCAGAGAAAACCAAGCCAGTCTGTCACCACCACCTGCTTACATCAAGACTTCTATCCTGTAGGCTTTGACCTTACATTCAACCTAGTTCTTTGCAGTGTCAACACTTGAGACAAAAATTCACATAAGAAATTATCTTTGCTCCTACACAAGAAGGCATAGCCTTTCTCCATATGAGTTTCAATAGCTCCATGGACCTATAGGCCAATTCCATCAACAAGAATATCATGATCAAGCTCCATCTATGTCTAGCCTACATGACGTTCATTTGTCTCTGATAGCTCATCAGTGTAATGAACAACTACTCTGGTTTGCATTTCCTTCCTCTTGAAAATACTGTTAAGAACAAATAAGCTTGTTTACAACATTTCAGTCAGAAGCATTCCTGGGCTTTCTTGCTATAACAGCGGTTCTGGACCTGTAGGTCGTGAACAGGGGTCATATATCAGATACCCTGCATATATTTACAATTTGATAAGAATAGCAAAATCACAGTTATGAAGTTGCAACAAAGTAACCTTATGGTTGGGCATCACCACAACATGAGGGACTGTATTAAGGAGTTGCAGCGTTAGGAAGGTTAAGAACCACTCTTAGGAGGTGAGGTATTTCTGAACACACATTCAAAGGCTATCAGTAACAAGCCATGCTCAGTCATCCATGGTCTCTGTTGCATTTGTTGCCTTGGCCTGACCTTGGGTTGGAACAATATGCATTTGTCTTTGCTCAGTTCTCTATGGGCATCATCATAGGATAAAAGTAGAACTGAAATCGTGATTACACTCTGGCTTTAAAGATCCCATAAACCTTAGAGCATCCCTGCCTCAGAGAAAAACATCAACATTGAATCAGATATCTTAACAAGTTCACTGTCTAAATTAAAAAAAATTCATATTCATTTTTCAGAGGTTTCCCCATTAGCTATGAAAATAAAGACTTTCTGATGATTTGCTGTGGTAGGAATCAGGTCCTTAGTTAGAGGAGGGTCAGCAGATGAACAGGACTATGCTACTGTTCAAAACACAATAAGGACCATGCTGAAAGAAAAACAGCCCAAGGAAGAAAGACAGGCTAAGAGTCTGGGTTTCCCATTTAAAAATTAGCTGAAACTGGTGATATGTGATTCTCTGTTTAATCTCTTATGTTTCTGCCATTTTCACAAATATAGATCAGTGTTTGTCTTAGAGGAAGATAAACAAACTTACTCATGACTTTTCTACATTGTACTTAAGAGCTTTGCCACAGGCAGGGTTGTTTTAATAGGATCAGTGAATAGTGTTTTCAAAGTCCCTGTGTGGAATCAAGATATCCCACTCTTCCTAAAACTCAGTAAAGTTCCTGCTACTCATGGCTTTTGAATGTTTACCTTTGCCTTGCCAGTGATAGTTCAAAGTGTAGCCACTTTCAGAGGATAGACTTCATTAGTTGGTGACCAGTTATATGAAGGTTAAAATAGCTTCAAGGAAGGAGGGCCCTCCCAGTGACTTGATATGGATGCTGAAAAGTCCATTTAGCCCAGGTATGGCCTGGTTGTTCCTCCTGCTCTTCTGGCCTTTAAGTCTAACCAGAAGACACAGCCCTGTCATGTAGCCTAACAGTACCAGAACATGTTCTCTTGTTCCACAGAGGCTGGTCTATTTGGAAGGTTGGTTAGTTAGTAATTTGAGTAGATGAAAATCATGAAATTAAGAGTTCAGTCACATCCTTAAACCAAAGGAATGTCTTAACTTTTTTTTTTTTTTTTTTGAGACAGGGTTTCTCTGTATAGCCCTGGCTGTCCTGGAACTCACTTTGTAGACCAGGCTGGCCTCGAACTCAGAAATCCGCCTGCCTCTGCCTTCCAAGTGCTGGGATTAAAGGCGTGCGCCACCACGAGTTAAGTGCCCAGTCAACATCCATACAATGCCCTAACAGGGATCATTTAGGCCTTTAATTTGGTGATAGTGTGGGGGCTCTTGCATGACACCCAGTAACATTGATTTTTGTGACAACAGCATTGGTCTCAGGGACAGACCCAAATCTCGTGAAAATGAAGACCAACTGTCTTCTTAGGGTCTTTCCTGGGCCCAACCGGAATTTCATCCCCAGAAAAATTAATCACCAAGAACCAGCACCATCCAGTTCTGGAGGAGAGTAGTTTTCCATCTTGACCCAGGGCCCTAGGCTTCAGTTTCATTGGTACTCACATGATGGCCACTGTCTTGGCAAAGTACTCCTGGCTTCTCTTTCTCAGGAGGCTGCATCTGAGGCCAGAGTGTGCTGAAGGAATATAGGCATCTCCTCTATTCCTGGGAAACTTCTAAAGGATTCTAAGCCTTCCACTGTACACAGTCATCTCTGGCTAGTAAATTCTACTAAGACTCAACTTCTAGTAGAGGTGCCATTGCCACATCTGAACTTGATACCACAAAATGCATACAGTATTTCTTTGAGATTTTATTTGTGACTTACTTAAATTACTTATTGACAGAGTCTTGCTAGACAGATCATGCTGGCCTTGGACTTTGAGAATCCTCCTGCCTTGGAACCACAGTGCCTTAATTATAGTCAGATGTGCAATGCTGTACCATGCTTACTTCAGCTTCTTCACAATGCTTTGCATAAGACCGTGTCTTTTCTTTCATAGGCTTCACTTAAAGATCATTGTTTAGCTTTTCCAGTGACATGACATAAAATATTTTCATCAACTTCATACACATATGCAACGTAACTCACACAAACATGCATATGATGTAGTTTTCATTTTCCTTCTTGCTCTCTTAAGCTTCTCCCAGCTCTGTTGACCCCCTTCTTCCCAGCTACCTTCATATCTTTTTTTGCTCTCTGACACTACTTAGGGTTGTTGGCATGAGCATGATCCTCAGCTTTGAAAAAGATACAAAGATATCTCAGTACCAGGAGCTCTGCAAACCTCATCTGCCAGAAAAGAGGGCAGGTAAGAATCTCTTGGTCAGAGGAGTTTTGCCCAAAATGGAAAATCCCTTCACTATACATTGAGTGAAAATTTTAAATGATCTCATAATTACTTTATACAGTACAAAAAGCAGAAGTCCTCAGTGCCTTAGTGTATTATTTTGGATTTATTGGTGTGGATACAAAGAGAAAAAGACTTGTCTAATTGTCTCCTATTGAGAGATCAGTAGCACATTCTGGGTGATCGATTTCTTTGTGAGTGTTACTTAGGTCTGTGGCATATGTCTTTCAAACAGTATACAAGCCACAGAAAATATAAACAAGTCACCCTCACAGTTAGTGAGGCTAAATTCTAGGGGAGGCTGTTCAGATGGCCTCCTTTCAAATGCCTGATTGTGAAAAAGCTTTTCAAATGGAAGCCCTGTAACTTTTTATGACTGAATAATTATCTTTCTTCCCCATAGGCTTCATTTACAATGAGTTCTGACCTGGCATCTGTCAATTCCAAAGACTTTTAAAGAGAGCCTGGCCACCAGAGTCACCTGTGGGCTGAAATGGGTAAACATATCTCTTAAGAACATTCAGTAATGAAGCCCGTTGCTTATTCAGTGACAAGCTTGTACCATGGGAAGTTATTGTTTAATCACAACCCTCCTGGAAGAATGGACACAGGTAGAGATCTCCCATTTCACTCTCTGTTTCTAATTGTATGTTCAGGGGACATAATTTTTAATGAAGGAAAAACTTTGCTATCCAAATCTCCTGTCCCTGGTCTGGGGCTTGTACTGAGAACGCGGTTTAGGATGGAGAGTTGCTTGGGATGGGCGTCCTATAGAACTTTGCTGGAGAAACACCCTGAAGTGTGACCGTCACATCTGCATCGAGTTATGAAAAAGGAAGGCTTGTTAACCCGCTGTTTGGAAACCAGAACACTTTTATCAGTTCATATAATTGCTAACCCCTTATTCACTGCTCAGCACTGGAGAGTTCTTTACCTCCTAAGACCTCACTAATTGCTGACAGATTTGATTTCTCCCTGACAGCAGGAGTCCTGTTTCTGGCCTTTACATCAAGTAATTGCTTTATTTTTCTCCCTCTGCTCTAAAAAACGGAATTCCCTTCTCCCCTGCTTGAACCCCCTTAATGGCTTCTTTCTCTGTTATTAAATCCTTGCCATTTAAATCACATTTAGCGATGTTTTGAATAACTGATTCCAATTACTAAGGCTCTTACCAAGAAGCAGCTGAAAACGCAAGTCATTACTTGCCCATAGACAAGCAGTTACACCTTGCAGCCGAGTCTCTGGCGAACTGTATTGTATTTCTCCTCAGTATGGGGCGATTTATACTCCTAGGAGGCTGGTGCTCAGCAAATATACAGCCACTGGAGCTCTCCACAATATCATTTGAGCATAATAGATATTAGATTTTATATTTATTTTATAAATAGCCTGATTCCTTAAAGAAGCCATTCCCTCCTTCCCAGAGTAGCTGGACGGGCCAGTTGGGACAACAGCAGAGATGAGCAGCTGACCGCTGCATGACCCACATCAGGTTTGCTTTACAGAGGTTTAATAAACTCACGCTGGCCCAAACAGGTGACAGAGCCACCCTGTCTGCCGAGGACAGTGCACAGCCCATTATACTTCACGTTGACACACTTCAGTTTGGTTTTCTTTGGGAAAAAAATTAGTTTAAAAAAATACTGAGAATTCTCACTATCCTGTCTTTATCTTTACCCCCAAATTCCATCTGGGTTTTCTTCATTTTCTGCTTACTTGGCAAAGGGATTCATCTGGTAAATTCTACAACATGACTGTCTCTGTGACCTGTGTTCTCATTGAAGACTTTGCAGGAAGATTTTTTTTTTTTAATTTTAAAAATTTTTTTCTTCAGTCATATTGGATGTAAGGAGTCAAAGTTGTAAAATCTGTTGGTTGGGGGAAATAATCAGATACACTGGCCTGTGGTAGGTATATTTTCTTACCACCTTGGTGCTGAGGAAACATGATTGTGTTGGGTAACTTTGATGCAGGACACCGCCCCCCTCCCCCCCAGTTACTCTTGCTATTTTTATTTTAGCAGGTATGGCACCAATGATGCATCTTTGTCTTTCTTATCTTGAATATCAAATAACTAATGAATTGTATAAACATGTGTGTCACCTTAAGTTTAAATGGCTCTTCAGGAAACTGACCCGGCCTGGCCATTTAGCTATCAGCAGATCTGACTTACTGAACTGGCCAACCTCCTGCTTCCAATTTCATTAGTCAGCTGTACACCTTGGCTAGCTCTGGGGCTAAAGAAGGTTATCGCTAATTTCAAACTTGAGAGTTCTTAGCAGAATTGAAAGGTCTCTCAATTTCATAATTATATCTACATGTGAAAATAGTTTTGTGAGTGAGGTTAAAGTCAAGAGGCTTAATAAATACCACCCCTGTGAAAAGAAGTGAGTTCTGAATTCATTCATTTGCTCTGCTGTGCACAGCCCTAGACCATTCTCTACTTTTGTGGAGGCCTAGGAAAGATTAAAGGCAAAATTTCATTGTAATACAGCGATGGCTTTTCTTCTTAAGTTCTGAACTTTTGGTTTCATCTTTTTGTTAAAGTAAGAAATAAGAAAAAAAAATTTTCTATTATTTAACCCTCTTCAAAACACTGAGCCCAGAACACAAGGAGTTAAGAGAATTTAAAGAGGTGTTCCCAAGACAGAGAACTTTAAACCCTCCTGCTGCCCACCATATGCCCACTGAGATTCATCAGAGACACAGGCACACAGAGACAGGCGACTGGCTGGGGCACCTGGGATTTTGTATTTCCTATTCTTAAACATTGCCTCTTACATTATTTATCTGTGATATTTGTGAAAATGCTACCTTGAATGGCCCAGAATCCCCAGTCTTATATTTGTATGTGGTGAGTGCTGGATTGGGCCATTGCCTGTCCCAGCATCTGTATTATTCATGTGTTTCTAACATAAAGGCCATTACCTCATTCCTTCAGAACCATGGTGCTGCCTATTCATCCACAGAGACAAAAAATCTTGTTATAAGTCTTGGGATGAGTACTTAACAGACAGGACTATCCCATGCTTCTGGAGCATCTATTATAAATAAGTACCCTCTGCTTCTGCTCAGTCCGTCACCCTGTCTTTCACCTTCTTAGCTCTTTGTTGAGAGATCCATTTGCAGAGGGGTTCTCAGTGGCCAGTCTTCTCCTGTGAAGGTTCCCAGAGACCTCTGGGGCATAAAGATGCTGGAAGAGTCAATAGTGCAATGTAGCTTTGGGGCTTTTAATACCAAACACATCCCATCAGACAGATAGGGGATCAGCAAGAGGCTTAGAGCCACTTCAGTAGTGAGGAAAACAAAGTAAATAAGCTAGGCCATCACAGTGAGAAGAGTGTGACATATAAAAATGATTGCTATAGCTGAAAATATTAAAATCATGTTCTACAAACATCATAGAAATATTACCGATCATTTTTCTCACTGTGCTTGAAGTTAGCATTTTGTTAATGTTTAACTTCAAAGAGTTTTTGCTATTTTGAAATTTTTAAAATATACTTACTGATAAAATAACTTCTCTCCTAGAAACACTGATAATCTTTTTTAAGTAAACTGATTGTTAGGCAATGTACAGAGACATATAATGTGTTTTAAATATTCTCTCACTATGTCAGGTGGTATCATATAAGGATTTTTGAATATATTTCTTTTTTTCAATTTTTTATTAGATATTTTCTCCATTTATACTTCAAATGCTATCCTAAAGTCCCCTATACGCTTTCCCACACTGCTCCCCTACCCACCCACTCCCACTTCATGGCCCTGGCGTTCCCCTGTACTGGGGCATATAAAGTTTGCAAGACCAAGGGGCCTCTCTTCCCAATGATGGCCAACTAGGCCATCTTCTAATACATATGCAGCTAGAGACATGAGCTCTGGGGGTACTGGTTAGTTCATATTGTTGTTCCACCTGTAGGATTGCAGACCCCTTCAGCAACTTGGGTACTTTCTCTAGCTCCTCCATTGGGGGCCCTGTGTTCCATCCAATAGATGACTGTGAGCATCCACTTCTGTATTTGCCAGGCACTGGCATAGCCTCACAGGAGACAGCTATATCAGGGTCCTTTTAGCAAAATCTTGCTGGCATGTGCAATAGTGTCTGCATTTGGTGGCTGATTATGGGATGGATCCCAGGGTGGGGTAGTCTCTGGATGGTCTATCTTTTTGTCTTAGCTCCAATATATTTCTTAATGATTCATTTTTTAAAAATAAATAAATAAAATAAAAATGACAAAAAAAGATTGTTACAGTTGCTTGGGAACTCAGACTCTGGAGCTGATTCTTGGATTGAAAAATGTGTAGTTTATCAGTTGTGTAACTATGGGCAACTCATTCTGCCTGTCTGACTTGGTGTTCTGTCTCAGTGAGCTCATTGTACTGATATCTACAGAAGCATCGCATGAATTAAAACTGGGAATGACATAGAACAGTTCAAACATACCAAGAAGACTCTAGAAGTCCAGATTTCAGTCAAACCTCAGTGCTGAATTTCCTTGATCACAGCTCCTCAGGTGAATATTCCTTCCTCTCTGCCAGAAGCCCCCAGGGTCTTACTCAAGTGTATGGCCCCTTCCTTTTTAATTCTTCAGCAAACTTACATTACAAAACATATGCACAATATGGGAGAAAATGATGTCATCTAGGCTGCTCTAACTAGGGACTTAAAAGCAATGAAAGAAGCATTGACCATAATCTTGTAGATATTAAGAGGGTAATTGCAAGAGCAAGATAGAACATGGCTTTGAAGATGGGCTATTCTGGGCTATTCTTGTCTCCGTGTGGGTCAACCCGATTGCAGGAAGAAGACAGTTAGCTATGGCATGATTTCAATGGAGCCCTGTGACTTTCACTTTTGTTTTTAGTCTTCAAGTTACTCTACAAAAAACTGCTTCATCCCAGTACAGGGGAATGCCAGGGCGAAATAGTGGGAGGGGGAGGGTAGGGGAGCAAGGCGAGGGGGGGTGTTGCTGGGTATAGGGGACTTTTGGGATAACACTTGAAATGTAAATGAAGAATTTCTCTAAAAAAAACAAAAAAAAAACCAAAAAAACCTTATGGGTATATGCCCAGGAGAGGTATGGCTGGAGCTTTGCACTTTCATGAGGTCCCATTTGTCAATTCTTGATTTTATAGCACAAGCCATTGCTGTTCTGTTTAGGAATTTTTCTCCAGTGCCCATATCTTTGAGGCTTTTCTCCACTTTCTCCTCTATAAATTTCAGTGTCTTTGGTTTTATGTGGAGTTCTTTGATCCACTTACACATGAGCTTTGTACAAGGAGATAAGAATGGTAATAAGGACACATGCTCCACTATGTTCATAGCAGCCTTATTTATAATATCCAGAAGCTGGAAAGAACCCAGATGTCATTCAAGGGAGGAATGGATACAGAAAGTGTGGTATATTTACACAATGGAGTACTACTCAGCTATTAAAAACAATGAATTTATGAAATTATTGTGCAGATGGATGTATCTGGAAGATATCATCCTTAGTGAGTTAACCCAATCACAAAATAAGTCACTGTATATGCACTCACTGATAAGTGGATATTAGCCCAGAAACTTAGAATACCCAAGATACAGTCTGCAAAACACAAGAAAATCAAGAAAAAGGAAGACCAACGTGAGGATACTTTATACCTCCTTAGAATGGGAACAAAATACCCATGGAAGGAGTTACAGAGACAAAGTTTGGAGCTAAGACGAAAGGATGGACCATCCAGAGACTACCCCACCAGGGATCCATCCCATAATCAGCCACCAAACGCAGACACTATTGCACAGGCCAGCAAGATTTTGCTGAAAGGACCCTGATATAACTGTCTCTTGTGAGGCTATGCAAAGGCCTGGCAAATACAGAAGTGGATGCTCACATTCATCTATAGTATGGAACACAGGGCCCCCAATTGAGGAGCTAGAGAAAGTACCCAAGGAGCTGAAGGAGTCTGTAGCCCTACAGGTGGAACAACAATATGAACTAATCAGTAACCCCAGAGCTCATGTCTCTAGCTGCATATGTAGCAGAAGATGGCCTAGTTGACAATCATTAGGAAGAGAGGCCCTTTGGTCTTGCAAATTTTATATGCCCCAATACAGGGAAATGCCAGGGTCAGGAAGTGGGAGTGGGTAGGTAGGGGAGCAGGGCAGGGGAGGGGAGGGGAGGGTATAGGGAACTTTCAAGATAGCATTTGAAATGTAAATGGGGAAAATATTTAATAAAAAAAGGGGGGAAGCACATTTGCTGAATGAGTTAATGATAAATGGGAGTATATACACCCTACAGACTTCAATGAAAATATACTGAACCCAATTACATGACTATAACTAAAAAAAAACCAGAAAAAAAAAACCCTGCTTCATCCCTTCACATATGCACACCATGTATTTGCTTGTGTGCACCCTCCACAATCCTCTTATCTCCCCCCCCCCTCTGCTTTTCCCTGGTTCCCTTCCTTCCACTACATACCCTCATAGTTATGAAGATCTACATCTCTCATGTGAGGTAATTGTCTTTCTGGGTATGGCTTACTTCAGTTAACATGGTGGTCTCCTTTCCACTGACTTTCCAAAAACCAGCATAATCTCATTCTTATTTATTAATAACTAAAACTTCATTATGTACATGCACTTTATTTTCTTTCATCTATTCATTGAGAATTGATAACTGGACTGATAAGCTGGCTACTGTGAATGCTGTTGCAGTAACATGCATATGCAAGTATATGTGTTATGTTTAGATTTCTTTGGGTATATGCCCAGGGGTTGTTGCTGGATCCTATAGTAGTTCTATTGCTAGCTTTTCGAGGAATAAGCATGCATATTAATTTCCATAGTGGCGACCAGTAGTGTATAGGATTCCTCTTTTCCCACATCTCCATCAGCATTGTCATTTGTTTTTTTATGATGGCCGTTCTGGCGTGAGTGAGAAATCCCAATATAGTTTTGAATTTTATTTCCTTCGTGGCTTCAGAATGTTGAGCGTTTTCATATATTTGTTGGCCATTTGCACTTCTCTTGAGAACTAGCCATTGAATTCATTTGTTCAGTTATTAGTTTCATGGTTTGCTTTTTTGTTTGTTTGTTTTTAGTTTTTGTCCTCTTTATAAGATTAATACACTGGACTAAGATTTTGTATAGTTCTTTGGGCTCTCTTTACATTTCATTTGCTGTGCACATATTTACTTTTTTGTATTCCTACCTGCCAATTCCTATTTCCTGGGCTATTAGGGTCCTTTTCAGAGTGTCCATGCCTGTGCTTATATATTGAAGTGTTTCCACATGTTTTCATTTACCTGTTTCAAAGCTTTAGGTCTTACATTAAGGTCTTAGATCCATTTTAATTTTTCTACAGCACTGGTTCTCAGCCTGTGGGTTGCGACCCCTTTGGAGGTTACATACCAGGTATCCTGCAGATCAGATATTACGATTCACAACTGTAGCAAAATTACAGTTACAAGGTAGTAACAAAGTAATTTTATGGTTGGAGGTCACCACAAGAGGAACGGTATTGAAGGGTCTCAGCTTTAGGAAGGTTGAGAATCATTATTCTGCAGGGTAAGAGATAGGGATCTAGTTTCATTATTCTGCATATGGATTCCCAGTTTTCTTAGCACCATTTGCTAAAGAGGCTACTACTTTAGTGAAAATCAGGCAGCTTGCTGGGTGCTGTTGTGCTGCTGTGGTCCTGTAGTATAATTTGAAATCAGTTATCATGATACCTCTGGCATTTTTGTATTGTGTGTGTGTTTTTTTTTTTTTAATTTCTGTGACAAATATCACTGGGTTTTATTATTGTTCTTTGGACCTGCAACTAAAGACCTTCTAGAATAATTTGAAAAGCATGAGTAAATTCCTGGGCCTGAAGCTGGCACCATCTTTCCACTGGTTGAAAATATTCAATTTGGCGTTCAGATCTTCCTCTGTGGACGCCCTTGGCAAGGTTAAAGTGTAACTTGAAAAATGCTTTCATTTGCACGTGATCCTGGTAAGTCTATGTGTTTTCTGTTGGACAATGTTTCTTTCTTTCTTTCTTTTTTATTTTTTTTTCCAGACAGTGTTTCTCTCTATAGCCCTGGCTGTCCTGGAACTCACTTTGTAGACCAGGCTGGCCTCGAACTCAGAGATCCACCTGCCTCTGCCTCCCAAGTGCTGGGATTAAAGGTATGTGCCACCACACCTGGCATTGGATGATGTTTCTTATATATGACAATGTTTTCTCGTTCTTACATATATTCAGAGTTGTATCAAAAAGGAAGAACTTGTACTTCTTAGAACACATGATAATGTTCTTGTGAGTCATGTGCTAGTTATTTAGTTTCAGGAAGATAAGGACCATGGAAGAATGGATGTGATGATTGGAAGTATGATAACATACTTCCTCTGGGCAAATGAAGCATCCTGAAGCTCTTTGAGAAGAAGTTCTAGACTAAAGATCTGGTCCCAAGTGATGAGTAGAATGACTGGTCAAATCCTTTCTCTTGCCCTGAGTCCTTTCATTCCAACAGTTAACGAGTTTTGTTGTTTGGCTAGACAAGGGTTTTCACTATTTAGTCCAGGCTATCCCCAGATTCACTATATATTCCAGGACAGGCTCAAATCCATGATCCTTTGTAACTTTAATTTTTTCAAATCTTATTTTTAATGATGGTTCTTAAATGCCTTAACCTTCCCTGTAACCTACCACCTGCCAGAGATAATGGAAAAGAAAGGATACAGAGGAAGTAGACCTGTTTAAAAAGGTTCTTTGGAGCAACTCCCATTTGTGTTGTCTGGAAATTGGCAGTTCAGTTCACAGGTTAGTAGGCAGCAGCAACTCAATTCACTTGCAAACACATCACAGATATACCAGCAGTCCAGTTTGGTGGAGCCAGGTTAGCAACAGCAGTGACATGACCTAGCAGAGATAGCCAGGCCTCAGCCTGGCTCGAGTCAGCAGGAGGGACCAACAGGAACACAAGGAGAAGTTCTCAACTGTGCCTCTCCCCAGGAAGCAAATTTCAGTGAAAATGAGAGACCCACAAACATTTTACAGCTAGCTGCACTAGCAAGCCAAGCTCCGTCACTCTGTGGAGTCCTATTTATTTCCTCCATGTGCCCTGTTGAGCATGAGTCCTTGGAAGCAGTAACAAACTGCAGTACACCACCAGAAGTTTTTTGATTTGCTTCTCTTTGTGGGAGTCCTGACAAATACAGCTTAGCTATGCAATGTAAGGTGGACCAGTCATTAGCAAAGAATCTTTTATCACATGATATTTCATGTGCTTACTTTAGCAGAACATCCTTTCTTCTGTGTCTGCCTCAGCAAAATGTTCCTTCACGTGTTTGTCTTAGCCTTTCACACCGGTGTCCACTTTAACAAAACATTCCTTCACGTGTTTGCCCCAGCAAAACACCATCCAACCAACTTTCCAACAAACCCTTAAGTTTCCACTTCAATCCTTCTGCCTCATAGTGTTGTGATTGCATGTACTACACTACATATACTTTGCTAACACTTAATGTTCTGAACTAAAACAGTCCTCATTTTAATGGCATATTTACCGATTAACAGCTTATTGAAAAATAGCCCACTAAGACGCCATTGCTTTTCTAAAGCCAGCCTTAGTTAGAGGTTTACAAATAGCATGCAAGAGGGATTCAGGGACTAGAAAAGTGCTTTAGAGGACCGATGTTCTCCTAAGAATTTGTAGTAATTTATGCGGAGGAGGGAAGCCAATGGGCATCTCAGCTTCTGGAGTTCCTCAAAGCATCTTTCACTCTAAGAGGATTCAGGGAAGGCGGATGTTTTTCCTCAAAGGTATATATTCTTTTTCTTTGACTTAAAAGATCAACTAAATAGATAACATAACATTTATTATTATTACTTCACAAGGTTCTATGTTACATATAATATAAATAACAAAACAGCATAAGTAAAGTGGTTGGTGTCTGACAGTTCCTGTACCCAGTAGTTAAACTATCAGGAAATTTATCTAGAGCATTCAATAAGCATTTGTGCTTTTAATGGGCAGCAATCAAATCCCTCAGTGTCACTGCGGGACTCAGATTCCTAAAAGTGAAGGTTTTTCAACCATATAATCTGCCCTCTCTGTGGGTGTCAGCTCTCAGGGGAAATTGAAACTCTGTTCTAATTTGTCTGTGTCTAGAAGTGTAGGTATTCTTCAAACTAACTGCTAAGAGTAAGAATACCAGTGTTTATTTAGTCGCTTTCCAAAGCAGGATAGTGTGGTAGGAAAGTATCGGTGGCAGAGTCTGTGTCTGAAGACTTCTAGTGATGGTGTGATTATCCTAGGGTAAGACAGTGCTCTCTGACTTTGATTCCTCTTCTACTGGAGAGGGAAGGTAACGTACTGTCTAAGAGCATACATGCCTCAGTAAGTAGAGGGTTTCTCACTATTCAGTGCCCTGGATTTTCTGTCACAGCAGGTTTGAAGAATCCCTGAGTGCCATGCCCTGTGGTAGTACACACCTGAAAGGTCAGCACTTGGGAGCTAGAGGCAGGAGGATCAGGAATTCCAGGTTAGCTTTGGTTATATAGTGAGTTTAAAAGCTAAGTGGGCTATCTTGAGACCCTGCCTCAGCAAAATAAAACAAACCTCTGAGCTTCAGTTCTTGTTAGAGGATGACACATCTCTTTGTCTCTGCAATTTGCCTGCCTTGTGCTTTCTGACCCTGAGCAATGGCCATAATGTCTTCTGTTGCCAATGTTTCTTGAACACAATCTGCTATCAACAAGCAGACTCTAAGCCAAAATTTTTCAATAGAATTCTCAACTGTTTCTCTTCCTCAGCAAGTATTTCTCATGCAATTCAGAAACAAATAAATGTGGGAGATAAATAAGTGGGTAAAAGAGACACAACAACTATTTAACTTAAAAAAAAAAAAGAAGAAGAACTGTTAAGTAAATATCCAGTGAACCCAAACTCAGAACCTTGAGAAACTCTGCAAGCCAATAGGGTAATGCCAAGTGACAGGCCTGGGTGGACAGGAGTGAAAGTATGTTTATCTGCTCCTGATGGCATCTAGTGATTTAAGTTTCAGGTGCTTCCTTCCTACCTGTGCTTAGCAGAGTGGGATTTGTTCACCAGAGAAGGTCCTCAGAGGGAGAAGTGCCAGGATTGTCCCCAGAGAGACAAAGACTATGTAGGGACATCACATACATGTCTCCTTCCACTGTGGAGACTCTAGCACTTGAAGACTTGAAAAGAGGCCAAGGATGAAAGCCCATCTGCCCAGAACCTCAGCACCTGTGCTTCTCCGAGCCCCACCCATCCCCTCCTCTTGCATGCCTTCTCATCCCTTCACTGTGTTTCCTTCTGAACCTCATCTTCTGCCTGTCGGTTCATTACTCCTGGCCTGAGGAGTAGCCTGTGTTCCACTGTGACTGATTTATTTGCTCCAAGTATCTGCACATTGCTACTGTGTCTGGATTCTCTTGAGCTGCTCTAAGTGAAAGCCCAGTGGTTTCGTTTACCACCCCCCCCCCCTTTTTTTTTTCTGTCTTTGGCCTTAATATGTCAGGAGAAATTTCAAAAGGCTCTGATCATGTGATGCCTCCCATCTGTAAGGCACTTTAAGTTTATAGAGGAATTTCATGGCACCCTCTGGAAATAGCTCAGGGTTGGAGTGGAGAGCATGGTGCTAGCTTCTGGTTCTCTGTCCAGTAATCCTGGAGGGAGCACTCTGCCCAGGGATACTGGAAGGAGCACCTCCCATTGCTTTGCTAAGGGCCATTTTGCTTTTTTCTCTACTGGTAAAATAGAAATCATCATTGTGATTCCAGTAGTGGTATTTAGCCTTTTATTACTGCAACAAACATGTAAGGCTTTCATTTTGTTCAATAAGGTTTCAGCCCATGGTTGATTGGCCCCATTGCTATGATCCTGTGGCTATATATATATATATATATATATATATATATATATATATATATATATATAATGCAAATGCATGTAGCAGAGCAGAGCAAACCTACTCTCTTTTACTGATTCAGGAAGCAGGAGAGAAGAGCCTGGGGTCCTATCATCCCCTTGAGGGCATGCCTCCAGTGACCTGAAATTTCACTACCTCCGACAGAGGCTACCTCCTATAGCTCCCATTGCCTTCCTACAGTACCATTGTGATGGTTTATATTGATTGCCAATTTGACAGTATTTAGAATAATCATGAAAACAAATTCTTGGTCATGTCTGTGAGAAATTAGGGTGGGTTATGGGTTACTGATGTAAGGAAGCCTACTTTAAATGTGAGTAGCACCATTCCTTGGGCTGGAGACTCCAACTACATATAAACAGGAGAAAGTGAGCCGGGCACCAGCATGCATCTCTCTCTACTTCTGACTGGGGAGTGTTACTAGATATCTCAAAGTCCATTGCCATGGCTTCTCAGCCACAACAAACGGGCCTCCCTCAAGTTTCTTCTTGTCAGGTGTATTGTCACAGCAAGGAGAAAAATAGCTAATATATCCCTATAGTGGGATGAGCCTTTAACGAATAGATATATGGGGAATAGTCCAGACCCAAACAACAGAATCCATCTTTCTCATTTCATGAGAGAACATCCACGGGTTCACTCTGCTCTTGGGAATCTAGTTTTTCACAATGCTAGTCTTTATGGTTTCCTCATGAGAAAGCAGCATGGATTAAAGTGTAGGAATGACAGGACAGGACAGTGCTTGCCACATCTTGTCATTCTGTGAACTCTTCCCCCATCTGTGCTGCCACAATATCTGCTTCTCACTTGCAAGCAGAGAATTATTGCAGCTCAGACTGAATCATACTGAGAATGCGTTTGGAATGTTTCATTCCCGAGGAGGAAAGCAAATACGCAGCATTCTTTGAATGAGTGTAGTCACACCATCTGACATCTTAGAGCCACAGAAAGTGTGTGATACTTGGACCAATT
Source organism: Mus minutoides (assembly GCA_902729485.2). Taxonomy (NCBI): domain Eukaryota; kingdom Metazoa; phylum Chordata; class Mammalia; order Rodentia; family Muridae; genus Mus; species Mus minutoides. The sequence goes on from LR749509.1 coordinate 889,292, forward strand.
AGACAAGGCTTTGCTTTCCCCCTTGAAATTAGCCACACACTTAACAGGATCAGCCATTGGAGGTCTGAAGATGTACTAATAGGCTTGGACTGGGAGACCGGGAACTATGCACTTATCTGATGGTTCTTTGAAAAACAAGTTCCCCAATGACTTTTAATTTCTTGGACAGGGGGCAACTAGCCCTGTGAAGGAACTCAATTATTTCAGCACCACTCTGAGTTCCTGATGTGAATGTCTTGAGGTTGATTTGGAGGAAGTGGGATGAGCCGCACGAGGCGTCTCCACTATTGCCTGGAGTCAATTTGCATCTTTTAAAGATGAAGAGACAGAGGTTAAGCATAAGCCGAAACTCATCATGACTTACATACCACGAGATGTTTTATATATCATTTCACACAAATCCGTTTTTAAAAGTTGAATATGTGATTTTTAAAGTCAAATATCTGCAAAGGAAATTGGGCTGACCCAAATCTGCCTTCAGTGTTTAATGGTAAGGATGTTGTGAAATTTGAGGCAATTTTGTTTTCTGTGCACATATTTTTTTTTTCTCTAGGATGAAAAAAATCTTTCTTTGCTTCACATTCCTCTTTGTGCCCACAGAAATGCTTGGTTTAGTTTGGTGTGAGTCAAACCAACCGTTCTCATCGTGAGCGAAGAGAGAGAAGGAAAAAGAGAGAAAGGAGCTTTTCATCCAAGTTATGGGTCCTAGAAATTCTTCTGTAAGAGCATTTTATGTGACTGTAGCTGCTGCCCACTCTTTTGTGAATGCTGGAGAATAGTTATTTTTCTCCTGCACCCAACAGGAAAATAGTGGGGCATAAAAATAAATTCAGCTTATTAAAGTATAGAAAGTACAGCAACGTGCTTATAGTATTCCAGCCTATGAATGTTCATGCATGTCGATGGAGGATTATTTCTCTTTTCTCCTTGTGTGCCTCTTTAGCTGGTCCACTGCCAGCTTAGCCAGCATAAGAGGTGGACGGGAAGACAGGTGCTATCTAAGGCTGCACTTCCTGTGGTGGTATCTAACACATACCTGACAGTCTCTGATTTTCTTGATGCATCTCAGAGAAATAATTACAGTTCCCCAATAATAATATTTAAATGTGGACATTGAAGGCTGGAGAGGTGGTTTAATGGTTAAAAGCATTTGCTGCTCCTACGGAGAGCCCAGGTTTGGTTCCTGGCACCCACATAAGTGGTAGACAAATACCTGTCCCTTTAGTTCTGGAGGATCTGACACTCTCTTCTGGCTACTAAGGACACCTGAACAGATGTCCCATCTAAACACACACACACACCTTAAACAAACACAAACAAACAAGATAACTAACAAGAAAGAAGTTTAATGACTTAAAATGGAAATGATTTTGTTAGCCATTTTCTCTGACACAGAAAGTTTCCTAGAAAATGAAATTCTATAAAACAGGATCAATGATGACAGTGGGGAATGAAAAGAAAACCTTATCAATAAGCCCAGCCGAGCAGTGTGGTAACTTTCTGAAGCAGAAAGTGAGGCTAGGTCATCAAAGGCTAGTTAGAGCACTGCTGCGGAGCCATGTGGCTTTGGTGATGGTGGTGTCAGGAGGACCTTTGTTAAGTTCCCGGATGTTCTTAGCAGCCTAATTCCACAAACAGTGTGGAACTAACCCACCTGCTTCTAAGCCAGGCCACAGCAGGACTTTGAATTGCATAGCAGTGTGTTTGCACAATCCACTTCAGTGGCATTATTGATTTGGACACCTCAAAGAGCCAGGGAAAGACAGGTCATCTACTGTCACCTGAGATGCTCACACCAACCTTCAAGAGTTACTTGATAGCTCTGACAGACTCCTTTATTTCCCCCCCCCCCCAAATGGTTTAGAACTGGTGGGCAGCATCTCTCTCCATGCCTCCCACTTTTCCAACAAGCCCTGGAAACTCTGAAGTCCTGGAGGTTCTGTCATTCTGGTTTGAAATCCTGAGTGACTTAAGAACACTAGCCAACAAGTAAATGTCAAAGATGAAAAAAGACCTTCTACCACATTCTGTTTTTCATAAAAATATAGATTTAATAAGTTTCTAACAGAGAACAGAATGGCCGCATTAGAACACTGCCAAACTTATAGGCTTTGACAGTCCCACATACCGAGATGAACGTGAAAACGCATTTCACAAGAAAAAAATATATTTGTCTTCTGGATTTGTTGAAGAAGAAGGAAAAATACATCTGTCCCAAATTTCTTTGAAGGAACTGAATAGCATTCTGTTTTCCTGGGTGAATAGACTTATTCTTCATACTGAATTATCATAGGAGATTTTAACAACATGACTTGAGGTTCTGGAATGAAACAAAAATCAGCCAGACAAGGTGGAAAAACCTTTGTTAACATCTCTGGGCTGGGAATCCAACCTTTCTCAGATGGAGACAAGCACCAGCCTACGCAGTTAGATAGTTCATCCATGACAGAGCCACAGAAAGAAAAGCCTTACAACATTTTGCAACTTTAGATAATTGTTTTACAAATGGGGATAGCTGCTGTGAGGGTCATGCAAACATAAAGTCTGTTACTCGAGTTCATGTTTGTTTGTGATGTCCTATGGAAGTAGATAGCAGCAGGATCCAGTACCCCGTGGGTTCAGATTCCAGCAGGATCCAGTACCCCGTGGGTTCAGATTCCAGCAGGATCCAGTACCCCGTGGGTTCAGATTCCAGCAGGATCCAGTACCCCGTGGG